>VXAV01004568.1:61866-86126 GCA_013399715.1 Alectura lathami
TTTTTGAGCTGTACTGCAGACTAAGCATGGACAGGCTTCCGCAGAGGTTCTTCTGGAGGCAAATATTGCCTACACCTTCTCTGGAAATTCACAAAGCAGTGGACTTGCATCATCTCCAAGAAACTGGTCTGTTTCTAGGTGCTTGAATATAGTAGACAAGAGTCAACTATATGCTTTCACTTTTAAAACATCCAGCTACGTTGCATAACAGGGATTAAGAAGACTTCTGATTCCAGCTGAGTTGTTTAAACACAAAAATACACGACAGTTTCCAAATTCTGACTGCCTCAAGCATCTCTTATCCTCATATGAGATGGGTAAATATTTTTAATGGACAAAAGATTAAGGTACAGTTAAATATTAGCAACCATCTGTGCTCTACTGCTTGCAGATCAAAACAAGAACACAGTTTAATTCCTTGGCTTCAGGGAGGAAGGACAGTGACTACTGAAACTCTTTATCTGTGTGTAAGTTGGGGAATCCTAAACCATAGACACAGGAGAAGATTTAGATTAAAAATTGTGAATTGTTATGCAAAGCCCTTCTAAAGGGTCAATGCAGAGCATCTAGACAGTGCAATGTTCAGTAGCACAAAACTGTAACTGTATATTTGGTGCCCCAGACCCTGCGGGCATGAGATGGCACAAATGCATCAGGTAGAAACATGGGGTAGAGTTCACAGGGCTTTTGGGTATTGCTCAGCACAGGGGAAACAATTTGTGCTACCAGTGCTTTGGTTTCATCATTATCAAGGTGTCATCAAGTTACATTTGGCGAAGGCTGCAGGCTGGGTTTTCAGGTCAAGGTATTCTGCAATGCCATCGTAGAGAGGTGACTTCCCTGCAATCAGGGAGCTGAGAGAGACAGGGTCAGGGATGGTACTGTGTTAGCTCACAGTGCTCCTGCTCGCACTGTGCTCACTTGGTTGATCAGACAGTCCCAAGTGTTAAACACAACGACACAGAGAAAAAAATACAATGGTTTGGGTAACAGCAGAGGGAAATGTTTCTTTAACTGAGCTGCACAAGAAACATCAGCAGATGATTGCCTGGTAATTCCTATCACCAAATCATACAGACAGAAAGGAATGCATTTTGTTTTTCTCCCAGTGGACTACTAGCATTTGGGATTCCATAAGGGTTGTCTTGGAAAAAAATGTTTAGATGAACAACATCATTTAATTTGAATTAATGTCATGGGGGACCATAGAGGAGAGAACAAAAGAAAAACGGCGCTTTTGCAGCTAGGAATATATTAGGGTTTTCATTTAAATTAGCTGAAGAAATGGAAGAAATGTTTATAGAGCTGGAAGTAATAAAAGGTAATAAGAGAGACAAAACAGCTCTTCAGGCCTAACGTTCAGACAAATAGTCATACCTCCTGTGCTGCGTAATTATTAATAATGCATTGCCCCTTAATGCTGTCAGTAGAATTCAGCACTATCTGCTCCTTAACTTTTTGTAACAAGGTAAAGAAAGCTGCTCATGTTTGTCTTAAAGTATGAGGTGACTGAAAATGGTCCAGTAAAACTGAATGTCGTTAACCATCTAAGGGCTAATGCGATAACAAACACTGGTGGCTTCATCCAGAGACCATAGCCAGGTTTTGGAGCACTGTGAGATGGAAATTCCAGTAAAATCATGACCTTTGCATTACCTGACCAGAACTGCAAAAGAAATCCATGACCATATTGGTATTTTCCATATCGCAATGCAACAAGTCTTTCTACTTCCTTTTGTTTTCCTACAGGTTGTATAGTTTCTGTGTCAATGGAGAAGGAGAAACGAGCATATCTCCAGGTAACTCTGGTCATATCTGACAATGGCTAAATTTGAAAGCAGAATTACATGTAAAGTCAAATTTCTCCCCAGGATTTAATTATAAACCAAATTTATGATCTAGCTGTTGCACACAAACTGCACCCTAATTCCTCTAAAAGTTTAATTGAAAGTCGCTTCAAAAGATTCCAGTTTTCCCTTCTCCAATTATTTGAAGAGACACCTTCTGGTTATAAATGTGTCTTTCTTTATGTGTCCCAAGCCTGCTCATGGTGATACTACTAGATCATAGAATCACAGAATATCCGAAGTTGGAAGGCACCCACAGGGATCACGGAGCCCAACCCCTGGCCCCACACAGCACCACCCAAACCCAAACCCTGTGTCTGAGAGCGGTGTCCAAACGCTCCTTGAGCTCTGGCAGCCTGGGGCCGTGCCCACTGCCCTGGGGAGCTGTTCCATGCCCACCACCCCCTGGTGCAGAACCTTTCCCTAACCCCCAGCCTGACCCTCCCCTGACACAGCTCCGTGCTGCTCCTTCAGGTCCCTCAAAGGGGACAGAAATGAGTCTCTGGGATAAAAATTCCTTTTAAGGTTTTAAGTGCTACTGGTAATACGAATACCAAGGCCCTTCTACAATGTGCTTAAAAGAAAGCATAAATCTTCGCTGATCTCTCTGTAGCTTTCATTAAGGATAAGTATACTGCATAAACAAGGCTGACACTGGTTATCTGCTATTTATTAAACATAAAGCTAAGCCAGCTCAGTTTACATTGAAACTCAGTTTTGGTGCTTGGATCTTCCTGCTGTGCTCTGCCCTTCCCCATGGAGCTGTCACAGTGTGGCCATCACAGACAAACATCCAGCCCTGCAGGTCTCTGTCTGGGCCTCCAGGCCATGAGCTTCAAAGCAGGCACAGACAGACTGAGAAGGATGAGATCACTAATTGTTTCGCAGATATGGTCTTTAGATCCAGTTGGAGGGGAGTGAGCCTCTTTGGGCTGGGTACTGACACATTGGCTGTGCCCTCTGGGCATTTTGGGGCAGTGAGAAGGCTCATTGCTGTGGCTGTTTGAGATATGTTCAAAGGACTGATGTTTTAAGCACCATTTCTGGGAAGTAACTGTCCAAGACTTGATTAGTTGAAGATTTTTGGACTTAGTCCTGGAAATGACAGAGCTAAATGATTTAAGTCCAACAAGTTTAGAAGGCACTGAGAACAAACACCACCACACAGAAGTAACAGAATTAAGCAATGACAAAGGGACAGTCAATAAGGAGAGTAAAAGCTACTTCAAAAAATCACAAAATAGCGGAAGTTGGAAGGGATTCTTTAGAAATCATATAGTATTTGTATGAACAAGAGCTTCATACAGATACATGGATGTCCTAGCAGGGACATCATCCCTAGCTCTAGCATGGAAATCCTCACAAGCCTCTGTTGAAGAGCGATTTTCCACAGTTAACCTGAGATTCATTTCAAAAACCTTTCTTTAAAAGGGAAGGGCTGATGCCAAGCGGCTTTAAGTAATTGTATTTCATAAAACTGTTGGAAAATAGATCTCCCTTGAACAGGAAACAAAATGATAAAGACTTTGTCAAAATATGCAAACTGCTTGAAACATTTTAATTCCCGCTTCAATTTTTTTTTTTTTCTTTTTTCCCTTCAAATGCCTCTCAGGGTAGCAAGTAGAAAGGCCAGATGAAATGCAGAGGGATGAAGCCCACCAGTCTGTGCAGCTGTGCCTGCTGATGTGTTTCCTCCCCCCTAACTTCACGCACCATGTATTTCTATGGCATTGCAGACTGGCCTGAAAAAATAATAAACAAACAAACAAACAAACAAACAAAAACACCTATCTCAGCTGTTTCACAGTGATGGTGGACTTTTCTCTCATTCAGAAATTGAATTTTTATAGCCACCTCAGAGTCCATACTAGAGAAGCAAGGAACACTTGTTTAGGAAGAAAGCAGTTATTCTGCACACTTCATTTACATGAATACGCTGAGATAGAAGTTGTATAAAAGCACCACAGACCAATGAATTCCCACAGCTTGCAAAATAGTTTAGGTAACCGACTGCCTATTAACTTTGATTGTGAATATTTTATGCCCCATACACCACCTGTACTTCTGCAGGAAAGAAAACCCAGCTTCTCATAAAAACTTTTCCAAAAGGCGTAAATCCACACTCAGATAAATGTTTCTTCGCAGGGATGATCCCACCAGCGATAAACACAAGCAAGCAGCCCCAGGGGGAAGAAAAGTGCAGGGCACAGAGCCTCACAAGGCGCCCGCTATGAACAGCTCGCACGGCCGACAGCGGCGGCGGTGGGCAGGCGCAGCACGCCGGGCTTACCGAAACCAGGCGGCGGTGCAATGGCGCCACCTGGCGGCCGNCGGGTCGCTGCCCGGCCCGGGGGTGAGTCCTCCAGACCGAGGGCGGCGCTGTCGGCAGGGAGGGGCGCCGCCGTTACTGCAGGGTAACGGGGGCGGAGCGCGACGGGAGCCAGGGCAAGCTCTGTAGCTGAAATTGTAACTTCCGCGGTAGAATTACAATAAGAAGATAAGTTTTATAAAAATAAAATAATGTAAAAATTATAAAGTCAGCAAATGATACTTTGGCTTCAGGCTTTCCTATTATTTTGTTTCTTTGAAGGTCAGGGAGGATCTTTTCAACATCTATCTATACCTGAAGGGAGGGTGCAGAGAGGACAGAGCCAGGCTCCTTTCTGCAGCTCCCAGTGCCAGGACAAGAAGCAATGGACACAAACTGGAGGAACAAACTGGTTCCCTCTGAGCACCAGGAGCACTGCTGTGCTGTGCGGGTGACGGAGCGCTGGCACAGGCTGCCCAGAGGCTGTGGGGTCTCCTCCCTGGGGATCTCCAGAAGCCGCCTGGACGTGGGCCTGGGCACCCTGCTCTGGGTGGCCCTGCTGGGGCAGGGGCTGGGCCAGGTGGCTTCCATGGATCCCTTCCCACTTCAGTCATTCTGTGATTCTGCAAAGATTTAACCTTGGTAGTCATAAACACTCTCCCCTCCACCCCTCAAAGCTGCTATTCTCATTACTGCTGTTACAGTTTCACTTTAAGACTATCCACCCTGGTAAAAAGATGTTTGTTTTGTGCGTCTTCATCTAAAGTTGGAATTGTTGGGATTTTTTTAGCACTATGAAATAAATTTCTGTGTAAAAGTCAACTATGCATTAGTAGGGAATACTGCACCACCACAGTATAGCATACAGAACTGATGATGGTCCAGAGCTGCTGCCGACCTCTGGGCACCCTTTGTTTTGAGAAGATGTTTGAATAACATGACTCATCAGCCCTGTATCACCTTTGATCCCTTACAATTTATACTCAGTATATGCCCTGGGCAGTGTCAAAACTGTTAAAAACTGCTTTCCATCTTTTTTTTTTTTTTTTTTTTTTTCCCTAAATTTGTGAAAGCATTTTACCTTCCAGTCTGTGTTTTATTTCCTAGAAGCCTGTTGGGTCCTCTTTTTTTCAGATGTGGGTCATCTTTTTTTCAGACCATGGAAACTACATCTCCAGGGACTTCCCCTCCATGCAGAGAGCCATTTATTCACCTTCCACCTTCCTCCTGCCCAAGATGGCTCAGAGAAGCAGCCTCTGGATTTGAGGTTCATCCTGTCCACATAGTCACCTTTGCTGATGCTCACATCCTCCACATTACACTATGCCTCTAGGAACAGGAGATTTTGAGACATGGGTGTATCATGTAGGGCAAGTATGAGCCAAAACACATCAGTCACCTTTCTCAAGTCTGCAGAAGCTTTCCCAGACCACTATGGATGCAAAAACTGCAAGCTCACAGTGTTTCTGTTTCACTCTGTGGTGGATCTGGTTGTTGTAATTGTTCGAGGTGCTTCAAAGTGCTTTATGGATGGGTGGGGAGAGGGTGGGGGTAGAAAGGGGGGATCCAGAGGCAAGAAGTATGAACTTGTTACCTTGTGGAAAGAAGAAAAAGTGGAGGGTGCTTTCAGCAGTCATCTGTCTACAAGGATCGATATAAACAAGCTGGATGTATTCCTTCAAGGCTCATTTCCATCACCTAAAGACAAGAGGTGCAAGAGCAGCAGAGAAAAGACAAAGCTAGTCCTTTCCAGATGAAGTGTGACGTGGGCCAGGACTGCAACCATGGCATGGCAGCATGGGCCATGGGCTCCAGCAGCATGGAGCAGGGGCTGAAGGAGGAGAGGGTGATGTGTCAGGCAATATTCACAGTGAAAGTCTGCTCTTACTCGATGAAGGCAGCAACGCTTCAGGAGGTAAGGCTCTCCTGTTCACCTGTGTCCTGTCAGAAACTGCGTTGTCCTCTGGAAGCTATATCTACTCCGTGAAATCAACACATGTCCTGACCTGGGCAGCCTAGGTGCAACTGGGAAGTGCTCAGCCTTCTCATGCATAGCACTGCCCTGCATTCCCCCACAACCCTGAAGGTGTCACACCAGGGCTGGGCAAGCCGTTCATGGATTAAGACAGGAACACATAGCAATTTTCATGCAGACCCCACTGGACCTGGTCACTTCATGCTGTGCCTACCCAGCTCCACCTCCTATCACTGATACCTGACACAAACCTTGCCCTGAGCCTGGGGATGCCGCAGAGCAGAAAGTCGTCCTTGTGTGCTCACAAATGTCCCCAGTGACCCCTATCACTATCTCCAAACCCATTCCCAGCTAATCTCTCCTAACACCTTCTTTAATCTCTTCTAAATAGCTGCTTGTTAATGCTCCAGCTTCTTTTCTCACATCCCTGCTAACACAAAGCTGGGTAATTTTACCAGTGACAGAGCCCTACTGCCAGGGCATGAGTCACACATGGCCAGGAGTGGTGGGAATTAGTGGCCTCCAGATAAAGAAGGAGGTGGGATTTAGTGGCAGGGCTGGGAAGAAGTGCCTGGAGAAAAGGATGGGTGTTCTGTTGTTGGAATAAATCCTGTACACATGTGAAAGCAGACCACATGCCTCCAAATATAGATTTCCAGTGTATTTAAACATGTCGTGCTCCTGCAAACTGTGAGAGATTGGTTTGGGAACAAGACTTAGCCACCAAAGTCCCACCTAGGAGACTAAACTATGGAATAAAGTATAACACAAATGTTGTTCATAGAGATGGTGAAGCTTGATTTTCTACTTTTTTTTTTTTTTTTTTTTTTTTTTTTTTTTTTTTCCTATCAGTTTCTCTGATGGTTTTCTTCCATGAATGTATTAACAAGATTTCTCTTTTGTCAGGCGTTGTGCTCAGTGTTTCAGAGCTTGTCACCTCACCGGTTCTGCTCAGCAGCCTTCAAAAGCTGTGAAAGAAGGGGAGTGCAGTAGGTACACAAATGGTTTGATAGTACAGATTTTATTCCAAGAAATAAACTATTCTTTTCATTCTTGCTCCTCACTAAATTTATAAAAAAGATACAAAAGTAATGTTTGTTATTCCATCTGGGAGGATTTTCGTATTCATTTTTTAAAAATTGGGTTTCAAGCTAAATTATTGGGGTAAAAATATCAGAATGTTAAATGTTTGATTAATTGTGAAAATAGCTATTATATTTATTTATATGTTCATATTTCTCATGCAATAAAGCAAGATTAGTATTATTTCAGTGTAGATTTTTTAGAGACGGAATTTTAGATGCTGTTAAGAAGTGTGTCACCCCAAAAACCCCAAATAACAAAACCTGTTATTGTAACTCTTCAGGTCTGGTAAAGACTCTAAGTCAATTCAACCTAAAACTGTTTCAGATCTGTGAGTGTTAAAAATAGCAACCGTGACAACAGATCTCAGACACTGCCTTTGTGTGATGGGGTCAATTACTTGCAAAAAATCTGATTAACGCACAGTGTAATCTCTCTCACTCCTGCTTCTGTCTTTGGTCTTTTAATTGCCTGTGAAGAAGTATTTACAGAGAATAGCGGGGACGTTTGAAGGAGAAATCAGAAAAGACACCAATTCAGCGCTCCAAGCCAACTGAGGTAAACAGGAGGCCGAGTTACCACGCATCACTGTTGAGTTCAGTTATCGATGAGATCCCAGCTGCCTTGCAGCACTCCTTCTTGCAGCCTATCCAGTGCCGTGGCTGTACAACCAGCTCCACCACTGAAGGATAACCACCTCCTGCCCCAACCTGACACGTGAAATGCATTTTGTGTGGGTGCATTGCTCCCCAGTTAGGATGGCAGTTTGCAAAGCAGACTGCTCCAGTGCTGATCTATGTTCCATTTACCATGCCACAATAGTTGTTACCAAAACTTACCCAAATAAATTAGAATTCATTTTTTAGGTTTCTGTTGGAACCTTGTTGCGTCATAATTAACAAGTCAATATGGATTGCCTAAATGATTTCTTATAACAAATAATTCCATCCTTTGAAATACACTTTTCAATGGTGACAAAGTGCACGTCTCTCACCACTGCAGGATAAAAATATTTCTGAAAAGTGAAAACAACTCTTAGTTTGAAACTTTCAGTTTCAACAGGGCTTTTAAAAATACCCTGCACATAGTTTTACCAGCCAGCAGCGAGTGTGTGTGACAGGGGGCAGCAAAGCTCCCTCTAGCACCAAGTCACGCTGAGGCTTCTGCTGTTTGCAGCCTTCCAGAGCTCTGCAGCAGCCATCTCAGCACCACTGAGAATCAGATTTTGCTTCATAGCTACAGGGTAGGAATACGCTTGATGGGAAGTCAGTAAATCAGCGTGGGGCCCTGGGAGTCAGCCTTCAGCACGAGGCAGGCAGCCCTGCATCAGCTGGGCACCAGCGTTTGTTCATCCCTGGGAGGAGCAACCACACTTTGGTGAAATGGGGAAAAGGGCACTCTGAAGGCTATGCACATCCTTCTGCAGGCTGTCTGCAGACAGGTCTGGTCCTGTAGTAAACCAGATATGATCTAAACTCTTTAGGCTCACCAAAACTGGGATCAGGCTCCTTCCTGAGCACTTGTTTTCCATTGCGCCTCCACAGTGTGTTGGCAGGATCTTGACCCCAATCCCATGGAAACCTGGCTTCTGTCTGGCTTCAAGGACCAGACTGATTTGGTCAAGGTTCACAGAAACATTTAAACTCCAGTTCTCATTTTGGCTGCCTGCTTAAATCACTGTGGGTTCGTCCAGCGCTAGAATTAACTCTGTAAATTAACAGAGCTAATCTTCCGTGAGGGTAAACTCATTAAAACCTCTGTTGCAAAATCTGTCAATGAGGAGAAAATAGATGCTATAAATATCTGATAGAAAACGTGTAAAGACATTCACTTACACTTCTGCATGCAATTCAAGTTAATTTCAGCAGTATCCCAAACATCTGGAGGCTGAATGAGGCCACTGGCACTGTTCTTAATGGGAGCCATTCCACAAAAAACATTTTCAGACTCAGTTTTCTGGATCAGCAAGTGCATGGCAATGAACAAACACACAGCTAACACAATACATGCAGCCCTGTGTGAATCATTTTTCACAGCAAGAAAGCACTAAGTTTTGAGAAGATTATAGATCAGAGGGAAAGGGCATTTCTATAAACAATTAGAAATAGGAAATCTGAAATCCGTATTGAAAAATGTGGCTGTGTGTGAGATGTAATCTGTGCTTGCTGCTAAAAGAAATCTTCAGAGACAGATTTCAAAAGCAATGTGCATGTTTCAGCCTCCTTCAGCCTTGTGAAAAAGCCTGGGACTCCTTAGGTGGTGGGTTAGAGCAGAAGCCAGTTGTAATTATGTAAATAGACATCATAGAGACACGGTGCCAGTTAGCTTTACACAGAGAACCCCGACACAAAAATAGCCAGGAAACTTGTAATTTACCAGGCAGCATCTAATGCCTTATCTAATGCTCCCTAACAGCCCCACCGGGCTGGGATGCACGTGTCAGGGAGCGCTGCATGTGGACCCATGAACCCCTCAGCTCCTACTGCAGTGTAGACCAAACCCAGTGGCTGAGAGATGTTCCTAGTTGGAGGGGGGTCTCTGGAGGGAGGCAGGGAGTTTCCCAGGCCTAGGATGGGGTGCTGCCTTGGCCACATCCTAGCTGGGCATCAGGGTGAAGCATCCCTGCCTCTCTGTGTGGCAAAAGGGTGAGCAGGGTGATCTGGCCCAGAGCGAGCGTAATAACTGCATAGCACAGGTATGGCCATGGCAGCTCCGGCCCCAAAATGTTGGTGCCATAGAAAGCAGTGAATTGTAAGTACAAGCTCATTCATGCTGGCAGAGAATGCTGTAAATGCACTGAGCAGGGGACATCTCTGTGGTCAGTGTTTGCATGATGTTCAGGGCCAGCTGTTCAGCTGGTTTAAATCAGCATAACCACCCTGGCATTTGCAGAGTCACGCAGATGTACAGCAAATGAAGATACAACCCATTATCAGCAAGTAACCACCTTCTGAAGGTGTAATTTCAGCCAGGGGAAAGCTCAAGTGGTTTGCGTGACAATTAGAGCTTCCTTAGAAAAGCAATGGCTCCATGAAGCCTAATTTTCCTCTCACATCACGTATACTGTCCTGCGTGAGCTGCCACCTCAGGTGCTTTTCCCTCCCTGCTCCAACTCGATTTTTGTCTTCATGCTTCTTCTATCACTCCTTCCAGGGGCAGCATAGCTGTCACCGCAGTGCAGCACAGTCCACCTCAGATGCTCCCCACCACTCTGGGAGATGTCACTCTAATTTGGTACCAGATGAATTCATAGGCCTAGGAGCACAATGCAAGCATGTTATCTGGGCACTGAGGCAACCTGAAGAGCTCATGCTTGTTGGTACTCAGGGTGAGAGATTTTAGCTTTACCTTATATATGGATGGCTATATAGTACCTACTATTTGGGTACCTAAATGGTTAAACAGCCTCTCTCAATCTTTTTTTTTTTTCTGTTTTTTTTTTTTTTTTTTTTTTTTTTTTTTTTTTTTAATTGGTAAGTATCACCAAATTGTTTCCTGCTTCTAGCTGGGAAGTGAAAAAATTGCACTTCAGAACTGAAAGTTCACATTTATTTTCCCCACAGTGCTTTCAACATTGCGATCTATCACTGCGTTTACTGTACACACACACACATGCTTACACTCATCTGACCCTTTTGGACTTGCTGGTAGCCCCTGATATGCTCACACACTCTATCAGCTTATCAGGAAGAAAAGGATAAGGAGTTCCACACGGATGTCCTATGCATTTATACTAATTAAGCATATCTTTATCACTTGTCTTTGTTATTGCAACATTTATCTTTAAATAAGATTCTGCTGAGTTATTCAGGATGTTTTCCTCGATGAGCATGAGGAGCTCTTTGCCCACCTGTGAAAGATGGAAAAGCAGGTTGTGCTACCTCATGTACCATTGACAAGGCAACCAGCTCCATCTGGCACCACTCGTCTCCTTACCACCCCCAGCCACAGGAGAGCAAGATGCACCCTGCTGAGGGATTTAGCAGTTGTAGACCATGATTTCTGTCTCAGCTGTGTTGGCTGGCAGAATCTGGGGGCAATCCAGGAAGAAGCTGTACCCTGAGGACTGGGAAGCAGAGGGTGCCAGGAAAAGGTACTGTGGTTGCTGGTAGCAGGTTCAGAGCATCTGCTGTGGCTAGGGGGGCTGTTCTACCTTGTGGGAAGGGGCCATTTTTGAGACTCCCCTGTTGGCTATTCACCTTAATTTCTGGTCTTTCATTAGGCTTTCTCCCTTATTTAAATGTTAATTCTCTATGTAGGTCCCAGAACAAAAGCTTAAAAAGAAGAAAACAAACAAAAACAAACAAGCAGATATTTGAGTGTCATAACTCTTCTTGTTCTACTTCTGCTTTTTTGTTGATGATGTTGTGCTCTTCCTTTGCTGCTGTCGTGTATTTAAAGCCTAACAGCTCCTTATGGATAAGGGCTGAGTTGTTTATGTGTTGCCAGAACACTGGCCTTCTGTGAGATGCTTGTCTTTGGGCTAATATGTGCAAACAATGATGTTGTCATTTTGTTTACTTTATCACTCATTACTGTTAGCCCTTCCACAGCTAATAACTGTTTGACATCTAGATAATTAAGTAAACAACACAAAACATTGTTTCTTCTCATGTTCATAAAACATCAGAAATATGGAATCATCCATATTATCCTAATCTCTGAGTTCCAGAAAGGAGACATATCAAGCTTAAGCAAGGAGGAAATTCTCTGATTCAGTCATTAGGAATTAATCAATTAAGGAAAAATCATAAAAGGAAATTGTCATCTAAATGTTTACTAATTTTTCTGGAAATGTGTAATTTGTCTCTACAGCTAAGTGATGTATTGTGTCCTGTAATGCAGCGTTTTAAAAACACAGTGGAAAATTTCTCAGGAAACAATAGTATATACTAGAGAGTAGGTTTCAATCTTAGTGTTTCTATGTTAATGGTGGTTATAGAAACAAGTATTCCAAAAAGCCTGATGTTTTCCAGCATTTACCTGTTTGACATATCACTAGTCATATATTCCAATGGAAGATTAGAAACAAACGGAAGTGTGGGTGGATTTTTTTTTTTTTTTTTTTTTTTTTGCCGAGGAGGACCAGATAGCATCAAAACTCAAGACTGATACTTTTGCTGAGTATTTCACTTTCCATCTTATCAAATAATGAGCACTTGCTCACTGGAAAACAAAGTTCCAAGTCAGCAACTGCAGTGCTTTGTCGCTTGCCTCTTAAGGTGCCCGTGTCATGACTTGGAGGCAGCACTGGCAGGAGCAGGGGACCAGACCTTCAGGCGCAGCTTCAGCTCCCTTTCCATTCCACATGTAAAATTTTAGAGCTGTGCAGTGGGTGGTGATGTGAGAGTGCTATGGCTGCAGGTAAAAGATGGCAGTGTCTTGTAAGCACTGCTGGATGTGTGCTTAGGATGAGAGTTAGTCATGGACTTTTACCATCTGCAGTAGGGGTCCCCTTCATGAAACACCTGTTGATTTGGGGTATCAGTTGCTACCAATCATCCTGATATGCTTCGGTGCAAACTTTCCCCTTTGTCTTCTATTTTTTATTAATACAATCAGTTCTTTGTAAAGATCGTATATCCTTGCTGCCTGTTTCTTGAGCTTCTGATTCACTTTAATCATAACAATCCTTGCACCAGCAATAAGAGTCACTGACATTAACCAAGTGCATGAATCCCTAGAAGTAAAATGCATCCTTCCCAGAGTAATCAAATATAACAGGCTGGGGGAGAGGAAAACTTGCATATATATGGGAAAAGAATGACTCCAGCTGAAATAACATGTCCTCATTTTTACTTTTCAGTGCCTTCTCCCCTGAAGTAAGGGGAAAGGACTGCTTTAAAAAAAAAAAAAAAAAAAAAAAAAAAAGCACAATATGGCTTTTGAAGCTCTTGGTGGCAGTGAAGTGTCACAAATACCTCGGTGCAGAAATTGCAATTGGATTCTGCAGGCCAAATTCAGAGCATGAGGAGATGGAACCCGAATCACTTTCTGCTGGCCAGATACTACAGCTGTTATCTTATGCATTATTTACAGCCCCTGCCCTCAAATAACACCCTGAGGATCTGTCTGTGGCTTGTCTGCTGAGTTTATGTTCAATAACTAAAGTAACTAAAAGGAAAGTATGTTACAGTGAAATCTCTTCTTCTTTGTATGAAGGCGCAACAACTTACCTTTCTGAATTAGTGCTCAGTCTGTTCAAACCTATCCCTTAGTTCACAGCCTGACACGTGGAGGGGAGGAGCACCTCTCCCTCCTCTTCTCTCTACAGTTGCAGATCTTTTGTAAAGAAAACTTAATACAGTATAATATGGAGTCCAGGCAAGCCATGGTTGGCTTTGTTCTGTTTAAGGAAATGTAAAGGTGTTCATCTGAGTGCATCCCCAACAGCCACCTGAGGTAAAGGAGGAAGAATGCAGGGACCATGGCCAGCCAGCAGTTACCTGCACTGCAGCTTGGGGGATGTTCGCTTCTTCCCTGTCCTGGTAGCTGCTGACAGCAATTAAAGGTAGACCACTGCTTGGTGGAAGGAAGATGAGGTTTCACTCAGGGCCCACAGGAGGGAAGGGAGTTCTTCTAAAGATAAATGAATCTGAAAGAAAATGTATTTACAGAAAGTTTGTGTTATGCTGTCTTCAAAAAAGATAGCATTTTATGCATACTGCAATAAGTATTTCTAATTCTTCTTTATTAGAGAAGGAGGCTACTTCCTCTTTTCCCTCTCCAAGAGGGAAGCTTCTCAGTACTGATTAACAAGTTCTGTCAGTTGTAATTTCTTTTGCCTTTATCAACAAGCAGATTTTGCTCAAAATGCAATTATTACTTAAATTATCATGATCTGAAACAGACAATTTGTTGCTTCTAACAGATATTGTGTGGGTGTTTTTATATATATTATTTATTTTCATGATTTTCAGCAGTGATTTAGATGTTTCTACCCTTGTTTTAACCTGTAGCTCAGAGCTACAGGTGGCCTCACCCACAGACTGAGGTGCAGCTGGCTTTGGTCTGCACACGCAGACCAGTGGCAGTGCTGCTGAATGCAACTTACTTTTAACTCTCTTGGAGGCTGGCATGCATCAATAAATAATTATGGGCTCAGCTGTAATTCTTAAGTGGAAAAGCTAATTATTTTGTAGGTCTTGCAGCAGTGGTCAATGGGATTATGTGATCTAGAGGAAGCCCATGAAGATGATCAGAGGGCTGAAGGACAGGCTGAAAGACTTGGGGATGTTGCCCCTGGAGAAGAGAAGGCTCCGGGGGGACCTGATAGAGGCCTTCCAGTACCTGAAGAGGCCCTAAGGAGAGCTGGGGAGGGACTCTTTAGAAGGGCATGTAGCGACAGGACAAGGGGTAATGGCCATAAACTGGAAGAGGGGAGATTTAGGCTAGATGTTAGGAAGAAATTCTTTCCTGTGAGAGTGGTGAGACACTAGGACAGGTTGCCCAGAGAGGCTGTGGATGCCCCCTCCCTGGAAGTGCCAGGCTGGATGGGGCTCTGAGCAACCTGCTCTAGTGGGAGGTGTGCGTGCCCATGGCAGGGGGGTTGGAACTAGATGGTCTTTAAGGTCCCTTCCAACCCAAACAATTCTATCATCTAAATGTTGTATTGGTGAGGGCCGTGGACCTGGATCTCAATGCCTTAGTGGGTATGCCTAAGGAGTCTGTTTACAGAGTCATTTGGGCTTATTCATGTGTTATCCTATCAGCAGTTCCTGCTGTTCATGTCCAAGGGACTCCAGCCTGGACCTGCAGGCTGGAGTATGCACTTCATTTGGGTATGTTGCTGTTTCAATGTGCATCACATCCAGGTAGCTGAAAGCTTGCAAGTTACAGAATAGACATCAGTGATGGGATTTAAATCCAGGCAGATTTTCACCGACAAAACCACAGTTAATCTTTTTTTCTTCTTTCCCTTTGCTTTTGCCACATCCTGTCTGGAGGGAAAGCAGCACTTTGTGTTTCTATGTCCAGGTGAACGCCACTAACTATTGCAGAGAAGCTTTAAAAGCTCCAAACTGCCAGCAAAGGCTTGTCCTCTTGGGACAGCTGAAGTGCTTGTTTCCCACACCCACTCTCAGACAGCAAAGCACAGACAAATTCTGGCGAGCACCTGAGATGTCACAGGGTAGCTGAGCAGAGCCACCATCATGAGGTGCTCAGGGCACTGGCTTAGTCAGGCCTCTGCTGTATGGGGCTGCTCTGGTGAAAACAGGCCATGCTTTTCCTGGAAAAACACTACTGAAAGAAAAACTGTGTAGTAATCAAGGTCTGGTCATCTCACCTGCCTTTTATCCTCAGCAGAAAGCACAGCTTTATCTTCCCTGGCCCAAATTCCTCTCAGAGTTTTTGCAGGAGTGAATAAGGTAAGGCAGCACTTAGAGGGCTGGTGCAAGCACAGGGATGACAAAAATACAAAAGTCTGTGTTCTGCTTCCCTCTTGGTTTCAGCACTCATCAGGGGGTGTCTGCAGGAGTTGTCTGAGCCCATGGTTTATTGGGGTTAGGCAGGCAGCATTGGGGTCAGCAGGGACGAGCAGGCTCTGTGGATGCGCAGCTCCTGCAGCAGTGGGAGCAGCTGCCTGCCCTGCAGGCAAGATGCTGTCCTGACAGCATGCCACCCTCAGCAAAGAGAAACAACGGTTTTATCTGGATGTCAGAAATCCATGGGAAGAGGACAGTGCTCGGTTGGCTGGGGGCACAAAGGGTCCATGCTCATCAGTGACCCCAGAGCAAACACCCTGGGAGCCAAGCCCAGAAAGTGAGCTCTGTCGAGTATGAGGTTGCTCTGAGTGCAGCTGTCATTCTACAGCTGAAGGGGCCATTTGCTGGGATGACTCCTCCCATGGCTAACAAGTGCAGAGGGGACGTTTGGGCACTGCAGGTCCTTAGACAATAAGGCTTTTTGCACAGTCATACTATGTCTTCAGACAAAGAATTGAGGCAATTAAAAAAAAAAAAAAAAGTATTAAATGCCACGTTTAATGCAGAAATGTTGTGGTTTGGCTGAATTTTTGTTGCTTCTCTGGTCTCGTTGAGACTGTATTTCTCCCTGAGAAGTGTGGATGGAACCGGTGGGGCTGAGGCTGAGGTGTGCTGAGAGATACCTGGGCAGCTTCTTTTATAACATGACGTACTGGCCGCTTTTTGTGTGCGTGTGTGTTTTTTTTGGTGGTGGTGGGAATTACGTCTGTAATAAATCTCACTAGTGCATATTGCAATGCTGTACCAGTGCTGCAGCTTATAACTGTTGGACCTGTATGTGGGGTCTGACATTTGAAGTTAGAAATAGCCTGGCATGGCAGAAGGAACATCTGAGCCAGACCACTGTTTTCTAATAATCACGGAGAACAGCGTTTCTCATCTGCCTCTCCTTTGGCTTTCTTTTTTCTAAATAACTCTGCCCCTCCTAATTGTTGCTCGTCCCTAGTGTATTGTTAGAACTGTGAACTGTAACAGCTTGGCTAACGAAAGGAAGATGAGAAGGGAGCCACAGGGTAAAATACAGTTTTGAATACTTCTAATAAAGTAGAATCAAATAGAGGGACAAGAAGTCAATAACCTTGCTCAAGCTCAGTATCATCATCTTCCTCTGCTAGCCTCATCAGGGAGAAAGAGACTGCAAAGACTCAAGTTCTAGTTAATATGAATGAATCTATCAAGACTGGTCCAGGATTAAAAGGAGAATTAAGATTTAATGGAGCATAAACACCTTAAGGGTTTTCCATTTGTTTAAATCTGTTCCCTTCTGGAACAAAAGGAGGTAAGTTCTTCATGCACTAGTGAGGCTGGGTAGCACAGCGCGAATGAAGGAAAGTTTATTTAGGTGAGCCAATGAATTTTCAAACAGGAGGACTGGGGGCAGATCTCAAGTTAAATAATATGTAATTAATTCTCACAATTTTACCTAATGCTCTGTGACATGGCCGTCACTAACATTGTCAGAATCTGTAAGCGAAATGGGATTGAAATAATTTTCAGGCAGCAGTAATCTTGCTGTAATGGAAGAATGTTTTTCTAAGATGGTTGTCTCCGATCATGTGTACTCGAGCTGTACATAGAGGTTTAGAAAGCTTGAGTTGCTCTGTATTGACTTTGATCTTAGACTGGTGCTCTCGCTCCAGCTAGCAATATATAACCCCTGTGACATAGTAAAATGTATTCACTTCTGTATGACTGCCCTCCAGGGCACAGTCTGTAATTATAAAAATGGCCACAAAAGCATCTGATTATGTGGTTTTAGTGATTCATTTGTATTTACATCATTTGTTTTCCCCTGCATTTGAAAGCATTTGTTTTTTCCTGCTAATGCACCTGAGATTGATGCAGGCATTTGTGCTCTCTGCTAGGAGAATAAATTCTACTTTCTGGTTCAAAAGAACAGCAGAAGAAAACCACAGGGATCTTTTCTTTCTATTTTAAAGGACCTCCCATGTAGAATACTAAGAATGAAAACCAACCAAAAATTAATGTTGTGTTAACTTTCCTCATTGTTAATGCTATATTGCTTGGTTTTATCTATGGTAAAATCTTTGTTTGCTGAGGCAGTGATAATTGGAATTATACTCGTACACTGCACTGGCAGTTAGGGCTACATAGGAGTTTTCGTTTTAAGACATTGTTCTCAGTTACTTAGCATTTTTCTAGTTTTAAATTATTCAGGTTAAGATCTTCCTTCCCAGATGTCCTTAACTCAATGCCACATTGACTGTGGTTAACTTGAGGTATAGCCGAATTATGTCAGCTGAAGACAAAACTAAGGAAAAAATGTTCCTGCTTTTCTTGTTTGTTTGTTGTTTGTTTCCATGTCCCATCCCTGCCTAAAGGAGCTCATAATTCCTTTAAGAGGATTCTGTGCAAGTCTGGCAAGAAGTGAGCTTTGAAAGGCAGCCAAGGGTTTTGCCTGAATGAGTTAGATACCTGATGAAAAACTGTTTGCATGTCCTTGGGTATGTGCTCATATATGTGATAAATTCTCGGAATACTCTGCTGGTGGTGAATAGCCACCAGCCCTCCCCTTCAGTCCCTACATGCTGATAGATTTTGTATGCGACTGTATGCATCTTCAGGGTGCAGGGAGAGTTCTGTGGCTGAAGACTCTGCAGAGTACTGGTTTTGATTTATTTACCCTGTCCCCCTCCCTTCCCTACGTGATTCAGCTGATGCCCAACTGCAGTGAAGTTGTCAAAATCCAGAAGGTTGCAGAAGGGAGCAAGGAGAAGAGCTGGAGTGCAATAGGTGATGGAAGACAGCAGAGAGCACAAAGAAAAAGGATCAGGAGTTGGAAGAGGATGAGGAAGGGGAGAAAACTGAGGCTTGAGTTGCTTTATACAAGAACTTGAGAGGAAACAGGGTGGTGGTGCACCTTTCCTTTAAATAAGCTAGTAAGTACAACACAAAATGCAAGATCTGATTTTGAAGGAAGATATCATTCCTAGAGAGGTTTTAGAGGGCTCACCATCAGCTGTTGCTGATTATAAGATGGGACAAGCTGAAGAAATAGATGTTTGAAAGTGGTGTGGACTGACTTCATGTGCTAAATGAGAATATATACCAGCAGAGAACTTGGATTTGTGATTTGAAAATATCTTGACCACATCCATGTCTACTGAAGACTCCTTAATTTGAATCTAGGAATTTATGAAACAAGGCACCATTTTCTGGACACAGCTTACACAGGGTGACTTAACATGATGTAGTCTGGTGGAAAATATCAGATCTTTGGTTTCTATTCTTCATCTTGTTAACACAATCACTTCAGGGAAAAAAAAATTATTCTTTCCTATATTCTTGTACAAAAGCATATATTACTTGTACAAAAGATCTCCAATTTGCTTGCTGCTTGCTTTAATCCTTTTCCATGGGAGGGTGTCAACTCACAAGTTATTGCAAAACAGAAGTCTTCATCCAAAAGATGAGTTTCTAAAAGACAGTGTAGTTAGAGTTGATGATTCTGGCCGATGTGTTACTCTCAGGACTTTCAGCATCTCCCTTTAACAGATAAATATTCAGCAAACTGCAATATGTTAGCAGGCATCTGGCTGGAATATTGTAGGTCAGCCAGTGGAGAAAGAGTTAAAAATGAGCGCTCCTGTGATGTGTGTGTCCTGCCCCTGCCCAAAGCAGCAGAGAGATGTGGCCATCCTCCCTACTGGCAGCTCCTCTCTAGCCTGACAAGAGCAGCTTCTGAACACCAGGGTCAGCAGCAGGGTGTGAAATTCACTATTTGTTCTAGTCCTTGACCTCATACACTGCAGAGATGTGTTAAGGTTTACAATGACTAAGGTGACGGAGCCCCAGTGACTGGGGGGAAGAAAAAAGCAGAATTAAAACTGCTTACTGGGTCAAGACCACTTGAGGAGCCAGGCTGTGGCCATTTAAAAACCACTAAAGAAATAATGAAAAGACTCCAAATCTGTGTCCCGCAAGTGGGACAATTCTCAGCAGGACCCCTCTGAGGGTGGAAGAAAGGTGCACCAAATGGCACCATCCTGTGACGAGACACTAGCTTCACATCACTAGTTAAAGTAGTGAAGGAGTTTAAACTGAAAATTTACCTGCGTTCTAGACCAGTTTCTGAGGTCACAAAAGCAACTGAATGAATACTGAAATTAGGAGTCAAAGAAAACTTAACTTGTACCGGATTTTTAATACCCATTATAATTAAACAGAAATCACTCCTGTTTTAAAAAGATGAGAAACTTAATATATATTGCATTGAAAATAAAGGCAGACAGAACTGTTTGATATTCTGTGCATTTTGCAGTGACAGATCTGTCCTGAGAGTTGCAAAATGGTTGGAAATGTTTCTTAGGTAAGCTACAGAAGTGAGCATTGTAGATCTTCCACCTAGCTCATAGCCACTATATCTGCATTGCTAGAGGCTCTATTCTTTTTTTCTGGTATTCTTAGTAAAAATGGATTTGCAGATACCTCATGACTATCACTTACCTAAAAAGTGAAATTACACTGGGGGAAGATAACCGTGATTAAAACTTTTGCACATTCTCTATGCCACTAGGCCATTCTCCATGCAAGGGCCAAGCAAACGTGCAGGGGTGAGGGCAGGCATCACATGAACTGGTGGGCCCTGATCTGCTCAACCACTGCTGTGCGCTGGCAGCAGAGCCCATTAACATTTGCCATGTGGGTTTTGTTTTTAATTTCCTGCTTCTTCTCTCCCCTCATGTAAACACTTAATGTTTATTTTGTGGGTGATCATGGTATTTGTTGCCCTTGAAGAGAAGGCAAATAGTGTTTTCCTCTGTGGGGCTGTGGTGCACGTACCTGGGCTTGGGGACAAAGTGACTGAAGCGGCAAAAGTTCTGATTTTTGAAGTTTATGTAGATAAGCTTGATAAACAAAGGGTTAAAAAAAATAAATGTATTGAGAAAGGTATGTCATAGCTGTGTTTTGAAGAGCTGGCCTGTCCTTAGATGCTGGGAGTCCAGGTTTACCAATGCCTGACTAAGGTACTCTGAGTGGGAAAGCAGGGGCAGGGTGTCAGTGGTGTCATTTGATAACCACACAGGCTTTCCCAAACTGCTGCCGACACCTGGGGATATTCTGGGGAATACAGCCTGAAAATAATGTAAAACAGATCCCTGGGGTGACTGCTGTCCACGTGTGCAGTGAATGGAAAACCTGGACCCGACCATGGGCCTTCTGCAAATCAGTAAGAAAAAGAAATCTAAAGAGAGAAAAATATCTTTAGGCCTCCAGTATCTCCAGGAGAACAATTGCTTTGCAGCATGCTAATCTTTCACATAATCATTTTTCTGAGTCTTTAATAGATTTTTAATGTTTTGAAGAGCAGAGTGAAGCAGGTAAATTGTCGTGGGCTTTTTCTAAAGTTATTTAAGTGTATGCTATGGGAAGGCTTGTATGAAGCATGTTATTTATATACTCGGGAGACTATTTGAAAAGACATTATTGTCATTTGCTCTGTAATTCTAGACACTCTCAAAAGGCCTTAATGTCATATGTTAAATGCAAATAAAGATGCAGGAGAACAGGGGAATGATTCATAAGAATAGCACTGTGCTTCCCTTCTGATGCGTAGGAAAGCTGTAGTGAAGAGCAAACCTGCAGCTTGTAAAGGCTTTTCAGGGCTTAAGTTAAACCTACAGGTCAGCTCACCTGATTCCTTCTGTGCTTCACACTATTCAGTTTCCCCCGGTGACCTAATCTGTGCCCAGTGTCTTTCATTAGCCCAGAACAGTTCAGTCTTGGGAAATCACGCTCTGCTGCAGGCAGAGACCAAGCATGACTGCTCTCAGGGTACAAGGCTCCTGAAATGGTAGGGAAATTGTTGAGGTGGGATATGCAGATTGCGTGAGCAGGGAAGCTATGCTGGAGGCTGCCAATACGTAAGGGATGACAGAAAATCTTCCTCACTCAGAGGTTATGCATCTGGAAGAAATGTTGTTCTGCTCCTAACCATGGCATTCGGCTTGGCCTTCAGTTGAGCACCTGTGAAATGGGGTTCTTGCAGTCTTTCACAGCACTGGCCTACCTAATCCAGCCTTCAGCCAGCTGGTTGCCTCAGCAGAGGAGAGTGATGGAGGGGGAGAAAACGAGACACGACATGAAAGCCCTGGAATGTATCCATCCAGAGATGGAGTGGTCAGCGCTTCCCTGTTCCCTGCACATGGGTGCCTGAAGCAAGGGTAGATTTCTCTGGGGGCTGCAGAGGATCTGGTGGTCTCCTGTCTGGCAGCGTGCTCCAGAGCTCAGGAGAAGGGAATGGCTCTCTCCTGGCTCTTCTCCTGCCTGGGGTCTGAAGTTGTCCCCTTTGTGGTTAGTGGAGGAGGGAGTATATAGAGATAGCTATATGCCCACAGATTCTAAGGTCAGAAGAGACCATTCTGGTCAGCTAATGAATATTTTTGCTTGTTTCTGTATATGGATCTTAGTTTTCTCCTCCAGATTGGACTGAGGAGACTTCAAACATCTAATCTTTAAAGACTCCAGTCTATGCTAAGTCAACCACCTACTGAATAAGCTCTTTCAAGGACTAATTATCTTCACAGCTGGGAAAATGCATAATATTTCAAGGTGTATATATAGCTTTTTCTTCCTTCTGAATTCTGTTTTCATGATTCCTTTTATTTTTAAAAGTCAGTATATTAAAATAACATTTAAAAATAAAATACTGGAAGGGTATACTTAAATCCAATTAGTAAGTCCGTTCTCACAGACTAATCCCCAAATTTCTAGAAAAACAGATATTCTTTGTTTGCTTATGGCCTTCCTGTGTTGCTTACTGTTGCTCCTTCCACGTCTATCTGCGATGTCTTAGTTTCTGAGTTGGTCTATAACTCCTTGTCTTTCACAGCACACATCGTATCATGACTCAAAAATGCATTTGGTTAGTATCTTCTTGGTATGAACAAGGGATCTGCAACGCTGCTAAGTGTGGTTTGAGTACTGGCCCTCAGAAGAGGCATAAAACCAGCCACACCAGAGATCCATCTAGCCCAACAGCCTCTTTCCAGCAGTGTCCAAAACAGACACTTTTGGGAAGATTAGTTAAAAGGAGACAAAACAAGCTTATCTCCTCCTGAGCTCTTAGCCAAACCACCAGTGTATGCCTGCACAGATGCGAAAGCAAGCAGGTCTTTAGGCAAATGGAATTTGGAAGTAATTTTTGCAGCTAGGTCTACTGTAAGGTTGTTTCATGGGTGGGCACATACAGATTCATGCAGTCCTGTGTAGTCTGAAATAAATCTTCATGGAGATCGGTCTAGGCCTCGTGAACTCATGGTGTGTGAATTGAACAAGCTCAGAAACAAATTGCATTTATTTTCTTCTTTTACAGAGAAAACTAAGCTAAGTATGTAAATTCTCTTTTCACTTTAAAGGAGAAAAATGCAAGGGAAAAATAGCATAGTTAGAGGTACCTAAAGGAAAGAAGAAAGAATAGGAAGGCAGAAGTATGTTTTTTTGTTTTTGTTTCCTCATAAACCTTGAACACATTTTATTTACTTTATCTGAGTTCTGAATAGAGGAAGATGATGATGCAAGCAGGCAGAGCAATATATTCTGGCTGCTGATTGAGTGTATAACTGCAAATATTTTTTAGATGTTTCAGAAATTTTGAACTTCCTGGTATCAAATACAAGTAATTACTGTCACATGTCTGTGCAATCCATTTCCTATATTTAGGGTAACAAATCTTCTGTCTCTGTAGAGCTGGTTTTCCTCCACTGTATGGAGCAGGCAGAAAATGGATTTGATTTTTGGGGAGGTAAAAAATAAATAAATAGCTACTAAGTAACTTTACTTGCATACATGCTGGTATCCAAGGACAAGTAGGTTTCAGCTGGGCCAACCACACATGCAGGTGGTGGGACTGTTGGAAAAAATACAAAGGTAAGGTTAGGAAAACGATGAAAAAATATATTTTTTTTCTGAACTGTCTGAATTATGCACCCGAGAACTCTGTGAATCCAACCAGAAATACGGAATGAATGATGACTAAACACAAGATGATTTGCAACACTCCAAATATAGCCTGGAATCATCAGACTTCTTAAATCACTGCTGTATTTGTGCTGATTAGGTAGGTCTGAGATAAAGAACCTGAGCCTGTTCTTTGCAGCCACAGCTGGACTTGAGGATGTTTGCTTTCCTCTGCTCTGGAAGGGTAGGGCAAAATTCATGTTGCTGAGAGCTAGATGCTAAGGCTGGCAGGGATCTGAAAAGAAAGAAAACAGCTTTTGCTAAGCAGAAGCCATAATGCCATACTGCAACAAAGCATAGCTTAGTGCTTTAGCAAACCCGTATTTATAGAAAGCATCAGCATGCAGCTATGGTCACATGTCTGAAGGTGGCCTTTCATCTCCTTGTAAATATTTTTCAAACAAGATAGAGGGGTGGGAGATGGTAGAAAGCTCAGATGGTGGTGTTAAATTTCTGCAGCACTGGAATTTCAGTACCTGCTGTAGAGGGTATAAGAGGCATCTAGTCCTTACCTCTCAAACTGAAATACCAGAACTCATTCTCCTGAAGCTCTTGCCAGTTTTCACGCCCCCCTCCCACCC
>VXAV01004569.1:0-38968 GCA_013399715.1 Alectura lathami
ATGTCCAGCTTGTCATCAGCCAATACCCCCAAGTCCCTTTCAGCAGGGCTCTGCTCAGTCCTTCTATCCCCAGTCCCCAAGCTTGCGCTGACAGTGGGGGTTGCCACGACCCAGGTGCAAGACCTTGCATTTCACTTTGTTGAACCTCATCAGGTTCTCCTGGGTGCACTGCTCCAGCCTGTCTAGGTCTCTCTGGATGGCATCCTGTCCCTCAGGCATATCGACTGCACCATACAGCTTGGTGTAAAACAAAGCTGCTGAGGGTGCGCTCAATCAAAAATTATAAAGGTTGGAAAAGCCTTCTAAGATCATCTAGTCCAACCATCAACCCATCACCACTATGCCCACTAAACCATGTCCCTGAGTGCCATAACTACACATTTCTTGAAAGTCTGCAGGGATGGTGTCATGGGTTAATTAAAGATTGTACCATAACAAGGCCTAGCCCCCTCCCCAGCCCCCCCCCCACCATGGAGGCTGGGTGGAGGAGTCAGAAAGGAGGAGGAGGCGGCATGATTGAAGTAGAAGATAACTAGTTTATTTCACATGGCAAAGGAATGTAAGATAATACAATATGAAATTAATTGAGAGCAATAAATCTGACAAATTGGAAAATATGTGCATACTGAAACAAGGAGTGTCTCCTAACCATGTGTGGACCACAGTGGTAACTGGAGGCAAAAAGGAAGAGCTCTCAGAACCCAGAAACCATATGGAAAGGGACAGGAGAATTTTGAGGGCTGTAGTTCTCCCTTAGCAGCTTATTACATGATGTCATGATGTGGAATACCTGTGGAAAACCATGACAGACGGAGACTCCACCACCTCCCTGGGCAGTTTATTCCAATGCCTGACCACTCTTTCAGAGAAGAAGTTTTTCCTAATACCCAACCTGAACTTCCCCCGGCACAGCTTGAAGCCATTTCCTCTCCTCCCTTACCTGGGAGAAGAGACCAACTCTCACCTCAATACAGCCTCAGATAGTTGTAGAGAGCAATAAGGTCTCCCTTGATCTTCCTCTTCTCCAGTTTAGAACTATTTAGTCTCAGTTCCCTCAGCCGCACCCCATAAGCCTTGTGCTCCAGGCCCTTCACCGGCTTCGTTGCCCTTCTTTGGGCACCCTCCAGGGCTTCAGCGTCCTTCTTGTAGTGAGGGGCCCAAAACTGAACACAGCACTCAAGGTGCAGCCTCACCAGTGCTGAGTACAGGGGGACGATCACCTCCCTCTTCCTGCTGGCCACACTATTTCTGATACAAGCCAGGATGTCGTTGGCCTTCTTGGCCACTTGGGCACACTGCTGCCTCATGTTCAGCCAGGTGACAACTAGCACACCCAGGTCCTTTTCCTCTGCAAAGCTTTGCAGCCACTCTGCCCCAAGCCTGTAGTGTTGGTGGGGGTTGTTGTGACTGAAGCGCAGGACCTGACACTTGGTCTTGTTGAACCTCAAGCAATTGGTTTCAGCCCATCAATCCAGCCTGTCTGTAGGGTCTAGAGCCTTCCTTTCCTCAGGCGGATATACACTTCCTCCCAACTTGGTGTCATCTGGCAAACTTACTGAGGGTGCACTCAATCCCTTCATCCAAATCATCAATCAAGATGCTAAACAGGACCAGCCCCAGCACTGACCCCTGGGGAACACCACTCATAACAGATCGCCAGCTGGATTGGACTCCATTCACCACCACTCTCTGGGCCCAGCCATCCAGCCAGTTATTTACCCATCAAAGAGCACACCTGCCCAAGCCATGGGCTGCCAGCTTCTCCAGGAGAATGCTGTGGGAGACAAAATCAAAGGCTTTACTTAAATCTAGGTAGGCTACATCCACAGCCTTTCCCTCATCCACCAGGCGGGTCACCTGGTCACAGGAGATGAGGTTGCTCAGGCAGGACCTGCCTTTTGTCAACCCATGCTGGCTAGGCCTGATCCCCTGGTTGTCCCGCACACGCCATGTGATGGCACTCAAGATGATCTGCTCCATAACCTTCCCTGCTACTGAGGTCAGGCTGACAGGCCTGTAGTTCCCCAGGTCCTCGTTCCGACCCTTCTTGTAGATGGGCGTCACACTGGCAAGCCTCCAGTCATCTGGGACCTCCTCAGCTGACGACAACCACTGATAAATGATGGTGAGCAGCTTGGCAAGCACTTCTGCCAGCTTCCTCAGTACCCTTGGGTGGATCCCATCCAGTCCCACGGACTTGTGACAGTCTAGGTGGAGTAGCAGGTCCCTGACTGTTGCCTCCTGAATTGTGGGGGGTTTATTCTGCTCTCCATCTCTGTCTTCCAGGCCAGGGGGCTGAGCATGTTGAGGATGGCTGGTCTGACGGTTAAAGACAGCAGTAAAGAAGGCATTGAGTACCTCTGCCTTTTCCTCATCCTCAGTGGCAATGCTCCCCGCTCCATCCAATAAAGGATGGAGATTCTCCTTGGCCCAAAGTATCACCACAGAGATTGGACCATGTGGCTTAGGGCTTTATCCTTTCTGGTCTGGAAATCTTCCATGGATGGTGGTGTACACCAGAAGACAGATGCAGGTCTGTTACAGTTCCAGTAAGAAAGGTACTCAGACTCTTCACGTATCCTTGAAAAACATTGTTTTACTAGAGCTTGGCATTTGTCCAAGCTGAACTTCACAAGGCCCCTTCATTCAGCGTGCCCAGGGTCTCTGGATGCATCTGCTGGTGCCCCCCAGTTTGGTGGTACCTATCAACCTGGGGAGCAAGTACTCCCTCACCTCCTCCCTGTCCTGATGCAACCAGGGGTGTTTTTTTTCTTGGCTGCTCAAAACCAGCAGTTGATAGCCATCCTGTGATCAGGAGTTCCCATCTCCATTTTTTTTTTTTGGCTGGTGGTTTGTTCTCAACTGCTGCAAACCTGAAACTCACAAGTGTTTGTCACCTCCCTTGCATTTTTAATCATGAAGAGTTCTTTGTGCAATTCAGTCTTCCATGAAATTTATTAGGTTTCTTCTGTACTACTGTACCAGTAACTTTTATCCATAGGAATTTAATTACCTCATAGTGCTTTGAGTCATTATTTCCAAAAAGATGGTGCCTGCTTACTTTTAAAACAAACATTCCTGACCTTCTTGGCTTGTGAATCAGGTAACAGAGAACTGGAGGGGATGTAGTTTAGTCACAGTGTACCAACAGAACATTCATATAACACAAGGATGGTGCCATCTGCAAGCACAGCTGCATGACAATGAGGTTCGTACTTCAGTGTTGCATCATAGCACAGCCCACATTAGAAAAGTCTTGCTTTTCACAGGTAACCAGTGCAGCACTCAAACATGGCTGGGATAGAAGTCCAGGAGACAGACCCCAAAAACCTGTATTTTATCACCCAAATAGGGTATTAAAAACACTTTGGGTGCTCCCACTGCAGCAAAGCAGTAGGATGCACAAGGATAATCATGGCATGCACAGCCACCTGTTCTGTACTGTTCTTTTTTGAAATGCATCCAATACAATTTTAACAATCATTTCAGGCAACCCAGAAAATAAATAATGATAAAAGAGTTTGATGAATTGGGTCGTGTGTTTGGAGAACCACATGACACCCATCATCACAGATTGACTGGAAACAAAGAAGAGCCATCATCCTTTCTGCATTTCAGGGATCAGAGCAGAATGGCTGGGGCAGAGACAACCACGAGCTTACAGACTGGTTCACATGATACCCAACCTCGTCATCTGCTAAATTCAGAGTGTCTATAATCATTTATAATTGCTATTATTAAGCATTTATAACTGCTATTTATGCCAGATACAGAGCCAGAAACTGTTTCAGAAAAGGTAAACTTGTTTGATCTTGTTGATCAAAGCTAATACTTGTGCAAAGGTCTCTCTACAGCTGTTTCACCTTCATTTTTCAGATGTACAACAGAACGCTTCACTACACTCATTCTTCCTCACTCCTAGAACTGCTGTTCTGATCAAGATCCACAGTAAAAGCACACTTCTCACAAGCCACTTTCCTGCAGTCCTCTCACACTCTGAGAACTCATCCCAGAGGAAAAAAAGTTCAGGGACTGCATTAATATTGTGCAATTTGACAGAAGTAAGTGGAATTCAAACTATTGGTGAAGGAAAGACAGCATGATGGCATTTTCCACCACTATTTGTCATAACCCTCCAGACTGATCTTGAACTACTCTCCAACGCAAGGAGCATTTTTTTGTAGAAGCAAAGAGGTAATGATGGGGAAAAAAAAAATATGGAAGGACATGAAGTTACCATTTCACTGCAAAGAACAGAAACATCTAAAAGAAAACACAGCTATGCTGCTCTCACGTTTCAATCTGTTTAGTGAAATATTTAAGGCACTCATCCTGACTGCCATCTGAAGGGCAACTGGGCTCCTGTCTACAGATAAAAGCACTGACAACTAATGAGACACATGCTACTTGTATTAGTGAAATGTGGGGTAAATGAGCAGCTGAGCAGGTTTGGTTTGTCCTAAGCCAATCTTCCCCAAATTCAGAGGTCCACAAAAATTCTTTATATGGCAATAAGTATATTAAAGTCTCTGAAGACTTAGTTACCTTCTGAGCACCTACCCCTCAAAATACCACTCAACACATTAGAGCAATACAGTGACAAAAAAAAAAAACACAAACTCTTGAACAAAACAAAATTTTTATTTCTAATGATCTAGCAGGAAGAAATACCCTGCAAAATACAAAAACATTTGCTTGTAGCATCTTACCACCTTCAAGCATTATTTGAATGAAGAAATGGCCAGTCTTACTCCCTTAGAAAACAGGTCAATCTGAACATGCAGAAGAGATTGGATTTGTAGAAAACAGGTAAAAAAATAGTTCCACGAAAAAGAGTATGAAATGTGAGGAATGTAAACAAAGTCTGCCTTGTCCAGTAAGATTCTGGGCTGAAGAATACTATTCTAAGCTTATGTGCTCTTCAAAAAGAAGATTTCAAAAAACTTTGTTTGCAAACACTATGCCTTCAAGTGTCCTCAAAAGACTTTACAACCGGTTCCAAATTTATGCATTGAGTACTTCATACATGACTAAGTGTTAAGATCTGTACAGTTAGCTGATTATTGTTTTGTGGTTTTTTTTTTTGCCTTAAATAAATTTTGGTTAATGCTTTTGACAAATTAGATAACTTATGGCACGTTTACCTTTATCAGAAGCAGAGGAAAAGGGAAGAATGTAGTTTGATGCATAATGTCACTGTTTTCCAGAACAGAGAAATACTCCAGGGCTGCATAAAGGGAAGTTCAAGCAGTTGTTTCATGCACGTCTTTTTAACTGGAGACATAAGGAAATTAACCAAGAAAGCTACTGTATGGAAGGATGAGATGCATAATCATCTACAAAAAGCAGAGAGCTGGAACAGTAGATCAATAGTCAAACACCTTGTAAAGAATACTGCAAACGCATGCACACATCCTCACTTTTCGTTTTTAACTAGATAAAGGCTAATTCAAAAACCAGATTGATTTTTAACTCCGCCCTTTCCACTCATGTCAAATTAAATGAGTTCTCTTTCCTTTAAGCATGCAAGTTAAGGAAAGCTCAGGAGTTGTGATTATGTATGATGTATACACCTATTTCTTGTAGGAATCATTTAAGATGCTGTATTTGATGAACTGCAATATGTGCTAAAAAGCTATTCTAATAATTAATTCACAAGCTACAGATAAAGTACAAACCTGGACAACAGGTCCAGAACAGCTCTTCAGTCAGTTACAGAACTCACGCTGATGCCCCTCAACCCAGCAGGCATAAGACAGGAGGCAAAGCAAAAACACCCTGTGATCTAAGTGATCCTCGAAACAAGACTGTGTCAGTTTCCTTCAAAGGCTTATTCAAGGATACATGTGACCCATGACTGTAGTTACTTCGGTTGCTTTTCACAGTGGAAGACTTCACCTGTAAAACTTCCTCCAGAAATTTTTGTTCGTACACATGTCCTGCAGCTAGCAGATTTCTTACTTGGGTCATAATGGATACACAAATCCTAAAGGAGAATTGTCAGGAAAAGGAGTTATGGTGTCCAGGGCATTAAATACACTGCTTATGATTTGCAATTTAACTGAATTTTGATAACAGTAGAAGTTCAAGAAATCTATTTTCCACTTGCGAACAAATCTCACATCACAACTTCTTTATAGCAACTGACAAGCATCAGCAAATACCTACTGAAACATTTAACACTTACATACCTGACTTTTTTTCCTAGAAATGGCTTTTGCCTTCCTACGTAAAGTGAAAATCAGCCCCGGGTTCATCGTAACTGAGCACTTACACTGATGAAAGCATCATCATCAGATACAACCTAGATTCTAAACATGAAGTGTTCCATAAAGGTAACAATAATAAACATTAAGTACAACAGTTCACTTAAAGCACAACAGAATACAGAGCTCAGTACTAAATTGGCTTTAATCCCACGACTCAGATGTTCCTGCAGAATATGACATCATCGCTCCTCCTGCGTTCATTATGCTGCTGCCTTCATAATTCTAGGAAACAGAATGGGTATTAGAGTCATTAACAGTATTGATCTTTTAACAACAGAAGCTGCTACAAAACAATTTTAGCATTTCGCATTCATGGCTCTCAATATCATCTGAATATTATTTTTTAAAATAATGCAAGGCTACACTGTAAACAAAGTTAAATTATCCAAATTTGAGTTTCAGAAATGCTAAGCATTTTTAGGATGCACAACTAGATAAGGGTCCCAGTCAGGTCCAGAAGTCTCAGCAATATATACTTCGGAAATTGTCCTGCTTTCAGCTGGAACAGTTGATTTTCTTCACAGTGTCTGCTATGAAGCTATGTTTTGGCTTTGGGAGAGAAACAACGTTGATCACCACAATGGTATCTCAGTTGTTGCTGAGCAGTGCTGCACTGAGCCAAGGACATTTCTGTTTGTCAGCTCCTCGTACTGCCCTGCCAGCAAGGGGCTGGGGGTACGAGGAGCTGGGAGGGGACAGAACCAGGGCAGCTGACCCAAACTGACCAAACGGACATTCCATACTACATTACATGTGAGAAAAACTCTTAAAAACTGTGGGGAGTTGGCGGGGAGGGCTGCCACCGCCCAGGGACTGGCTGGGCATCCATCAGCAGGTGGTGAGTAATTACATTGTGCACCACCTGTTTCATGCATATATACATATGTAGTTATTACTATCATTATTTTCCTTTTCTATTCCTTTTCTGTCTTCGTAAACAGTCTTCAATCTCAACCCACAAGTTCTACTTTTTCCTGATTCTCTCCCCCAACCCACTGGGAGGGGGGAGTGAGCGAACAACTGTCTGGTGCATAGCTGCCTGTAGGGTTAAACCACAACCGATATATATTGCTAACCACACTTTTATATCAACACAATTCCAACAGCAAAGACTTCCAGACTTACTCTTCGGGTACCAATTGCTGTAACGACATTTGTTCCTTGGACAGTACAACTAAGTTCTTCCAACCAAACTGGAACTTCCTGCTGAGCCTACGTGATTAGAAAAGCAAACTTAGGAGACAGTGACTGCTTTAAGAGTTCCACAACCACCATAAAGTTATAATACTTGCTTAGTATGTTGAAGTGACATCCTAAAGAAACAAATGTTGAGCACTAAGACTTGAAACTTACATCTGAAAGCACCTTAAGTAGAGATTGTACAAGATGGCCATCTGAAGCATTATCAAAAAATGAAATTGCTTTGCCTATATTCCCACACCGACCAGTTCGTCCAATTCGATGTACATATTCTTCAATGGTGCTTGGAAGATCAAAATTAATCACGTGTTGAACATTTTCAATATCCAGGCCTCTTGCCGCTACTGAAGTTGCCACAAGAATTTGACATTTTCCGGAACGGAAGTGATGAAGAGCTATCTCTCTTTCTCTCTGTTCCCTATCTCTGTCAAGAAAACAATTATTAGAATGGGTATCTCTGAAATCTGCAGTATTAAAATGCAAGTTTGAAGTTTCACAGACAGAAGTAGCTCTTGAAAAAACAACCCTGTCATACTACCAGTTTGAGTCTTCTGAATTTTTAACTGATTGGCAGTAAGACTTAACTACTTTAACCCAAGACTCCAGAGTAATTGCATTTTTTATTTTAAGAAAACAACAAATGTTTCTATGTTATTCAAACAGTACATCTGTGGTTCAGTAAAAGGAAAATGATCTCTGTGCTAAGCAGAGAGATAAATTGGGAAATAAGGGTGCTAAGGCTACCATAACAGGATTTAGAGAGGACAAAAGGACTTCATTCTCAGGATGCAAGCTAGTTAAATGTTTTAAGCCACAAATTCAGAAGTCAACTCTACAAAGACCTCTGTCATGGGGGTACGGGATGCATCCCAGGGTCTTGAAGGAGTTGGCTGATGTGGTTGCCGAGCCACTCTCCATCATATTTGAAAAGTCATGGCTGTCAGGCGAGGTCCCCGGTGACTGGAGAAAGGGAAACATCACGCCCATTTTTAAGAAAGGGAAAGAAAGGAAGACCCGGGGAACTACAGGCCGGTGAGCCTCACGTCTGCGCCTGGGAAGATCACGGAGCTGATCCTCCTGGAGGAGATGCTAAGGCACATGCGAGATGAGGAGGTGATCCGAGACAGCCAGCACGGCTTCACCAAGGACAGGTCATGCCTGACCAATCTGGTGGCCTTCTATGATGGAGTGACGGCATCGGTGGACCAAGGGAGGGCGATGGATGTCGTCTACCTGGACTTGTGCAGGGCCTTTGACACAGACCCGCACCATATCCTGATCGCTAAACTGGAGAGATGTGGATTTGATGGGTGGATAAAGAACTGGGTGGACGGTCGCAGCCAAAGGGTTGTAGTCAATGGCTCTACATCCAGGTGGAGGCCGGTCATGAGCAGTGCCCCCCAGGGGTCCGTCTTGGGACCAGTGCTCTTCAACATCTTTATCAACCACTTAGATTGTGGGATGGAGTGCACCCTCAGCAAGTTTGCTGATGACACCAAGCTGAGTGGTGCAGTTGATACCCCTGAAGGAAGGGATGCCATCCAGAGGGACCTGGACAGGCTGGAAAAGTGGGCCCACGAGAACCTGATGAGGTTCAACAAGGCCAAGTGCAAGGTGTTGCACTTGGGTCGGGGCAATCCCAGGTGTGCGTACAGACTGGGAGAAGAACTCCTTGAGAGCAGCCCTGCGGAGAAGGACTTGGGCGTTGTGATCAATGAAAAGTTGGACATCAGCCAGCAGTGCGCTCTTGCAGCCAGGAAGGCCAATGGCATCCTGGGCTGCATCAAGAGAGGGGTGGCCAGCAGGGAGAGGGAGGTGATCGTCCCCCTCTACTCTGCCCTTGTAAGGCCTCACCTGGAGTACTGTGTCCAGGCCTGGGGCCCCCAGTACAGAAGGGATGTGGAGCTGTTGGAGCGGGTCCAGAGGAGGGCCACCAAAATGGTCAGAGGGCTGGAGCACCTCTCCTATGAGGAAAGGTTGAGGGAGTTGGGATTGTTCAGCTTGGAAAAGAGAAGGCTCTGGGGAGACCTCATTGTGGCCTTCCAATACTTGAAAGGAGCTTACAGGCAGGAGGGGGACCCACTTTTTACACGGGTGGATAATGGTAGGACAAGGGGGAATGGACTAAAACTGAAAGAGGGGAGGTTTAGGTTGGGCATGAGGAAGAAATTCTTCCCTGAGAGAGTGGTGAGGCGCTGGCACAGGCTGCCCAGAGGAGCTGTGGCTGCCCCATCCCTGGCTGTGTCCAAGGCCAGGCTGGATGGGTTCCTGGGCAGTTTGATCTAGTGAGCTAGTGGCTGGCAGCCCTGTCCGTGGCAGGGGGATTGGAACTAGACGATCTCTGAGGTCCCTTCCTACCCAAGCCATTTGATGATTCTATGATACGTATTTGAATTTGTTACTAATAAAGTAATTCATGCAGCTACAAAAGATAATCATGTATAGAAATCATTGCCTCCCTTCCGAAGACTCACTTGTTTAACTGATTTCCTTCATGTCACAGCTAAAGCATTATTTTTCTACTACTTTACAGTAGTGAGCCAGAAGAACAAAGATGGAATCTACCTAGCTTCCAGCACAGACAGTTTTTCAGACATCCCAGAAAGCTGCCAGACAACAGTACAGGTCTTGTCTTTTGTTTATGATCAGGAGAATAAAACTAGATTTGTTCTCGGTTCTGCATATTAAAAGAATATTTCTAGATTATCTACTACCTAAATACTACAGAACTGAGTTCAAGCCATATCCTCTGTTATCTAACTGAAAGAACTAGAAAACCAGCGCTTGTATACTCTAATGTGGGCCATTGAGTTAATTCTGGTAGGACACTATCTCAGAGGAGACTATCATAACAAGCTTCAAATCAAAGAAATCATGTGGATCCAAAGTCACTAACACTCATGACAAGTCAGCAGGTTCTGTTAAAGTAGATATTCTCCTTGTAACTACACTTTAACTCACAAATGCAACTTCCTCCACACAAGATCGCTTGTACAATCACAAATCAGAACAGAAGATCAGATCATCTCAGAACAACCCTTCACACACTTGCAGAACTGACAGTGCACAGTATACAAACATTTAGTGTTTACTGTATTTACTAAGGTCATTCAAATCAAGCTACAACCCTGCATTTTGATTTTTGTCAGAATACTGTCCAAAAAAGAAGACTTCAAAGACCCCTCCTCCAATTACAAGATGAAAGATTTCACAGTTTCTTTTTGACACTTCGCAGTTCACTGTAAATCTTAACATTCAGTTGGCTGTCCTACGTTTAGGCATACAAACAAAAACAATACTACATTTAAGCTGATTATGTGAAAGACTGATCGTCTTCTCAGATGGACCTAGACCTGGGAATTAATGAGCATTTCACCTTGTCTCTCAGTATTTGTTCAAATATACAACACTAATGACTAGACTATAAACACAAAAGAGAAGATTCTCTTTACACCAGTCTCCACACAAATGCTCTAAGAAGTCTACAAACACATCAAAAAGGCAGAAGTGACAGCATCAGAAACCTGTATAGTTCACAATTGAACTTACTGCTTTGGGGAAGCCATAATAAAGACAGGAAGATCACAACTGCCACTTCAATTCATGAATATCATCTCGCCACTAACACCAAAAGGTTTTTTGGTCTCACAGATGACAAAATATAAACAACAGCTGATTCTAATGAATTTATCATATACGATTTTACTGTTTAGCAGCAGGTATAATATTTTCCAGTTGTTAGAGAGCATTTGAAGTGTGGTCAACTATGAAGATGCATACTCAAATGCAATGAGAACTCAGCTTCGGAAATTCTGCCTTTTTGACAGCGTAGAGCTGCTGAGCATTACAAGGCAAACTGTATCTATAAGTCACACTGACAATGCTAACCACCAAATTTCAAAATAAGTTTCTCATTAGATACAGTACTAGTGGCTTTCACTTAACAAACACTTAAACTTCCACCTGATACTCACCCATGAATGCTGGTGGCTGTAAAGTTCTCTTGACAAAGAGAAGCTGCAATATAGTCTGCTTTCTTCTTTGTCTCCACAAACACCAAGATTCGCTCATCACCTACGTTAAACAAGAGTTCAGATCTACCACAGTTTCAAATCTGATGCAAATTCATTATTTGGAGCTGCAGTTATTTATAAGAACACCTAATGACAGAATTAGTTTCAAATTAAGTTCCCATTTTTAAGAAAGGGAGAAAGGAAGACCCGGGGAACTACAGGCCGGTGAGCCTCACGTCTGCGCCTGGGAAGATCATGGAGCTGATCCTCCTAGAAGCCATGTTAAGGCACATACGAGACAAGGAGGTGATCCGAGACAGCCAGCACCAAGGGCAGGTTGTGCCTGACCAATCTGGCGGCCTTCTATGATGGAGTGATGGCATCGGTGGACCGAGGGAGGGCGACAGATGTCGTCTACCTGGACTTGTGCAAGGCCTTTGACACAGTCCCTCACCACATCCTTCTGTCTAAATTGGAGAGGTACAGATTTGAAGGATGGACTATCCAGTGGATGAGGAATTGGCTGGATGTTCACAGCCCGGGGTTTGAACAGGGAGGTTGAAACTAGATGATCTTTAAGGTCCTCTTCAACCTAGGCCACTAAATAATTCTACAGAAATCTTTAAGGTATAATTATTTCTTGCGTGTTTTGAACCAGTTCAATCCATCAATTTCCAGATTGACACAGAAATCCAAGCAAGACTCACGCATTATATTTTTCTCCTCGGTGGAGAGATAGAACATTCATTTTGCTTTCTGTGGTAAGTCCCAGTGTATTCTTTCTACAGCACATAGCTAGACATGGCACACCATTCTGAGTACTGAACAGCAAGGTGCACAGACTAAACTCCCTTCCAGTTTTGAGCAATAAAGCATGATACATTGAGAGCACAACTGGAAAAATTCTAGCCATTGATAAAATTTAGCCTCAAAAGTTTTACTGGGACCGTTCAGCTTGGAAAAGAGAAGGCTCCGGGGAGACCTCATTGCGGCCTTCCAATACCTCAAAGGAGCTTACAGGCGGGAGTGGGACCAACTTTTTGAACAGGTGGATAATGGTAGGACAAGGGGGAATGGGCTAAAACTGAAAGAGGGGAGGTTTAGGTTGGACATCAGGAAGAAATTCTTCTCTGAGAGAGTGGTGAGGCGCTGGAACAGGCTGCCCAGAGAAGTTGCGGATGCCCCATCCCTGGCTGTGTTCAAGGCCAGGCTGGATGGGTTCCTGGGCAGTTTGATGTAGTGAGCTAGTGGCTGGCAGCCCTGTCCACGGCAGGGGGGTTGGAAGGGTTGGAACTAGGTGATCTTTGATGTCCCTTCCAACCCAAGCCATTCTATGATTAAATGTACGCAACCTACACTCTGGTAATGCTACCTCCAGATGCTAAAGCAGTTACTAATTCTCCATGCAAAGAAGATAACCATCTGGAAAAGTTCTCTACCATTACTGAAAGGTGGTAGGTTCTTAAAACCCACATCTCCCTGGGAAATGCTTCCAAGCTTCAGTTTGTAGTCTTGTACATAATAGAATACAATCATGACCTGAACAACAGCAAGAGCACAAGTTTAAAAGTGATTCTGTCTTCCCTGGAAAACAACTAGTAATTAGGAGAGTTACCTATGCTGTGTAGAATTTCTAGCAGTTTTTCCCTCTTGGAATACTGGGAAATCAGAAGAATATTTTGCTGAACATCACTGCAGGCTCCACCAACATTTCCAACAACAACAAATAAGTAGTCAGTTTTCAAAAATTCACCAGCCAGCCTTGAAGAGAAACAGAATTTAGCAACTTGAAGTCTATTATGTGGCTTATTTTTGCTTTAAGGACAAGCAGCCATCACAATTACATAATTCCTCAGAAGATAGAGGATATAAAGCCATATGTACATTTTCTTCAAAGAAAAGCTAACAACTCCATATTTTTAGCTAAATAGCTAAACAAGAGATGATCAATAAGAAGGTGCACAGATTACTTGCCCACAGCTTTTCATAATATAAATACTACATTTCTTAGTCACCTCAAAGCTCCACATACATGCTTGCAATAAAATGGGTTTCTGACACACATGCTCTGAGTAATTCTTGGGGCACTATTTCATCACTATCTGGAAGGACAAGTACAGAACTTGAAACTGGTCATCAGGGGACAGCACCTTTCTCTTCTGACTGTTGAACAAAAGCACTGCTTAAAAACATACAGCTTACCAGATGGCATTATTTACCAGACCCTACAGGTGACAGAACTTTTGTTCAGGTGTCAGATCTTTACCTGAGAGATCAAACTTGGCAAAATATGTAACACCTAGGAATGCCCCCACAACAGCCCAGTTTTACTGAATTATATTAACGCATCCATATGTGTGCTTCATATCCAGTGTACACAAATCAGCTTCCACTGCAGTAAAATTCATACAACAAAGTTAACCTTTAACTGAAACTGGCACCCTCAAGTAAATTTTAGGTTCCTAAATAAGTCCTAAATATGTTAAAAGATGGGGACTTGAATGTCCCACCTAACTTACCAGGCTAATCATCACTTAAGTGCTTTTCATAAATATACAGGTTACTAGAGTTTTGGGTTTGGTCTTCTTATCTGTAAGGTAGTTGAGATCTCAGAGAAACGCAGTTCTAAACTGAAAGTAAAGGGCAAGCTTAAGCTCTCTGAAAACTGACCAACAAACACAAAATAGGAAGGGAAAGATGACATTTTCCATTTTAATGGAAGCTATAAAGCCAAAAATTGCCAGGCAGAATCTATGTCAGCTAGGAAAACCATGGCTCTTAACTCCTCAACAGAATAGAGTTCTAGTGGTCTGACTGAAGGCTTATGTTATAGCCAAGACCCAGGTTCAGGAACAAAACCAAATGGCACATTTAAAGTAAATCTGACTGCACTCACTAAAAAAGACGTCTGAACAGAAGTGCAGGAAAGCCTGAAATGCACAAAGAGAGCACCATGTTCAATACCACCCAAAGTTGTTTCAGCAGTAGAATAAGGAAAAACCATCAGCTTTTCTGGCACCAGGAATCTGAAAGCCAGTGAATCCAGAAATAAACAAACTTCAAAAAAGAAGGCTTTTTTGGTCTCTAAAATGAGAACATCACCTTTAGACATTCTAGTTTCAGAAGCTACAAGAATGTTACAGTACATTCCCAAACTGTGATCCAAGCACTCAGGTTCTAAACTCTCGTACCAGCACTTGCAAATCCTGTAAGACTGATACTAGCAAGGTACACTTTTTTCTTCAACAAGAAGCAGTCAGTATGTATTTACACATTGAGTTGAAAGCAATTACCTTTCTGATATTGGTAGTCACAGTATTCTCAACTCACACCCCAGTACATAGCAAAAACATGTAGCGAGAACTTCAGCAAGAACACTGAACAAGCAATGGAGAGATCCAGGAATTGATGTTTCTCTCTCAGCCCCCAAACCTTTGCCAATGTGGGCACATTTCTCATCTTAAAGGGAAACACACTTGATCTTTTCCTAGTATATAGTGGCAAGTGACACTACTGTCCTGCACAAACCGTGAATACAGGGAATGAGCACAAACCACACCTATGAACAATATTACCAGCATTTCCAGCAGCAGAAACAAGCCCAGTTATTAGTTCACTACAAGTCTTTCAATATAAAAATTTTTCTTTCAATATAAAAAGCTCTGCAAAAGAGACTTGGCTGAGGAAACGAAGCCTCACCAGACCACAAGACTTAAAGTGACTTCAATCCTAGTTAAAGAAACACAGTTAATCTCCCCAATAGCTCTTAGTATTAACTGACTATATGGCAGTCCATCCATCTCTTATATTCAGGACACAACTCAAAGATATTTCTTTTCTCCATCCCCTAAAATAGATCCTTTCAGGTTTGTTGAAAGGCCAAAAGAAAGCCATGAGGATCTGACCCGCTGAAGTAACAACATATTTCACCTCAGCGGTCTAATCAGTTTACATGTTCTCAAACTGTAATAAGCTTTTGGTATTTTTTTTTTTTTAAATCAATGTCACAACAGTATCACTACCACAAAGCCACAAAATTATGTCAACTGCTCACACTGAAGTTTAGACTCCTCTGATTTAAGACTGGATCTTCAGATGCTAGTCTTTTCTGAAGTGGAAATACTGAAAAATATCCATCCACCTACAAGGAAAGGGGTGCTGTGTTCTTTTACTGCCAGGCTCAGCAACACCATTATAAGTCTGTTGAAACTTGCTTTTTGCTGGAAAGTAGAACATTAAGAGCAGTGAGCAGTAAAGATGTAAGATGCATCTGAAACATATTAGTGGAAGTTTCAGAACTACTGAAACCAAATAGCACCCTTCTTTACATGTGAGTGCTATCTATATCAGAAAGGCTGGTGAGCAGCACAATAGTTGAGCTATTTAAGCTATGCCCTGATACACAGGACAGCAGTACCAGTACTGCTTGTTAAACAGCAAGATCACTGATTTTGAGCTCAAAGCAAAATGTGAAACAGAGGCAAGAAAAAGAGGACTTCTGCAGAAGTGAAATTTAAGAGCTTTCAGAAAAAATTCTCAGAATTCTCACTGAGAATCCCCAGCTAAACTAAGCAATTCATCTTTCACCTACTCAAGCTATTAGGAGATCTGTTGCTTAGAAAAAAGCAAGTGTTAGGCAAGAAATATTAACAGCTTTTCAGTACATTCTAGCAAGTTTCTAAGATTTTAAAAATAAGGAGCATCTTTAGCCTTTCAGACATTTACCTCTACACAAGTACACTTTCAGATACATTTTCATTTGTTTAGCTCACCTCTGAACTTCTTCGGGAAAGGTGGCACTAAACATCAGTGTTTGACGTTTGTCTTTTGATGGCATGTCTGAATAAGAAATAAGCTTCTTCATAGCTAATCCAAAACCCATATCAAGCATACGGTCTGCTTCATCTAGAACCAAGTATTTCACTTTCTGCAAACCAATCTGTAAATATTTCAATGAAAGAAAAATTTCACTAGTTCATTGACAATATACACTTGTCAAAGTTAATCTTTTAATTCTGTGGTGTTCATTATTCAGATTCGTTAGAAGCAGAAAGCAAGCCATGAAAACAAGTCAGTATACTGCCTTTGTACATGCACTTAAAATACAAGTGAACTTTTCTTGGAATAATTAAATACCATCAAGTTTTTGAAAGAATAGTGAGTACAGATCTTTCCCATCTCTTTCAGAGCAGACTGAAAATACCAGTTTAGATCAAATTGGCTGTAGTGTTCCTGACAATTAAGAACAGCTTGTAGCCATCGACAGCCACACTCCAGTCATGGGAATCATCCCACCAGGTTTCAGTGATGGCAACTATGTCATGGTTTTCTAGCAGTGGCTTCCAGCTCCTCCTGTTTGTTTCCCAAGCTGTGTGTTGGTGTACAGGTACTTCAGCTGGGTAGCCAGCCTTGTCACCTTCTTGGAGGACAATTCCTTAATTCCTTTGAAGTATGCCCCTTGAGCATCCCTGTTGCCTACTCCTACTGTTTCAGTGGTCCCTGGCTCATTGTCATAAGATTTCAGGTGTGCTACAGTGTTGTCAGCACATCCCACAGCAGCAGGTCTGCTAGCACGCTGTCCCTCTAATCTAGCTTATCACGGGCAGGCTCACTATTACCCCCCATAATCTAGTTTAAAGCCCTTCCAATGAACCCTGCTAGCTTTCCCCCAAGGATCCTCTTCCCTCTGGTGATGGCAGGCTGAAAGAGTTGGGGCTGTTCAGCCTGGAGAAGAGAAGGCTCCGGGAAGACCTGATTGCAGCTTTCCAGTATCTAAAAGGAGTTACAAGAAAGAATGGAACAGACTCTTTAGCTAGTCCTGCTGTGATAAGACTAGGGGAAATGGTTTCAAACAGAGAGAGGAGATTTAGGCTAGATATAAGGAAAACGGTCTTTACAGTAAGGGTGGTGAAGCACTGGCACAGGTTGCGCAGAGAGGTGGTTGATGCCCCTTCCCTGGAGACCTTCACGGTCAGGCTGGATGGGGCTCTGAGCAACCTAATCCAGCTGTAGGTGTCCCTGTTCACTGCTGGGGAGTTGCAGTAGATGGCCTTTAAAGGCCCCTTCCAACTCAGACAATTCTATGATTCTACAGAAGGCTAAGAGAGCTTCTGAGAATTCAGACAGTTTCAAAATCTTACCTTCTCTTTTTCAATGATGTCTAGAAGTCTCCCTGGAGTGGCACATAATATGTTACAGCCTTGCATTACTTGACGAATTGAATGGCCTGTCTGTGTACCTCCATAGACCACAACAGGTCTTACACAAGTTCTATTGTGAAAAAAAATGAAATAATGTAAGTAGGCTGTATTGCTTTATGAAAATATGTAAATATAGTCAGATTTACCACAAACCAATTCATTTGAGTGGCTTAATCCCTTTACCATAGGGTATAGCCTATAACCAAGATTAGGATGCAAGACCAAAAATTCACCGGCTCAGGGTTCCCATTCAGACACCATATTGGAAGATGCACTGGATATTAGAGGAACACTGCATCTCACCTGCACTCTTCACTTTCCCTTTGATTGAGATACAACACTGCAGTAAAAACCAAAACAGTGCTAGACATTGCTCCCTTTCATATTGTAAACTTAGCAGGAAAAGGAGAGGACAAAAAATATATGCTCCTAAAACTTCAGAAGTAAGCTTCTTGCACCTCAAAGGGACAGTACAGAACTTATACAAAGGCTGATCTTTGTGAAGCAACTAATCACACTGGGCATGCAATATGCCGCTCAAGCATTAGACTGCAAAAACGTTCCATCACTCCACTAACTGTTTACCACTCTCCCTACTGAGGTTTTTGGTCACTTCTACCAAGTAAAGCTAAATCACGTTTTCTTCTCTTGTAGAAAAAACACATCTACAAACAAGAACTGCCTTACAAAGCCTCCAGCTAAATATTCTACATGTGTGCAGTAAGTATTTTCATATTCAAATTCCAACTGTCCACTATGGAAGATACTATTGCAGCTTCATGTATAACAAGGTTGAAACAGGGATCTGTTTTTACTATTTATCTGGAACTTCTCAGAAAAATTCAGTCATAAATATAAACTGGACTGACTGGTAACATTTCAGCATGTGCGTTACCAAATAGTCATATTTTATGCACCTATATGTGAATTAAAGCCAAGTGCTTAAGAAAATCTGCATGCAATACTTCAGAGCCAACAGACTCACAAGCTGACAGTGTTTAACTGCCTGTGTATTGTATCTTGTTTCCACTACAGAGCAGCTGCACAGACTTTCTGAATTCAAAACTTATGAACTCAAAAGCAAGTTTATTATGAAGTAATCCATAGTTTAAAATAGCACTAAGTAGTAGAACTAGCTACACAAGTAGAACAGTTTTAGATGTTAGGAAGCTACTCTTATTAACATGGTTATTAAATAGCTATGGAAGTACATATTCCCATGAAAAAAGAGCAGCCTCCAAGAATAAATTTGAAAAACCAGTGGCATGCCTAATTCAGCCCAGCAGATTCTGCACTGAGACTGACGTTCTCCACTCCACCTCTTAAGAGTAAGAAGCCACTACAAACAATGGATTTGCTTCTTCCCATACACTGGTGGAAACTATCACTGAGCAGTAAAAAGATTACTGGCAATCTAGTGAAAATGTACTATTAGCAACATAAAAAGGCTAAATGGTAAGTTAAAACATTTTGTTTCAAAGAAGCAGAGCTAAAAAAAAAAAAAAAGCTTGCCTGAACTGTGAAACATTTCTATTCAAGATCAGAAACACCAGGAAGTATAGAGGTACTACAAGCCACAACTGAAAGTTAATTAAAACACGTAACAGACCTCTATTTATATCAAAATGAAAATAAAACTAAGCAATAAGACAAGACAGATTTAAGTTAAGGAACTTCAGTTTGTCAAATGAAGTTTTAATGTGACTCTGAAGTCACATTAAAGAGAATGTGACAATTTTAGTACTCCCCACCCATGCCAATGTCTCAAAGACTAGAAGTTTAAATTCCTAACCATGTTGCTAACCAGTATTACCATGTAAATTCAAGTGTTTGTAGCCATTCAATTTGACTGGCATAGATAAATCTTGGAAGTCTGTGAAAAGAAAATATTGCTGATTCAGTAACAAGCAAATGCAAAAACTTACCCATACACAAACTTCCTTGCTTCTAGGAAGATCTGATTTATCAGTTCTCTAGTTGGTGCAACAATAATACATTCTGGTTCTTGCTGCTTTTTAAAGCTACTTGCAGTTATGCCATCTTTCATCATCTGGTCCACAATTGGCAGAAGAAAAGCTGCCTAATAAAAAATTATCAGTGTATGTTGTTTAGTCTTAAAACATTAGTCATGTTAAAAGCTGTGTATCAACCTTAAAGCTAGAATTATACAGCACACTGTCAACTTCAGGAAAAACATTGCAAAAAGATGGACCTGAACACCACTGAACATCAAACCTAATTTCTCCCTGCTAATTAAGTACAAAAGCATCTCTCTGGTCCTTAAGAGTCTAATAATGCAGGACCACCACACACACTACCTTACTTCTGAGATCTTCAGGCAGTTCCACACATCATTTGGACTCAGACTAGTAACTAAGCACCCCAGGATCAAATGCTCTCCTAAGGCACATATAGAACCTTTACACTTTCACCAGATTTGTAAGGTAACAATGTATTATCCATCTCCAGACCACTACAATAGCAGATAGGTTTGTGACATCTGCTTCAGCACTCTTACTTCCAAGTAAAACTAGTTACTACCAAAAGAGAATCTTTGTAGCTGTCCCCAAAGCATGCAGAACATTTGTAGTATAAGATTTTGGCATTGCCAACATACATATCAAAGCCAGAATTCCACGCTATACTAAACTTCAAAATATTATGCTCAATAACCAAATATTCTCATACAGAGCTCTCCATGGTGAGATTTGTGTACATTAGATAGTTTAACAAGTTGAAACAACTGTCAGCATCTTAACTCTAGTCACTGTTCCATTATTAATACTGAATCACCTAAAACTTAGCTTGGTGCAGATAAGGCTCAGTCCAACTAAGGACAACAAACCAGGACAACATACTGTTAAAATCCAGTATAATTTTAAAAAACAAAACAATAACTGATTTTTTTTTTTTCTAATAAACAGTTTCCATGATGCCTTATGCATCTCATTCTGTACCTGTGTCTTCTCAATGACTGGTCTAGTCATTAGTTCACTGAAGTACGTCAAAAGAAATTAAACCTAAGAATGTGCCTCTCCATCCATCCTTTGCATCTGTGCTTAATACTACACCTACCATTTGAGTACAAGTTAAATCCTTTAACAACAACAATTACATTAGATGCTTTCAAACAAAGGAATGCTTATCTGGAACACTGAGGGATTTACTTAATACTTCCAAGTCAAACATTTACAGTACAAATGAATGCTACAGAAAACACTTACAGTTTTTCCTGATCCTGTCTGGGCACATGACATTAAATCCCGCCCTGCCAGTATGACAGGAATGCTGTACTTCTGCACTGGAGTAAGTTTCAAATATCCAGTCTTAGCAATGTTCTTCTTCAAAGTCTGACAAAAGTTAGCTTCTTCAAAAGCCTTTAAGACGAAAAGAAAAAAAAAAAATGTATTTTACAGTATACAATCATGAAAGTTTAAGAAGTGAGAAACTTACTGCAGGATGTAGAAATCCAAACACTAAAAAGGTAACTTTGAGGAAGGTGTCTTCACCAGTTATCTAGATTGTCGAGGTTCCTACAAGCAAAAGTCTCAGAAGTATCCCTCAGCCTACTCATGCCCTTCAAGTACTGTTATCTGTACAACAGTGACAGACTTTAATCTTACTAGCTGTGAGGGAAAACTGCACAGAAGCCATACATTACATCTGGATTCAAGAAAACTCAAACCATGGCATGCTATGAAAATTAACCACTACCTCTGTTTGGCTTCCCGCAGTAGGTATAGAATAGATTCACAGAATGGCTTTTGTTGGAAGGGATTTCAAGCCCACCCAGTTCTAAACCCCATGCCTTTGCAATTGCCTCTGAGTAAAGAATTTCTGCCTAACATCTAAATCTCCCCTCTCTTAGTTTAAAACCATTCCCCCTTGTCCTATCACTGTCCGATGCTGTAAAATATCACTCTACCTCCTGTTTATAAGCTCCCTTCAAGTACTGGAAGGCTGCAATGAGGTCTATCCGGAACCTTCTCTTCTCCAAGGTAAACAAGCCCAGCTCCCTCAGCCTTTCTCCACAGCAGAGGTGCTCCAGCCTCTCAGCATCTTTGCGGCCTACTCCAGACCCGCTCCAGCATCTCCACATCTTTCTTGTGCTGGGGGCCCCAGACCTGACCACATCATTCTCACATGTACCTTAACATGGCTTCTAGGAAGATCTGCTCCATGATCTTCCCAGGCACAGAGGTGAGGCTCACCAGCCTGTAGCCCCCAGGACTCCTTTTCTCTCCCTTTCTTAAAAATGGGAGCAATGTTTGCCTTTACCAAGTTGGTGAGGAATTTACCTGACAGCCATGACATCTTGAACATGATGTAGAGCATCTTGGCAACTACATCGGCCCATTCCTTCAGGACGCTGGGATGCACGTCATCCAGCGCCTGAGACTTGTACCCATTTAGTCTCATGAGATGGTCTCAGGCTTGCTCTTCTCTTACAGTGCCAGGGATTTTGCTCCCCTGACCAGCCCAGAGGTTCAGAGACATGGGAGACATGACTGGCCTCACTGCCAGTGAAGACTGAGGCAAAAAACTCGATGAGTACCTCAGCCTTCTCCACGTCTGTTATTGCGAGTTGTTCCTTCTTATTTATCAGAGGGAGGTACACTCTCCTTGGCCTGTCTCTTCTGACCAATGTACCCGTAGGATTCCTTCTTATTTTTCACATCCCTTGCCAAGTTCAGTTCCATGTGCACTTTGGCCTTCCTGATCCCATATCTGTGCTCTGAGAGTCTGTGCTAAAACTGCCAAAGGGAGCTAAAGCAACATCCCTACCCAGGAGGGAGAAGCATCACAGCTTACAATACAATAACTTCAGTGAATGTCACCCTCCTGCCTACTCCTTCCACTACCACACTTCCTCATCCTTCTTTCTAAAGAATTTTCCTTTTTCTTTTTTTAAATAAGCTAGCTGCCTAGTGATATGGGGAAACAAAGTTACATATCACTTTTTAAACAAAGTGCAGACAGAAAAGAGGGACTAAAATTCCTCTGTCAAAATGAAAAATAGTGTTCATTTACAGTTTTAAGCATTCCCCAGTAACAGGCTTCAATGAAATGACTTCTGCAATTTAAGGCATAGAATTCCTGTTCATCAAGTACTACTTCATCTAGACCATTTTTGTCATTTGTCAATGTCATTTTAAACTCAATTTTTTTTTTTAATCTTCTAGAAAGGTGGCATTGCTTTCCAACACTGTGTTGTTTTTAAGATTAAAAATCTTTATTTTCATTAGCAGTGAATACTACACAGAGAATACATCACATTGCAGAATCACACTGAAGACAGTCCTTTAGACTAAAGAAACATTCACTAACCTGAATTGGTGCTGGAGGGTTAAGTCCTGACACTTCAACAGTGTTTTCATCATACTTGTCAAAATTAATTCCTGACTGATAACATGCAAAGATGGATTGTTCGTCATCAGGTGGAGGAGGGGGCACATAAGTCACCCTTTGACCTTAAGAACACAAGAACAAGTTCAAAAGCAATGTAAAGAAAGTTTGAACACAGACTATTTTAAGTATTGTACAATTTAAGTCATTTACACTTCCCTTCAGTTTCTAGTAAACAAAGATACTTCATAAATAAAATCTATTAAAACTTATTTTTATATTACAAGACCTAAAACTCACTTGCAGATAGTCAGAATTTTGTAAGGCACCTTTATAAAGCATTCTCACATTTGCTCAAGGATCTTACTTTGGAGAGCTACTAACAAACTCACTACACTATGAATTGCCCCTATCTGATAACAACACAATTATTAATATACAAAGATACAATTCATTTGTCCATGGTAGTATATTTACACTTCTGTAGTCCTTACAGTAGTTTTCAAGCTAATAAACTCAGATGTAAAAATTATTTATTTGATGTTCACTAAGAGGCATTAGAAGCCTCTTCACACAGGCCTCAAAAAAGGAAGGATCAGAAACCAGAATTATTCACACAGAATCCAGAATTCATTTCTTGTCCTTGTGCATTTCAGAAGTACAAGAAAGGCAAAACAATGCCACAATCATTTGCAAAAACATGACAGGTCAGTAAATATTCCGAAAGACTCTTTCCAACTGACATTTTCAGTAAATACCAGAAAGTCATTACTCATTAAACATTTCATCCTGATCTCCTGCATACAGAAATCATGCCATTCTATTTACTAACTTCCATTCAGTAAATACATCAAGTCCATCTTCCATAGATGACATCCCAAAACTGACGTCTTAAACTAAAACTACTGCATCCTTACCAGCATTACTATCATCACTTAGATGTTTAGACTAGTGCCAATTAAGTTCTAACAGCTGTGTGTCAAGAAAGGAGAGAGAAATTCTCAGTCAGTACAGAAATTCTTCAGCAGACCATCCTGAAGTTAAACACCTTCAAGTAAGAACACCCAAAATATTGCTCAGTAATTTAAAGATGAACATAGTTTAAACAAACTGAATTTCAACAGTACATGCTTGACAACAGATGTTACACAAGCAGTTTTGAGAGGGTTAAGTGTCTACACAAGTTACCACGTTCTGTCTCATGAACCAAACTTCCAGAAGCCTTAAAAAAGAGAATACTGAGTCAAACCAACTTAAAATTGGCATGTTACTTATGAACAAGCTGCTTACCTCTTCTAGAATCAGGTTCTTCATTTTGTCCCTTGTAACCTCCTGCAGTAACTTAGAGACAAACATAGTTAAAACAGTTTCACAGCACATGCTTGACAACTCACACTACAGTTTTGAGAGGGTTATGCATCTACCCAAATTAACACCTTCTGCTTTACGAACTACATGAATCCTTAAGAGAATGCTGAGTCAAAAGCAAATTAAAACTGGCATGTTACTTATAAACAAGCTACTTACCTCTTCTATTATCAATTCGTTCTCTGCCTCCACTGTAACCTCCTGTTAAATGAAGCACTCCAAAGTTAGTTGCTTCTAGAAAAAAGCTCATCTCAGAGAAATTCTAAGAACCTTAAAATACCTAGAGGCTCTTTGAAAACTCAGCAGCATATCCAGATATGACTGGCAGATCAAGTGTAAATATTTAGCTAAGCATTGAAAACTTAATTATTTAAGTCATAAGGCAAAGTCTCCATGTTCATGATTTAAAGAGCTTAGAGAACAACCCAGGGTTCTGAAAGAGCTGGTTGATGCACCAGCCAAGCCACGCTATCATATTCAAAATGTCAAGGCTGCCAGGTAAATTCCCCACCAACTGGATAAAGGGAAACATCACTCCCATTTTTAAGAAAGGGAAGAAAGGAAGACCCAGGGAACTACTGTGCCTAAAAAGTTTATGAAGCAGATCCTCCTAGAAGCTATGTAGAAGCCAAGGCACATACTAGACAAGGAGGTGATCTGAGACAGCCAGCACAGCTTAACCAAGGGAAGAATGTGCCTGACCAATCTGGTGGCCTTCTATGATGGAGTGACAGCACCAGTGGATAAAGGAAGGGCGACCATGTCATCTACCTGGACTTGTGCAAGGCCTTTGACATGGTCTCTCAACACACCCTTCTCTCTAAATTGCAGAGGTATGGATCTGAAGGATGGACTATCCAGTCAACAAGAAATTGGTCAGATGGTCACAGCCAAAGGGTTGTAGTCAATGGCTCTACGTCCACATGGAAGCCAGTCACGAGCAGTGTCCCCCAGGGGTCCGTCTTGGGACCAGTGCTCTTCAACATCTTTATCAACGACTTAGACTGTGGGATCGAGTGCACCCTCAGCAAGTTTGCTGATGACACCAACCTGAGTGGTGCAGCTGATACCCCTGAAGGAAGGGATGCCATCCAGAGGGACCTGGACAGGATGCAAAAGTGGGCCCACGAGAACCTGATGAGGTTCAACAAGGCCAAGTGCAAGGTGTTGCACTTGGGTCGGGGCAATCCCAGGTGTGCGTACAGACTGGGAGAAGAACTCATTGAGAGCAACCCTGCGCAGAAGGACTTGGGAGGTCCTGGTGGATTACAAGCTGCACATGAGTCAGCAGTTTGCGCTTGCGACCCAGAAGGCCAATGACATCCTAGGCTGCATCACGAGAGGGGTGGCAGCAGAGCAAGGGAGGGGATTGTCCCCCTCTGCCCTCTCCTCATGAGACCCCACCTGCAGTGCTGCAGCCAGGTCTGGGGCCCCCAACACAAGAAAGGATGCGAAGCTGCTGGAGTGGGTCCAGAGGAGAGACACAAAGATGCTCAGATGGCTGGAGCACATCTGCTGTGGAGAAAGGCTGAGGGAGCTGGGCTTGTTTACCTTGGAGAAGGCTCCTGGGAGACCTCATTGCAGCCTTCCAGTACTTGAAGGGAGCTTATAAACAGGAGGTGGAGTGACTTTTTACCATCTGACAGTGACAGGACAAGGGGGAATGGTTTTAAACTAAGAGAGGGGAGATTTAGGTTAGATGTTAGGAAGACATTTTTCACTCAGAGAAAGCATGGCGAGGTCCTAGCACAGGCTGCCCAGAGAAGTTGTGGATGCCCCATCCCTGGGGGCATTCGAAGCCAGGTTCGATGGGACCCTTGGCAGCCTTGTCTAGTGGTTGACAACCCTGTCCAAAACAGGGGGGCTGAAACTAGATCCTTGAGGTCCTTTTCAATCCAAGCCATTCTGTAATTCTATGACATTAGAACACTGATCTTGGCAGGACCCAGCAGTAAGAAAATAAAGGAATGAAATCCAGCATCTTGTTGAATGACTTCACAAGCTAGATCTGGCTTCACTTGACTCATAACAGATCTAAGTCGCCCTACCACTGTATCATCCCAAATGAGATGACCATTAAAAGATGTCTAGATGAAGCACACTGCCTGTTAAAAGACAGTCATAAGGAAGAACAAATCCTCTGAATGAAACAGTTGCTTTGCAAGGACAAATCTAGTTGTCTATAATCACTTCAGATCACTCTTGAAGAAAAAGATCTGTAATAAGACACTGAAGTGCCAAAGAAATGTCCTTGGAGATGCTTTTGGTTTGTGCTATATAAACAGCTTCTACATAAGAGTATCATCCTGGCAATTTTTCAAGAGTTAGGGGAGTATTTAAATTACAGAAGAACACTATCCTGTTATCTCAATAGTCAAACATTTTAAATATCCACTGCTTGAAGCTTCTGTCCTTGGTAAACACGTATCATGTTTGTGTTGCTTTCACGATCACCTGAAAAGCAAAGACATTTATTCTTAAGAGTGAGGAAATACTGCAGGTTTTAACAGATACAGAAACTGTATTAATATTGAACTATTAGCAGCATTTACAAAATCTTTTTTCAGTCCTTAATCTCACTATATACAAAATACAAAAAGTTTCAACCCTAACCGTCAATCCTCAGCTACTCTATTCAGGAAGGTGCAGTGCTAATTTCAAAGAAGGGTGAAAACCTTTTCATATAAGACCCTTCAACAGAAGAAAGGAGGTTAGAATTATAGATAAGCGATGAAAAACAGCGTTGAGGAAGGACAATAACAAAAGCTGTTAATAGATTCTCCACTCAATGTTCAACTCAAGCTGTTCATAAAAGTACGACACCAAATTTTATTACTAGTACAACAGAAATGACGCTCTAACACCTCCTTTGACTTCATTTACATCCATCCTCCCTATACAAGTGCAAGTACTAACAAACACGATCCAAGCAGCTTATTAATCCGACTGCATATTCTCCACAAGATTGTATTATCAACTCTAGACAAATGCTAGCGGCACAGGATTGTGACTCGGACCAGGAATGCTCTGCTCCGCAGTGGAATTCTTGAGCTATTCTGTAAAATCACAGCTTCATTGAGGTGTTGACAGAGAATCCAAGCAAAGATGTAACATACAATGTATGTAATTACTTCTTAACAGACTTTTCCATCAGATATAATATGCTTACACAGCATCTAACTGCAAAATGCAAAATAGTTAAAGAAAGCAAGCACAGCCCTACCTTCACTACCTCTACAGCCTCTATTAGAATGGCCTGACCCCCATTCCAAGAGGAAAGAAGCACAGCAACCTAGTAGCACTTCTGCCGTCCAGCTGTGGAACACAACAGCTAAAGAAGGAAGCTCACATCATTATCAGCAAAGTTCCCTTCACTAGATAGAGACATTCTCATAATGTACAAGGTCACTTCTGCACACAAGCTACTCTTTATGAACGACTGTCTTTTCACACAAGGCTCTCTACAGATTTGTAGAATTGATGCCTAGCAGTATCTGTAACCATCGTTAAGTACTAATACTTCATATAATAATCATGTAAAAGGAAGAAATTACTGTCTTGCATTAAGTATGTACTGTGTCCACTGGTAGACAGCATGTTAATACACATTTGAATTTCTAAAAATCATGATTTGGACTTAACCTGAACAAACCTAATTTGAACTAGGTCACAGAAGTAAATCAACTGCTCTCAGGATATTAAAGAGCACATCTCAAAACACATACTAATCATGATATCTTTTCTACAATAAAAAGCCCTATTTCAGAGAATGTTCTGATATTGAAACTATCAATCATCCACTACCCATGACACTAGTTCAACGGTACTTCTAGTGTGGGCTATGAGACTTCGATGAGTAATGTACTAACATGTACTAGGTAGCATGACCCAGGTTGCAAGTAGCATCAGTGGCAGAGAAGACAGGGCCTTTGTAGACAGCAAGGAAGACATTAGAATGAATTCTGTAGGAAGATACTGCCTCAGAGCTACAAACCTTACACATTGCCAGCCTGGACAAACCTAAAATAACACTTTCCCTTGGAAAGGGTGGAGTGGGGCAAGATCCACAATGGCACTTTCAAAACTGGAAAAGTTTTTTAGGGTTGGCATTTTGTGTTTTGCATCTCTGCTTCATTATGCATTCATTATGCAACTTACACAGCAGCAGTAGGACAAACAAATTACAGATGACAACAGTTTTGAAAATCCAATTACTGAACATTACCTAAGTTACAAACATGTCTAGTGTGGGCATGTGTGAGTGGTGTGACCTTATCATCCTGGGACCTTCTGCATTCTTTGGACAAGCTACCATTGTGCTTTTGCCTTTGTACAAGTGCAGTGAGTTGGGACAAATTGGCGCTCTCCAACCATACCTGGAACTCCTGGCTGCCTGGATCGTGGCTGGATCTGAGAGGTAGCAAGACTACACAGTCTGGGTGGTAGCGAATCTATGCGGTCAGCGGAATGTTCCAGAATTATCCCACCTGTATGGTGATCAGAATTGAAAGTTTTTTGACTAAAGTCAATTTTCTTATGGTCCTAAGAAAGCCCCTTGAACTCTAGAGGACTGCAGTGGGCTGTGATCCCTTCTCTTCCCATGAGCTGGGATGTCTCAGAGGGTAGACTTCTCAAGATTCACTGCTGACAGATGTCAAATAAGTGCTCTTTGGTGCAGACCCCAGCCACTCGCTGAGAGCCAACAAAAAGTAGCTTACTGAAGCAGAAAGTCCTCAAGTACTCTAGTAAGTTCCGAAACCTTCCCCTCCAACATCCTGCAGTCTTGCATGAACCTTGCCATTCCTGAATTTCTAACTAAGGTGCTGCATTTTACTGTACTAAATTTATGAATCACTGTGTTCAATTGGCTCATGATTAAGTGCTACCACAGATCACACAACCTAATCTTGTTGTCTATCATAAAACCATTAATAAATCCTAAATTGCTGCTAAAACAGATTTGTATAAAAATCTCTTCACAACAGCAGCAAACAAGCTACCTAATATTTGCAGTAGGTCATTAACTCACAACAGGAGAATAAGCAAGCTAACAGTATTTAGTAAAGCTACGAAAATACTGCATTGCCACAAATAGCAATCAAAAAATCCAAAATGTTCCCCACGCTACCAAAATGCCTCACCTGCAGGACCTCCAACTGCCCCTTTTCCTCCAGAGCCAAAAGGGCTGTCACAAGGAGACCTGTCTCTTTGCTTACTTCTAGTACCTGTAACAAATATACAGCATAGTAAAGACAGCATCTAAAGTTAGTCTTATGAAGTACTACACTTAAAGCTAGTATTACAGAATCACAGAATATCCTGAGCTTGATGGGACTCACAAGGATCAAGTTCTCTGTCTTCACAAAGGACAACCCAAACCAAGTGTTTGAGAGTGGTGTCCAAACGCTCCTGGAGCTCCAGCAGCTCGGGGCTGTGCCCTGGGGAGCCTGTTCCATGCCCACCACCCTCTAACGCAAAAACTTTTCCTAACCCCCAGCCTGACCCTCCCCCGATGCAGCTCCATGCCGTTCCCTTGGGTCCTGTCACTGTCACGAGGGAGCAGAGATCAGCGCCTGCCCCTTTACTCGTCCTCCTGAGGATAAACCCCTGATATCACTTATGACAAACTCCACAGTGCAACAGCCCCGAGAGGTTCTTTGCAACTTTTGCCTATGCTGTACTATTCCCATGGATACTATTTCACAAAGAAGATATATTACATAACACACCTGAAAAACGAGAGCTATTTCACAGGTTTCACATTTACACCTCAGGGAGCAACCAACTCAAGAAGAATGGCCTAAGGTACATTCCCTCATAAACCACTCAATATAAAAAACCCTTGCCTTGTCCAAAGATGCCAGGAACTCCTCTAAAACCTCCTTTTTGCATACCAGGATCTTCTACAATGTTCCTCTCTTGAAAATCTGCAGTACACAACACCTTAGTTTGTTGAATTTTGCATGTACATATCAAGTGCCTTTTATCTGTTTATTTGGTACAGTCCTTGCTTTACTGTACTTTTTATTGGAATTAATAAAACTAAGTGATTTGTCTAAACATGGGAAAATGAAGTTGTTTTTTTTTTTTAAAATAAGTCCACTGCCCTCCTGTAGTTTTGCCTCTTGCTAGACACAAACCTAACAGTAAGTCTTTAAGCATGTGACTTCACACATTTAAAAGAAACCTCCTAGCTCTCAAGTCTTTGATGCAGGTCAGTTCACTCTTCTGGTTAACCCACAGGAAAACCAAACCTGTGGCTCCCTTCCCCAATGCTTGGTGCATACCAATTCATATGCAGTCTATCATCTAAGTTTTCCCAAATGCAAAAAGAAAAATTGCATCTTAAAGAAGATAGGCTAGGTATAAACATTAGTAAGTATTACAGACCTTAACAGAGCTTTTGGGTTATTTGCCAACTGCTGAAGGAAGAATCTACAGAAGAGTCATTAGGCATCATCCCACAACACTGGCAAAATGTCACTGTCTTAGTCGAAAAAGTCTACCGTTCTGCTATGATAACAGGCATCAATTCAATAGATATAAATAGAAATCACACAGAATTTTCTGAAGGAGTAAACATAACCCAAAGTGGCTTCACAGAGTGAAGATGTTGTACAGCACAACTGTCCTGCAGCTGAGAACTTTTGCTAAGAATGCCCAAACTAGGATTAGAGCTTCCATACTCCTTATTTCAAAACCAATCCCACTTACAGCCACAGTACTACCTAGATGGATGCTACATAACAGTAGTTTCCACCATTCAATGTGCCAATGGGAGCACATGGGGCAGTACCACACACTGGCAATTAACTGCTTTAGTGTATACCACATGTGAGAGTGGCACTCACCACTAAATGCAAGAAGAGGACCAGGGATCAAATACTGCTTTACAGATAAAGAGAAAAGACCTTCAGGTCTTGCACAAGAATACTTACTCTTCACATGCGGTTTATGTAGTACAAAAGGCAGCTGGATATACATTATGTCCCAAAGAAATTATCAGAAGAATACCCCTCTCCAGGAAGAACAGAATATAGACGTAAACAAAACATTTTAAATGCAGAGCTCTGTCTTCTGACAATTACAGTGCTGCGCAGTCAAAACCATGGAGTCATAATGAATGCCTACATCACCTGGTTAGTGTTAGCCTTCAAGTCCTAAGTACTCATTTGGTTCTGATACAATGAAGCTGATTAAATAAGGAAAACAACATACCAAATACAAGTAATCACAAGACTCACAGATACTCCATAAAGTTACCTCTGTTTCCAAAATTCCTTACATTACCAAATCTATTCACTGGTTGATCTTCTCTGTTCTGATGTACAGCAGTATCTGCAACTGGGAAAAAAGAATCAACAATCAAAATAATCTTTGACTTTATGGTAGTTGGTTGGTTTTAGTTTTTTACTTTTAATGAAGTCAACATTAAAATTAAAGAATCATTCAAGCTGAATGGGACTTCAGGTCTCTCATCCGGCCTCCCACTCAGACTGGAAAGAACATGTAGCTATGATTAGGTTGCTCAGAACTTTGTTTGGCCAGATCTTGAAAACCACCCAGGACTGAGACTAAACAGCCTTTCTAAGCACCTCTCCCAATGCCGGAGTGCCCTCATGGGGAAAAATGTTTTCCTTATAACAAGTCTGAAAGTATTTTATTGTAACTTACACCTGTTGACCCTTGTTCTCCTGTTCTGCACACCAGTGAAGAGCCTGGATGCACATTCCCAATAATCCCATAGATAGACAAAGGCTGTTCCAAGCTCAACCTGAAGCCTTTCTTTCTCCAGAGTGAAAAAATGCAAGTCCTTCAGTTTATTTGCAGGGCAGATGCTCCAGGTCCCTAAGTATCCTGCTAGCCTGCTGCTCAACTTGATCTAGCTTTGCAACCTTTTTTTCTTCCCCTCCCTTGGGAGTCCAAAACTGGATACAGTATTCTAAGTGTGATCTCAGAAGTGCTGAGCAGAAGACAACAATCATTTCCCTTCATCTGCCCTACTCCTGTTAATACATCCAGTGTCTAATGGATATCTGTTAACATCCACTACAGTCCTCACATCTCAAAATGCCCACAGGCAACCTAGCTGGTCAAGCACAATTTACAGCAGGTAAATCCATACCAGCTATTCCTAGTCATGTGCCCACATTCACAGTCCATAGTCTGTGGACAGTACAGTAATCTACTTCAGTGCTTAATGGCTACAGTAACATATTAATGGGAGAAATAAGAAACCAAATTTATTCCAACATTCAGCTAAATCCATACAGACAACACATTAGAACTCAGCTGACAGCCTGACCAAGGTCAGCATACTATAGCCAAGTAAAATTATTTGCAAGAGGAAAAAAAAAAAAAAAAAAAAAAGCACTACAAGATACAACAAACTGCCCTTTCTAAAAGCAAAAAAAATAAACTGAAGTCTAGGACACAAAACTACTGCTTTCCATACGGAATAGCATCACCTAGCAACAGGTCTGCTACTACCACAGTAATACCTGAGTTTTCAGAATCTACTAGGGTACCAGTAAGCAAGGTCCACTGTCCTAAATGTTCCATCTAAAAGAAAGGCTTAACCAGCCCCAAAACTACGAATTTTAACCACACAATCCTACCTCTGCTTCTAGAATATCCTCCTAAGTCATGCTGCATATGCTGACTTCTGTCCAGTCTCTCATCAGCACCTGAAAAAGCAGAGTAAAGAAATAAGGCTTTTGACACAGTTTCCCTTAGCATTCTCATACACAAACCAATGGAATTCAGCCTACGTAATTGGACAGTGAGGAGGACTAAATGCAGGATGTACTTCTGGGCTTCAAATGCTGTAAACAGTAGCACAAACTCCAGCTGGAAGCCAATCTTTACTGGAATACCCCAGGGACTGGTAACAAGGCCAGAACAGTTTTATCTTCATTCATGGCCTGGATCAGGGGACAGAGTGCACCCTCAGCAAGTCTGCAGACACACAAACCAGGGATATAATGCAAAGCTGTGCTTCAAACATGCAAGAAATGCGGTGAAGCAGGAATCTCAACATGCAAAGAGAAATGCAAAATACAGCACTTGGGGAGAAATAACCTGCCGCACCAGTACCCGCTTAGGCCAGCCAGCCAGATGTACCTCTGCAGAGAAACGGCTATGGTGGATAGCAAGTGGAGCACAGGCCAACACTGTGCCCTTCCAGTAAAGGAGGTCAATACCCTGCTAGGCTGTATTAGGAAGAATGTTGCCAGCTGGTGAAGGAAGTCAGTCCCTCCCTGTAACAAGACCCTGCCTAACACAAAAGAAACATGGACATACTAGAGTATGTCCAGCAAATGACCACAGAGACAATGAAGTGATTGGAACATTTGTTATGCAAAGAAGCTGAGGGCTGGGACTGCTCAACCTGGAGGCAAGAAGGCTTGTGGAATCTTGTATCTTAACATGAGGGAATGAACACAATAGATTCAGATTCTTTTCAGTGGTATACACCAGAACAATCAGAGGATGTGGACAGAGACTGAAATACATGAAATTCCATTTGAACATAAGGAAATAACTTGTTATTTCCTGGGCAGTTAAACACTAGGCAAGTCACACGAAAAGCCTATACAGTTTCTGTCCTTGGAGAATTCCAAAACTCAGACAAGATCCTGAAATCGAAACAATAAACCTACAAGCTTTTAGGCACGCATGTAAGAATGTGGAACATTAAGGAAATGCTGTTTTCCTTCCAAGGTAAAACAGCTTAACATAATCAAAGCTTCCCTGGAAAACAAAAACAAAACAAAAAAAACCTAAGCACTATTTCTTTCTTCAGCAACACAAATGCATTAGTTAAGGGCGAGGTCACCTGCATCCAAGAGCTCGTTATGAAGTAAAAACAAGAACATTGTTTAGCACACTTCCAAGTTACTCTGTTAGAAGACTCTCCTGCTAAAACTATAAACAGCATTGAAACTGCTGCTTTTGTGGTCTGAAAAACGTTCAAAATTCATGTTCACTTGAAGATTTAAGTAGATAGTTCATGGCAATGCTAGTATAAGTATAAACACTAATATCAGAATGTTGTATTAAGCAACAGAACTCCTCACAAATTCACTGAATTGTATTTTAGTGTTTACCTCATGATAGATTGGCTTCCACCACCAAGCCTATTTACCTATGAAGAGGCGAGAACTCCTAGCTCCCATTCACCCCCATTCTTACAACGTCCAGACCTTAGATACAAATAGTTAATTCAATATTCAAAGTTTCTGGAAAGCACGTCATGTGCTTTCCACATGAAACATGAAGGAACATGAAAAGTTCCTTCAACCATTTCACCCTCCAAAATAACCTAGTGCTTAATTTAGCACTAGCATTTACCACTCTAAATTTACTAATTTTCAAGCAATACTTGAAAGATTAAGAAAACTGGAATGTTGTGGGGTAGTTTTCAAATAGAAAAGTACATAAGGAATGTGAAACAGGAAAGAAAAAAGTTCCTTCAGATCAGAAAATTCAGAATATCCAGCTTGTAAACAAAGGTATGGCTTCTCCAAGAAAGCAGTTTAGTGATTTAACTCAAAGCAGAACTTTACAGAAACTAATCTACATACTACTTCTGAGCTTACACTCATCAGGATTTACACAAGAGTACTATTAGATATTGATACAAGGAGAAAACTCTGAATCAAAGTTTAATCTCCACACACCAATTCTACTCACACTATTTTGTGTCAAACAAGTGAAACGCATCACTATAATTATCTATAGCTTAGAAATGCAGCACAGACAACAGAGCAGCTTGTGACAGCTTTATTTAATAATCAGCTGAAGCACAATTTTTTAACTGTAAGTTACAAGTTTTCCAAAGGGCAAAAAATCCAGCCTTTTCTTGAGAGCAAAAAGGGAAAAGAAAAAGCAACACCTGTCCTCTGAATTATCTACTTCTAATTGTTCAAATCTGGCAGAGTTCAGATATCTGGTTCTGCCCATCCTAACTTCCCAACTCCTTGGGGACAAGGAATTACGTAAAGAAGTCTGCTTTTCACCCATGCACTGAGAGGAAGCAGAACAACACATCAAAAATAAACATACTGCCCTGTACTAATTGCTTGCAAACATATTAATCTAGTTTGTGCTAAACACAACACATTAAAATAAAATTCAGTCATGATTCCACAATTGTATAAACAAATATAAACTACAAATCTTTATCCCAGATAGGATTACATTTAAAATATTCACAATTTCAGCAAAGCTCATTCCTAAGAACAAGAAATAGCGAGAACTCCCTGACTGCCTTATCCTACATTCTGTCCACTTCAACAAAAACCTGTTTCCTGATCCGGCTGCTGTACAGCCACACCAACTAAAGGCTGGGACAAACTGCTTCCAGCAACATCACCACCATGGCCCGCCTCAACTAAAACTTCTGTTCAAGTTTATAAAGGCATAATCTTCACTAAATTTAAAGAAAACTTGCATCAGTGTCTTGTGTTTGCTCTTTTCGTAGATGTGTCAGCAGCTTTACATGACCTTCTCTTATCTTCAACACAAATGTCAGAAAGTACCTTGACAGGACTGCTCAACACCACATGTAGTATTTATTCATTTTAAATACTGTTCATGTTTACAAACATTGAATGGCTTGGATTGGAAGGGACCTCAGAGATCATCTACTTCCAACCCCCCTGCCACGGACAGGGCTGCCAGCCACTAGCTCACTAGATCAAACTGCCCAGGAACCCATCTAGCCTGGCCTTGAACACAGCCAGGGATGGGGCAGCCACAGCTTCTCTGGGCAGCCTGTGCCAGCGCCTCACCACTCTCTCAGGGAAGAATTTCTTCCTCATGCCCAACCTAAACCTCCCCTCTTTCAGTTTTAGCCCATTGCCCCTTGTCCTACCATTATCCACCCGTTCAAAAAGTCGGTCCCCCTCCTGCCTGTAAGCTCCTTTAAAGTATTGGAAGGCCGCAATGAGGTCTCCCCAGAGCCTTCTCTTTTCCAAGCTGAACAATCCCAACTCCCTCAACCTTTCCTCATAGGAGAGGTGCTCCAGCCCTCTGATCATTTTGGTGGCCCTCCTCTGGACCCGCTCCAACAGCTCCACATTCCCTCTGTACTGGGGGCCCCAGGCCTGGACACAGTACTCCAGGTGAGGCCTTCCAAGGGCAGAGTAGAGGGGGACGATCACCTCCCTCTCCCTGCTGGCCACCCCTCTCTTGATGCAGCCCAGAATGCCATTGGCCTTCCTGGCTGCAAGAGCACACTGCAGGGCTGCTCTCAAGGAGTTCTTCTCCCAGTCTGTACACATACCTGGGAGTGCCCCGACCCAAGTGCAACACCTTGCACTTGACCTTGTTGAACCTCATCAGGCTCTTGTGGGCCCACTTTTAATAGCAGCAGTTGCAGAAACCGTTACCCAGATGATACCTATTCACTCTCATTTTAGGTTTTACATTGTATTCAACACCAGCTGCACTAAACAAAGACATGAGAGTCAAAAGAAAAGCCTACTTGTTAGATTATCTGTACAATTTGATGTTGCTTACTGCATGAGATACAAATGAAAATACTGCAACACAGTACTATAGCAGTTCTTTTGTCTCCTAAATAGTTCAAGTGATCAGCTCCCCCAGACGTCATTAAAATCTTATGTGCTTTTCACCTACCAAATAAGCCTACATTTTGGCTGAAATGAGAGGAAGGGCTGTTTGGTCTGCTAGAAAAGCGAAGGGTTGGGCCGTTGAAGCCAAGAGACAGGTTGTTTGGTCTGCCAGAGATGTCAACAAATGGGCTGTTTGGTCTGCCAGAGCAGCCAGGCCAGGGGCTGTATGGTCTGCCAGAGATGTCAACAAATGGGCTGTTTGGTCTGCCAGAGCAGCCAGGCCAGGGGCTGTATGGTCTGCCAGAGATGTCAACAAATGGGCTGTTTGGTCTGCCAGAGCAGCCAGGCCAGGGGCTGTATGGTCTGCCAGAGATGTCAACAAATGGGCTGTTTGGTCTGCCAGAGATAGCCTACAGAAAGAAAGAAGGCACATCATGTTATTAACCTCACGCCAAGCAAAGCATGCAACTACAAACACATTTAGTTGCTAATTCTTGCATCCAAAAGAAGTTGTCTTCTGCACTGATGTGCAAAATCTTCTGTTCAAAGTTTCTTAAGCTTCAGCACACTAAAATGCACAATGTTCACATATGAACATCACCAAAAGCAAGTTACACATAGCTGATGCGGAGACAAGTTTATCTTGCCTCCTGTCAGGTTTGTGGACACCACCTTGCTAACCTGCATTTAATGCCGTGAAAGAAACATCTGTTGTCCAAAGGAAAACTGTAACCTTTTAACATGTTTTTTCTACAATTTAGGTTTGGAAAGGTTTTAGACTATCAGTAAGGTGAAGAAAACCCTGTTTTCAATCAGCTTCACAACTCCACTTCTAGAGGATGCTTACAGATGATCTTAAAAGGAAGTATTTTAAATATGTGTGAGTCCCTCTTTATTTATTCAAAGATTTAGACACTCCATTTGAAACTGCTCAGAATAACACCTAATTTTCACATTGTACCATTAAGGTGCAGTTTTATTCCACTCAGGTTTAAGTTTCTCCTGCTTAATCAAAGCTAGACATACACTAGTAGGCAAAAACACCAGCTGACTCAGGAACATCACAAAATGACCTTCACTTCAGGATGGTGCTTTTTTGATTTTACTATAACTTCCACACTTTCCTTGATGCAGCTACCAACAATTACAGGAAATTAAACCTAAACTAATAAAATCATTATTCTGAAAGCACATGCTACTATTTCTTTTCTCAGCAACTTGACTTTCAGCCTCATACGTCTATTTATTATTACCCATTCACCTCTCCTCACCCTCCTTGTTCCTCAAGGCTCACTTGTCAATAAGATCTGTAAGACAAATCTTAACTATCAAGACTCATTATAGATCCTCCTAAAATTTACTGCAATTTCTCCAGATACCAATATTCATTTACTGATACTAGATGTAGTACTCTTCTTTAGCTGTCTCTCATTACACTCCCCTCTTATCCTTCATTTCACACCAAAGCATTCGGCTGTATGTAACAACACAGCAAGACTGAACAAGAAAAATTTGTACACAAGATTTCACTCTGAACTAGGCCTTAGAGCTGGTACCAAGATCAGCCTAGCTCTTATAACTGCAGAACTGTATTATAAGAGCTATTCTCACCTGCTGCCAAATTCCAGAAGCTATTAAACTGTACACAGCTGACCAACTTAAATGTACTATATCCAGACCTAATTTCCGCCAGAAATCTAACCCAGATTAACTTCCATGAGCACCCTTGCAGAGTTCCAACCTAAGTGAGCTGTGCTACCAAACACTGTCATAGTCCAGCTGTTAAGAAAACATTAAAAACAAAACAAAACAAAAGATTAACTGCCTAAAACAACAAATCACCCCCATCCCAAAAGCTCAGTTCTCCCCAAAGCTCCCCTCCAAATAAAAACCCTAACCACCAAAAAAGCCCAACCTCTCCCCCCCCCACCAAAAAAAACCAGTCCTCCCCCAGGACAACCCACACCCCCTAGAAAAAAAACCACCCTCTG
>VXAV01004569.1:64461-77712 GCA_013399715.1 Alectura lathami
AGCCTATGCTGAAGAGAAAGGGGAAAAGAAAGGATGGGGAGCACAGAACTGTTTGAAAAAGATGGAGGTGTATTGTAGAGGAGGCAATGGACAGAGAATTGAGGACCTTGTTTATCCTGTGTTTCAGTATGACACTTAATGAGCTCTTCTTTCCGCTGTTGCTGGAATTACTAAATGGCAGTACAACACAGGAATTTGAGTAATTGTTAGTGCTTCCATGTAAAAAGTAAGGTTTTTATATAGAATATCAAGTTTAGGGCCAAGAAAATATTTTATCAAGTGAGACAGGCCATAAAAGCATCTGCTTTTAAATAAGCACTTTACCATGGACAGCTATTTTTTGAGAACTAAGTTGGGTTTTAAAGCATGAATTTTTCTTCTAACCCCAACTGATTGTTATCTAATGCAGAAGGTTTTCAGATGTGCTCTAGATTTTGTAAATCTTGAAGTTTTTAGAACAAGAATTGGAAGGCTATTTTTGACGTACTGAAAAGAATCTTAATAGGAAACTCCTACTTATCTTCATACTTATGGAAACCTAAATCGTTAAGAAACTATGGACTGTCTTAGCTGTTAAGCAAATTCTCAAGTACAGAACCTTTTCTCTGCTTAATTCCTTGACTATGCTCTGTGTAAGCAAATGAAAATTTCCTTGTATATATTTTGTAGCCTTGGAGATAATACAATATTATTGGCTTGGAGGTTGCATCACAGTAGTGCAAGGTTTCCTTCAATTTTCAGCTAGTTATTCTGCCCCTCTCTTTTAAGTGTCAGAAGGCAAGTTCATATGCTCTCCATCCCACGTGCAGGCACAGCAAGCCATTTATACTATCTGTAATCTTATCTGTAATCCTTTAGCTGTGCAGAGCATTCCTGGATGACTCTGGGCTGATGAAATGGAGTTCAAGTCCTGCATTATGATCAAGGTCCTCCAAGGTTATTTAAGTTCATGACAAAGTTGAAAGCTGTAGTTATCAAATGTTAGCAAGCTTTTTTTCTCCCTGAAAAAGCTTTTTTTCTTTCCAGCTGAAAGTTGACAACTTCAGTAAGCATTAATTCATTTCTCACTGCGACATTTGGTTTAATCAATCAAGAACTGAATGAATGGTTATTGTGATAGCTGTGCTTCTGTGGCCAGCTACATCCCATGTCAGGTTAAAATCCTGACAGCTGAATCTGGAATCCATCTGTTATTGTCCAGAGGATCTCCATTCCTAACCAGCATGAGGAATTGTCAGGTACTCCTTCCGCTGGCACTGGCACAACATCTGGGGAATGTTAAACACACTGAAGGCTTGCATTCAGAGCAAGTGTATTGACCTATAAAAGAAAGAAAGGAAAAGAAAATTTAGAACTATCTTATATTTTTAAGAATGAATACCAACTGTAAGAGTTTAGACTACTGGTTACTAGTTGGATGGAGAAATAATAAAACACAGCAAAAATACATTCTATTGCCTCATGGTGTTTGATTGCTCTTTTATAGGTACAGTTTCAGTTGTCTACTTAGTTCTTTTGGTTACTGTAAAGGCTGTTCACCTGGGGATCCACTTAGAATTCAACTGGTTAACAGAGAATGAATTTTTTGTACCAGGTAAGATAATTAAAATACAGTAATGATACATGAATGATGAGTTTAAGACTTTTAAAAACAATTTATAAGTGCCTGTCTTGTTCACCCCTTAATGCTTCCCTTAGCTAAACAGAGTGAGGAGATGCTGTCCAATGTTGCATCTAGAGGTGCAGGAAAGACCCCTTGTGACAAAGTGACAAGAAAACCCTTTCCTATCTGGAGACAGATTTAACACTGGGAAGAGGAGTTTCCCATCATTTATCTCCAACATATTTGTGACAGGGTGTTTACCATAGTCCTATTTCACCTATATTATAGTGAGTTCTAACAGTACTGTTTTCGGATCATGGCCAATTTAGTATTAGTTACAAATGGCAAACTGTAGACCGAATGACTCATAAAGACATTGTAAGTTCTCCAGTTATTGTCCTGCTTAAATCAAATAGCTCAATTCACCATAGTTTATGAATATGCTTTTCACCTACTTCTTAATCTTCCTCAGGTTTTAGCCCATCATCTTCACTTTCAAATACCTGTTACCCTCTCACTGTTACATTAAAAATCACTGTGCGAGACGTTACAGTCATATCAACAGTGCTACTGAATAAAGAGATAGTCTAAAGAGATCAGTTTATTGGTTTAGGAGACCTGGAAAAATAGATCAGGGGCAGGTCTTAAGCTGTATTTTCCCCACTATTTACAACAGGCAAAATTGTATGGCCAGTTATCTCCAAAGAGTTGTGTCCTCTAATATCATCATAGAATCATAGAATGGTTTGGATTGGAAGGGACTTAAAAGATCATCTACTTCCAGCCCCACTGTCATGGGCAGGGACACATCCTACTAGATGAGGTTGCCCAGTACTGAATGGAATCACTTTGATAATGTTAGAAATGAGAAGAGTTTTATCCTTCCTTAAAAGTTACCTGCTTGCTTAAGGCGAAGTTCAGAGATACGCACTTTCTTAGGATTTCTCATCTAGGTTTGTTTCTTTTTAGTTTCCCAGTCACAATAAGCACTATAGTGGCAGTTTTACACATGGGATGAAAATTAGTTTTAGGACCAAGAATATAGAATTGCAGAAGAAAACAGGGATAATTTAAAATATTAAAATGACCTTTGAATTACTGTAACAAGGTGGAGATCAAATGAGAAACACTGGAGTTTTTCCATGTTTCTACCAGAATCTGGTCTAATCTTTGAAATCATGATAACACAGTGTAGCAACAATTCAATGGGTAAACTGCAGATGGTGATTAATTGAGTAAAGTTCCTGATGCAAATTTCAACTGATTTAAGTTTGTTCACACAACAGTTGCGGTAGTTTTGCAGCTACTTATTATTTTTCTTCTACTACTCCACATGGGTTGATTCAGCTCTGCATTTGAAATGAAATTGATCTGGCACAACAATAAGCAGAAAAAACAACTGTGCTAGTGCATTCTGTGTATTTCTGGCCAAGAGGTCTGTGCAAAATCCAGTGTTCCTCTTCCCTAGCTGTCATCTGCAGTTCCCTGTCTCTAGCTATCATCAGATCTGCCTGCCCATTTTTCTGTAACTGCTGAAGATCATTCCTTACTCATCTTAGCCAGACAGTTAGAAACCTGTTTAAAGATCTGAGTGCCAAGAAACTGTGTGGAACAGTTTCTTCAACTTTGTTGTGTCACTAAGAGGAGAAATGATTCTTCTCTGCTGCTGAGTCTTCAAAACTCAGCAAATTTTTCTGAGTATGCCTGTGTACAAGACCAAAGCAGATGCTTTGAGGATGAATTAGAATTCCCGAAAAATATTTCTGACTACTGTAGAGTGAGCATAAAGTTAGATATATGTATACTTCTGAAACAGTGCTATCTGTGCTGTTATTTTGTGGACTAACAAACTACTTTGTCTGCAATGTAACAACTCAGATTTCAAAGCACCGCATGATTAGCATCTATATTAATAACCTAATTGATTTTATATGGCATTATTCATAGTGCTATCTGTAAGTAGAGATAATACTCTAGTCTGCACTGCTCAAAGTCAATAGACAGACAAATATCCTTGATCTTGCTCCAATGTGAGACGTAGGAGAACATCTGTGCATAGATTCATGAGTCAACATATATATGACAGGTAAGCTGTGTAGAATATAGCCTACCTCTAGCACTGTTCTCTGAACAACGAAATATAAGCTTTCTCTGAAAACATAGTTTTAACCTAAACTGCAACAGTAAACAGTCTTCAAATGATTGCAATAGACTCACATCTACAGAATCTTTGTGATTCTGGACAAAATTCACCCAAACTATGGTTCACTAACAAACCCGTGTAAACCAGAAGCCATCCTAAGCCTAAGAAAGGAGGTTTTAAGTGTCTTGAAATTCAGGTCCAAGGATCTATTAAGTAGTCCTAATATATAATGGGTTTTATTGCATTACATGTGTGCTGCAGGTCACTAAGAAACGGATTACCCAATATTTAGATTGTTTTGGCAACATGACTAGTACTGCTAGGAGATAGACAAAGCATGTAGGTAATGCATACAATTGATTTTTATTATTGAGATTAAAGTAGTAGAGCTATGGAAAACTTGCTTTTGCTCTGCATTCTACTGATAACACATCATACTAGTCAGGTTTTGAAGATACAGTGAATCCAGCCCTAGGAAGGCATATTCTGTCAGACTGGTTGAGCCCTTTGTTAATTACCTGGGGTATGTTTACCTTGCTCACTTCACAGCAGTTCAGAGAAGACTGATTTAGATATGTTTGTATGGAGCCCTCTGTGGTTTGATCTGTAAGGGTCTGCGAACCTCTGATGTGTGTTTTCCTGTATTGCTGGAAGTTTTCCAGAAGCAGAGCTAGCTGTGAGATCTCCAATTGCTCTAACGGTCTAAAGAATGCATATATCCATATATAATTTCAACAAAATTGGTGTTTTAATAATGTTATGGCATTGGCAAATTCTTAGACCTGTTGAAGCACTTCTAGAAAAAGTCTTGTGGACGTAATCCATCAAATATTCCAAGTAGAAGTGCAATGATTTTTCCATGGAGACAAAAGAAAAAAAAAAAAAAGCACCATAAAGGGGGGAAGAAAGGATGTGTACCCCAGTTTTGAAGCAGCATCTCTGTAACATCTGCAGATGCCAGTTTTCCTGTAGTAGCATAAGTGGCCTACCAATCTTGGTCATTTTAGAAAACAAAGGAAGCTCACAGAGCGTATGATTGCTTCTCTTTCGTCAATTGTTTCATTAAAGCAAGTTATTAACAGTTTTTTTCCCTCCCTTTAGAGTTTAGAGTTCTGTTCCCTCAGCTTACAGGCGTTCTAACACTTGCCTTCTTCATCCACAATTGTGTCATCACTCTTCTTCAAAATAACAAGAATCAAGAAAACAATGTAAGTAATTTCACAAGACTTTGCTGATCTGTATCTAGATCGCCATGCAGCACTTATTTTTTCCTGTCTACTTCTCTTGAAAGTAGAACTATACTGTCAAGGAACTATAATAGCTTCAGAATATTTGAATTACTCTTGTGATCTGATGGGAAATCGGTTATACGTACTTTGGCTACCAGTGTATAATTACAGATTTATTCAAATGAAAGGCTTGAGCAGCGTCCTAGGCTTATTTGTGGTTAGCTTGGCATTAAATGGTCAAATTACACACATAAGGCAGAAAAACTGACAAAATTGCTGCAGAAAAAGTGTTGAATTTTAAAACAAATAAAATAGAGTAGAATTCTGAGCACAGGACTGTTTCTAGTGGAGTCCTGGACAGTAATGTTGGATTGTAGACAATGTCTTTTCTGGGGGTTGCTTCAGCAGGCTGAAGTTAAGGTTTGTAGAGAAGCCTAATTCTGTTTAGGAAACCCAAAGCTGAAGCCTAGGTTGGCAACCTCACTGATACCTAGTCTTTGGGCTGGTCCTTCACCTGTTGTTATGTATTGCTCATCCAGTTTAAACTACATTATTTCTTCCCGTCTTAAATATGGAGTAAATATGGTGGTAGAGTTTTAGAGTATATCTCTGCTGTAATTTGATTTTTTTTCTCCTTTGCTTTCCAGGATTCTTGTCCAGCTTTGTTAAAATCTTAGCTAGAAAGTTACCTACAATAACATAAAATGATTTTTAAATATTAGATAGGTCAAAAACTAGTGCGTATGATTTGATTCCGCAGGTGAAGTGCAGATTATGTGCCAATGAAGTGAGATGACATGAACTTTTGCTTTAATAGTCCTCACAGTTACAATTTTTGTCCCTGTAAACCAAGACCAGCTGATAGTTATGCCCCTCTGAAAAGGAGTCGTGAATTCTCCTCTAGGAAAGCTTCTTGGGTTTTACAGGCAATTCTGAAAGTAGTCTAATGACTAACAAGTAGGTTAGCAGAGCTCTGGACAAAGAAAACTGAGTAATTTCTTCTCAATGAGCTTTCTTAAGAAAATCTTGCCGTAGAGAAGAGGGCAATAGTACTTTTTTCTTAGCTGTGACTTTCACATTTTAGAGGCACTGTCACTTCTGCAGTCAACTTCACATGCAGAGGTGGACTGCTGCCTCCTTGACACTTTCAAGACTTTTCCTGTGGCTTTACCCCTTCCATTTAGATTGCAGAAAGTAACCAGAGCTGCACAGAGCAGCAAGTAGAATCTTCTCCAGCTTACTCTTCTTGTGTTGATGTGGAAGGAACTGCTGCCTGCATTTGAATAATCTTTTCTGAATGCCCTTCCTGGGATTTAAGTTGGATTTCAAGCTCAGCCCTAGCATGAATCTCTAGCCCTCAACAATACCCTTGTATGAACTGATCAGAAAGAACACCTTTTAGTATGACAGGAAAGGTCTGTAACAGAAAGCCGAATCTGTGCATAGTTCTTCTAGGAGTTTTCTTAGGCTAGAGTTTTATTTGCCTGTTTCTGTTTGTAGACCTATAGAAACTTTTTTACACAGGTCTGCAAAGTGCTTTACAAATGTTAATGAAGCATTGATGTTCCTGAGGAGCTGTTTTGTGATTATTTCACTGATCTGGACTAAGATTAAGTATGTATATGGATCTTAACCTCTGTGGTGGGTCATAGATATTTCTTCGTGCACACTTACATCAACAAGGTGCTTTCTTACATCAGTGTCTCGGGGATCAAATGGAGACTCTGCTTAATGGATCATCGTATTACCATGTAGCTTCCGTCAGAGTTCTGTGAAAAGCTGGAAAAGTACAGCCAGCTGAGCTAGTGGTCACAAGAACCACTCTTTGGGGAGGTGGAAGAAAAGTAAGAAAAGCAATAATGTTCCTTTTATGGAGTCAGAAATCCAAAACAATCGCAGTTTCCATTCTAGTCAAAGGCATGTATCACCGCCCAAAGTTTAAAGCACACATAGGAGCAGGATTCCTCCAGCTACTATTCCCATACAGTGCTGTGGGTGTGAGAGGGGCTGTGCACTGGAGTAAGCTAAATGTCAGCAGCACAGCCTGGAGAAGCCCGCTGAGCATGGTTTTTAATCTGCAGCTCAGTGTTGAGCAATCCTGCTAGCTTTGTGGTGTTCTCCCTGCTGTCTCGCACTGTTTCCCCCTTGTATCTATTGGTGTGTTTTTGCAGCTGTGCAGTGAACTGGTTTGGAAGCAGATTGCATAGAAAACTAAGAAGGATGATTTTTTGCATTTCTTTGTTTTTGCACCGGATTCGCTTCTGTAGCTTGGTTCTCTGAACCAAGAACTATTTATAATATGGTACCAACAGACAAGGAGAAGGCTGAGGTGTTCAACAATTTTTTTTTTTTTGCCTCAGTCTTCAACAAGAACTGCTCTTCATGCATCCCTCGAGCAGATGGGTCGGAAGGTGGGGAGTGGGGAAGCTATGTCTCTCCCACTGTAAGTGAGGATGAGGTTCATGACCACCTGAGGAACCTGAACATCCGTAAGTCTATGGATCCTGGTGAGATGTATCCCAGAGTCCTGAAGGAACATACAGGTGCTTGTATGAGCCTGGTGCTGGAGCGACATACATGAACCAGGGGGAATGCTGTATGTGCAAGTGTCATCTCCTAGCAATTGCTTATGGACCTACCTGGGGAAAGGCTGGGAAAAGGAGGATATTTTTTGTCCAGATAGTAACTGGAAAAAACACAGAGCTGTGAGTTCTGCTTGCTTTCTGCAATATTAGAACACTGTTTATTCACCAGTAGCAGAGTGAGCATCCGTTGATACTACCCTACCATCAGTTTCTCTTTCCAGCCAAGATTATGCAGAGCATTGTGGTTTCTTGGTAAAGTACTTTTGTCCTCCTGTTACATGTTATCACTTGCCCTTGACACTTGAACAAGTTAAAGTCTGTTTTTATAATATAGGTCAGAGTCTAACTGAGGTATTACAGAGGCAGCATCTGCCTTTTGAGAAGTGACCAATCTGAAATGAGTTGATCAAAATATACTATTTATAATATGGTAGCAACAGACAAGGAGAAGGCTGAGGTGTTCAACAATTTTTTTTTTTTTGCCTCAGTCTTCAACAAGAACTGCTCTTCACGCATCCCTTGAGCAGATGGGTCAGAAAGTGGGGAGTGGGGAAGCTATGTCTCTCCCACTGTAAGTGAGGATGAGCTTCGAGACCACCTGAGGAACCTGAACATCCATAAGTCTATGGGTCCCTGTGAGATGCATCCCAGAGTCCTGAGGGAACTGGCAGATGCAGCCACCAAGCCACTCTCTATGATATTTGAGAAGTCATGGCAGTCTGGTGAAGTCCGTGGTGACTGGAAGAAGGGCAATGTCACACCCATTTTTAAGAAGGGTAGAACGGATGACCCAGGGAACTACTGACCTGTCAGCCTCACCTCTGTGCCTCGGAAGATCATGGAACAGATCCTCTTGGAAGCTGTGCTAAGGCACATGGAAGACAGGGAGGTGATGCGAGACAACCAGCATGGCTTCACTAAGGGCAAGTCCTACCTGACCACCCACCTAGTGGCCTTCTTCAAGCATGTAACTGTATCAGTGGACAAGGGAAGAGCCAGTGATGTCATCAATCTGGACTTCAGGAAGTCTTTTGACATGGTCACCTGTAACATCCTTCTCTCTAAACTGGAAAAAAATGGATTTGATGGGCGGACTGTTCGGTGGATGAGGAACTGGTTGCTAGATCACATCCAGAGAGTGGTGGTCAATGGCTCCATGTCCGGATGAAGATTAGTGATGAGTGGTGTCCCTTAGGTCTGTTCTGGGACCGATACTCTTCAGCATCTTCATCAATGACATTGACAGCAGGATCGAGTGCACCCTCAGCAAGTTCACAGATGACACCAAGCTGAGTGGTTCAGTCGATACACCTGATAGATGGGATGCTATCCAGAGAGACCCAGACAGGCTGGAGCAGTGGGCCCAGGAGAACCTCATGGGCTTCAACAAAGCAAAATGCAAGGTCTTGCACCTGAGTCGTGGCAACCCCCACTATTGACACAAGCATCGATAGTGCACATGCACTGGGACATGGAAGGACTGAGCAGAGCCCTGCTGAAAGGGACCTGGGGGTACTGGTGGATGACAAGCTGGACATGAGCCAGCAGTGTGCCCTCACAGCCCAGAAAGCCAGCCGCATGCTGGGCTGCATCCAAAGAAGCGTGGCCAGCAGGGCAAGGGAGGTGATCCTACCCCTTTGTGCTGTGCTGGTGAGACCCCACCTGGAGTGCTGTGTCCTGATGAGAAGTCCTCAGCACAGGAGGGACATGGAGCTGTTGGAGCGTCTCCAGAGGAGGGCCACAGAAACGATCTGAGGGATGGAACACCTCCCCTGTGAGGACAGCCTGAGAGAGCTGGGGCTGTTCAGCCTGGAGAAGAGAAGGCTCCGGGGAGACCTGGTAGCTGCCTTTCAGTATCTGAAGGGGGGCTACAAGAAAGAAGGGGACAGACTCTTTAGCAGGGCCTGTTGTGATAGGAAAAGGGGAAATGGTTTCAAATTGATAAAGGGGAGATTTAGGCTGGATATAAGGAAAAAGTTTTTCTTACACTAAGGGTGGTGAAGCACTGTCACAGGTTGCCCAGAGAGGTGGTGGATGCCCCATCCCTGGAGACCTTCAAGGTCTGGCTGGACAGGGCTCTGAGCAACCTGATCCAGCTGTAGGTGTCCCTGTTCACTGCAGGGGAGTTGGACTAGATGGCCTTTAAAGGCCCCTTTCAACTTAGACAATTCTATGGTTCTATATGGTAATAGTTACTACACACCGGTATGGGCTTCTCCATCCAAGAACTGACCCTACAGACTAGCTTTTGCTGTGGTAATGAAGAAGAAATTAGCTGTTTTCCCCGGAGTGTGTGACAGGGAAAACCCGGCCTGAAAGTTGCCTGCTCTCTTCAGCGTCACAGGGGAAGTACCTGTGGAGCTATAGAGCCTTCACTGTGCTGTGTCCAGCCCGTGTCTGGGTATTCACCTGTTGCTTGTCTTGTACAATTAGACCTCTCTTTAAGTTAGCTTTACCTGGTTTATCAGTCTTGTCCTTCTGTTAGGAAGCCAATTTCTGCTTCTGTTTTGTTGCTGCTGCCAACCCCAGTCCCCCAATTTTCTGTTCCTTCAGAGGCAACTTTAGTGCTTCATTCTTTGTGTCTTGACCAGAAAAAGATTCAGGTCAGTAATATCTGTAGCTAAAGCCAATTTCCACCTCTAAATCTGCTTGTTATTTCAGGTGTACTTGAGAAGGGCTAGGCAGGTGGCAGGTTGTCTGTCCTTATGGACTGGGACCCACCTGTTACCTGTGATACTTCCCTTCCACTCTGATCCCCCATTTTCTTCATTTTTTTAACCATCTGTTCTACATTTGATTTTTAGATTATAAAGATTAGATGCAAGGACTACTGTATTCTTTGTGCCTAGGCAGCTTCCACTTGAGTGGAAAAGGAAGTATAAATGTCTTAATATAAAATTTAAAATAGACAAATGCGATTATTCCTCTGGTATTTTGAAATAATCCTTTTATCTCTCCCCATGTGTCCTTTAGTTTTATCTGTAATTATGCTGCCTAAACAGTATTTAAAGTCAAGGTCTTTAGGAAGTGAACTCAGGTCTCCTGAATAGTAATCAGGTGTTCCTGTTATACACACATTCTTGTTTGAAGAAGAAGAGCAAGAAGAGCAGCATTTTTTCTCAGAAACAGATACTTGTGATACAGTTCATAAGTTTGAAAAAAGATAAAATTAGGTGTTTGAGTTGCTACCACTACTTCTTTTGTTGCTTGTAGAAATCAAAATCTGAGTATTATTGTATGCGTTGTAGCACCTGAAGTCAAGGCTTCATTGTGTCATGTGCTGCAAAAGTACATTACAAAAATTATCTCAGCCTTTGGTTTTAGTATATTCTAAAGCAAGCATGCTTTAGGAACTCTTGGAATATGGACTGGTTCGTAAAATCACACCTGCTAGGGACTCTTAATCAAGTGTAGTCCAAAGGAAGTATCATGAATTTGTTTTCAGATCACTTGCCCTCATAACTGCAACTACTTGTCACATTAAAAAGAATTTGACATTTGTTCCTTGCAATTTGTAGTCTACCCTGTGTGTATTTTCACTGGGGACAATGTGCCTTCAGAAAATGCTAGAAAGGTGTAAGATACACTTGTTCTGTGAAGAAAGTGGTGTTGAGAAACGCTTAGGGAAACATTTCCTTGCAAAGATGTGAGCAAGCTTTGCCTGTGCTCCATGAGCTTGCTGGCTGGCATCCTGGTCTGGAAGCCATATAGCAATAATAATTTGTTGCTGTGCCTGAGCTAATAAGATTTGCTTCTCATATATAGGAAAATAGGTTCATATATTGAAACTTTAGTGATAATCCTTTAAGAAGCTGATTACTAGCAGCAGCTGAACAGATGTTTCACTGTAAGGCAATGTGTTGTGTAGCATAGCATTGTCTTATACAGAATATGATTAGTTAACAGCTACAAAAAAAAAAAAAGTCTGTCTTTATTTCTGAAAAAAAAAAAGAATTGATATAGAAAAATAAAACTCTAAGTACACTGCTAATAGGTCACTCTAATATGTTAGTGAGTTCTGTGATCTCATAACATACTTGAGAAGATTTACTGCTTGTACTAAATGTTGCTAACCAGCTTCCAATAAATTTTGTGTAGTTGACAATCTTTTTACATATTAGATGCTCTGGAAGTATTGCCAAATGTTATCAAAGTTTTCTGAAGTGAACCTATGTAATAAATAGTGCATTTATCTGGGGCATTTATAGAAATTCAATAATAAAGCAGATAGGCAAATTTAGATGAAAGAGACAGTGTAAAATACAATAATAAGCCAAAGGACATATATACCTCTGTGCATACCCATGCCTTTGTTTTGTTCATGTTAGATTTGTATTTTTTTATTCAATGGTGGATCAGCTCTGTCTACCATTATCATAGTATTCATACAGATACCTGACGTATTAGTTTCTATTTTGGACTGTATGTGTATCATTCTCCGTTATATCTGCAGCTGAGTATACCACTGTCTGTAATTGTAAAATTTTAGTCCTGACAAGAGACTTAACAGACAGCATTTGTGGGCTTTGTCTTTTACAGCTGTCTCTGTGTCCTGAGGTTCTTATAGTGGCAGGTGAAAGTAAGAAAGGAGAGGGTTACTTTTGGTTTGTATGTGTTGTGGTTTAACCTGGCTGCACACCACACAGTTGCTCACTCATTCCTTCCTCCCAGTGGGAGGGGGGAGAGAATCACGAAAAATAAGAGCAGAACTCATAGGATGAGATAAATACTATTTACTAAGACAGAAAAGGGAGAGAAATAACAGTAATGAAAATATATATTTGTAAAAATACAAATAAAACAAGTGATGCACAACGTAATTGCTCATCACTCACCAATGCCCAGCCAGTCCCTGAGTACTGGCTGCCCCCTGGCCAAGTCCCCTCTGTTTTTAAGTTCGTTTGATGTCATATGGTATGGAATATCCCTTTGGCCAGTTTAGGTCAGCTGCCCTGGTTCTGTCCCCTCCCAGCTCCTCGTGCCCCCAGCCTCTTGCTGGCAGGGCAGTACAAGGAGCTGAGAAACAGAAATGTCCTTGGCTCTGTGCAGCACTGCTCAGCAGCAACTAAAACATCAGTGTGTGATCAACATCGTTTCTCTCCTAAAGCCAAAACATAGCTTCATAGCAGACACTGAGAAGAAAATAACTCTGTCCCAGCTGAAACCAGGACAGAATGTTTTGATAACTTGTGGTTTGTACATCCAGTAATAACATGCTACATCTATTGGGATATCTGTTTCGTGTATACTTTCCATATCTAGATAGATGCTTAATACTTGTCAGTCTCCAGTTTGGGTTGTATGGTAGATTTCTGGTCTGATCCAGGACATGGTTTGAACCCTATTCAAGCAATAGAAAGTGTCAGTAAATGTGAAAAAAAAAACATAAAATACAGAAGTAACAGTAGCAAATGCAATAGAAGTCTTGTAGTGAATTTTTTATTTCATCTGTTTTGGTGTGTCAGTGCTGGTCAAAATAAGGTTTTATTTTTCCTCAGGTGAGAGACCTCTCCATTGCCTACTTCCTGGTGGGATTAACATATCTGTATGTTGGAGTGATAATTTTTGCATCTTTTCCTTCTCCACCACTATCCAAAGAATGCATTGAACAGGTGAGATATTTTACTGCACTACATATTCATCCTTGACCTTTAAATAAACGTGTTTAAAAAAAAAAAAAAAAAAAAAAAA
>VXAV01004569.1:81297-99748 GCA_013399715.1 Alectura lathami
CATGGAGGGCAATATTCCCAGACACTTGACTGGTGAAAATTTTTTTTGAAAATAAGGAATCAGCAGGATAAAGCAGGAGAAAAAGAGCAGAGAAGAAGTTGAGGTTCTGTGCCATTCTTCTAGAAGGATTTGAAAAGTATTAAAACGACAGCTTAAAATCTTGTGGGTTTTGTTTTGTGTGTGTGTGTGAGTTTTTCTGTATGTTTACATGATTTTTTTCTACCTTTTCCCATCTTTATTCTCAGGTTGTAGAAGTAGAGTTTATTGGTGTTCACTAATGATATATCTACCCATATGTATGTACAGCACGTCTGTCAGTGAGCCAATTTCATATTGTTTGTGCATTTGGGGACCTGTGTTGGCCACCTAGCCTCATTTAACTCCTCTGTGTTTCAAAATGTGAAGTTACACCACCTATTTCCGTATTTGTATCCATCTTGTATTTGATCTCCTTTGCAGCTGAGAGAATGTTACAAATTTACATTGTCTGTAATTGCTCTATTTTTCTCAAAAAGTAACAAAATGATATAATGTAATATTATCTTGTCCTCATTTTAAAGATCAAGGTTGCTCCATATGGATGTGTTGCAGGTTTTGCATGAACTAGAAGCCCCTGATCTTAAAAGCCAAACTTCTTCGTAGGACCAGTTGTTCATGGATGTGGATACCTGCTGCTGCTATGGTAGGGTTAGGGGATAGCTTATTACCTGGAACAGGCAAACCCTGGGTGGATGCATCTTAACCTGGCTGTTGACTGAATAGCTTCAGTGCACAGGTGCTACAGGCCAGCCAACTTTTTGTTTCCTACCAGTGACTTTATGGCTGGGATCAATTTGATTACTTGCTTTACTTTCTTTTTTCTTAGCTATGTGCCTGTCACTAGATATGGTGAAGCGCCGAGGTGTTAGTTTGCTGCTTTGTGGTTTTCAGTCTTGACAATTGGTCTAATCCAATTTCTGCCAAAAGCAGCATCCTTTTTGTGTCCTAGCTTTTGCTGGTAGGCCATAGATTATGACTGGTTTGTAATGAGGAGCCATTTATTCAGCTTTAGAGTTGCTTTTCTTGTCTGAAGACTGACCTCCATGTCTTCACCCCACAATCTATCTTGCAGTGCTGCTTTCTTTCTGCTAAGGATTTACTGTGCTTAGCCGTGTTGTATCCTACTAATCTATGGTTTTGTGTGATGAAGAAGTTCATTCTGTTCAAACTTCAAAGCGTAGGCAGACAATAGGTACATCTTTCTTCTGCTAGGTTTTCACACAAGATGGACTGAACATTGACAGCTTGCTTGTCTGAAGGGGAAATAAGTAGCATCATATATCCTCCCACAGTAATCTGGTGTGTTGTTTTCTGAGAACCTGACTGGTCTAAATTCTACCTCCTGAAGAAGAATCAACTTTCTCTTAGAAAATCTAAATTCACCCTGTTTCTAAGATGGAGGATTCTACTTCCTCATGTGTACCTGTGCCACTGCCTGTCTTAAATACCTGTGTAGACATGCTGGACACAGTGGTCTTCTGACAGGGATCATCACAAAGCCTTGAGCCTTTCTGTGCTTCGTGCTGAAGATTTAGCGACAACAGAAGGCATTCTAATTCCCTCTTTTATTAAGCAAAACATTCACTAGTATATGGACCAGGACATAGAAGGGGACATACTGGGACAAAATCCAAGGAACTGTTTATTCACTTCTTTCCTTGGCGTTGTAAAAGAAGGCCAAAATGCTGTGTATTGGGAAATCACTTTCTTTTCTAAAGTGAGATATGTTTGCAATGGCATCATTTGATGAGTGACTTATGGCTAGAGGTATGTGGTTTAGCTGCTCTCTCTTACGTGATTCTGGATCTTCTTGGATGTATAGAAAGCTAATTTTTTTAGTGTTGTTGTTGGCTCTTGGCTACAGTGTTAACTGTGACAGAGAATTCCCTTGATTCATTATAAGCTGTGCATAAAATACTTTCTGCAGTCATCTGATCAGTTCTTAGAACTTTTTAACATCGTTCTTGTTCTGAGAGGTTAAATAAACTGATGGACAGAAATCACTTGGCTTTCCTAAAGATTGTCCTCCCTTTACTCCATGGTAGCCCAGCAGGCCTGCCAGTTCTCCCACAGATGTGTGTCTTCTGATGCAATGAAAGACATTTATGCCGTTAGCATGCATGTTTAGCTGTCTGCTCTTCATCTAGCTTCTGCCTTACATCTGAACTGCTGGAATTCATAGCCTTCTGACTGGTGTCACTTGAGTGAGATTTCCAGGAAGAAAATGCACTGTAGATTTCATAACCTTTCAAAAGTCCTTACTGAAATGATTTTTTTCTTCCTTGCTTTCCTGTTTCCCATGTTGTTTAAATGTGTGTGTTCACCCTGTGACTCCACATAGTACACGACTTTTATCCTTGCTTCTGACCTGACAGAGCTTAAAATCAGTTTATTCTTCAATTTCTTAAATATTCCCTGCCCTAGGCTTTGGTTTCACAGTTTTTGATGTGATTCTTACTTTAAGGATGCTGAAGTTAATTAAATATATTAATTAAATATATTTGGTCATTATCATTCCGTGGGCTTAACTGTAGCCACCACTTCCCAAGAGAGGACTTGATGCAGCGTATCGTTTGAATACTTTTCTCCCTATAGTTCTAATAAACAGAGGTGTTATGATTATGCCACCAAAAATTACGGCTTTTCAGACTGCTTTTTGCCTTTTGTAATGTGTGGTGGCCATCGTATGTACAGTAAGCTTAGTGGTAGACTAAAACTTAGCAGTTTAGAACGTGTTAAAATGTAACTGGCTATGAGAGATGCTTGTCCCTTTAGGTGTACGCCTGTGTGAAACTTAGAATCTTATAAAAATTATCTACTGTCTGGAATAATACAGTTGCTGTAGCCCTAGATGTCAGATCCTTACTTATTCAGAAGGATAGGGTTTTTTTTTTTTTTTTTTTTTTTCAAAATGCTAGTGTCTTTCTATACATTTAAGAATATGAATTTTTCCTGTCTTGAAAGCAAGATAAACTGTGAATATAGGTTAAAAAACCGGGGGTAGGGAGCAGGGGGATATTGTGTTGCAGTTCAAATAGGTAATCCGTGTTATTGGACAACAGGAAACATGGTCTAATCTGAGCCATTACTGAAAAAGCAGGAAAAGGTGCAAAGATGTTCCAAGGAGAGACAGTGTAACCTTTTTCCCTGAATCCCATGGATTTAAGTCCTTTTCCAGCATTTTGATTTTGTTACTGTTCTTAAGGGTGCTGCTTAATTGTAAGGCTGCAAAACAGTTCTCTGCAAGCACTTCACTGTTTTGGAGGCACCAGCATTTTCAGACAATTGTTTNCTTCATTTCACACCACACATGCACACACATACACACAATGCATTTGCTTTTGAAGTTGTGAGAAGCTTGAATTAATTTTTTAAAAATCAACACTTTGAACTTCAAAATCACTTGTGTTTTTAAAGCATGTCGAAATGAAATGCTTCCAGTTTTTTTCAATTTTTCTGCTAAAATATTCTGTACTGACCTAAATTTGAAAAATGTTATTAAATTGTGAAGCCTACAGTCTATTTAATCTTGCCTGTTGAAAATTTATCTCATTAAAAAAAAAAAAAAAATGCCATCATTTTGTGTGCTCATAAGCTTTTGGCTTCGTTTGGCTTACCTGACAGTAAGTTTTGCAATCTGCCATATGTGTGGAACAAAAGAAAGTAAATTTTAATGGCAAACAGTTTTGTGAACAGTTTAGTTAGATTTCATTATTTTTTTTTTAGGAGTATTAGAATGTTTTGTCCTTCTTTCTGTAATAGTCTGACCTGGGGAGTTTATTTGATCCTTGGTGTTTTACCAGGTTTATCTCTGTTGATGTTTTTGTTATAATTTCAGCTGCTGTGTTCCCACTCTGAAGTGTACCTCTGCTTGTACCACTGTTAAAATTTCATGCACAAAATTAAGGATATTTTTTCTGTCTTTTTTTTTTAATCATTTTTAAAAAGCAAATCTTAAAAATACTCCCTATATTAAGTCATTTCTTTGTGTGTAAATTACCACCATTCTCCTGAACTGCAGTGATTCTCCTCTACAACTCCGGTCTTTCTTCCTGACCTGGAAAGTAGTAGCCGGTCTTTCAGCCGTGAAAGTGGTGACTTTTACAATTTCAGATGCGACTCACTTGAACAGATTGTTGGTTAGTGACTTCCTATGTAGTACAGATAGTTTTTACAGTTAAAAAAATTAGCATCAGTTTACAGGTTTTGTTTATTTTAAGAAATCAAATAATCATGAAGAATAAATGAAAACTTTAAGTGTACCTATGCTTCCTGTGTGTGAATTCTTCTTTCTCTTCATAGAAACAGCTGTGTGACCAAAATATCCTAGTGTTTTTTCTTATTTCCTGACTTTACCTTATTTTGAAATATGCAACATTTTATATTCTCTAAAGAAGAGTGATGCTCTCCTGAGTCTGAGCTCTGTGCATAATGCCTACAGTAAGTTACTCTCATGCATTAAAAGCTGCTTTTGGAGAACACAAAATCTGCAGTTTTACCATCCTTAATGCAAAAAAGGAACAGCAAATTATCTGTAAAAATAAAATAAGTTAAAAAAATCTAGTGTAAGCAGTACATAGGTCTGATATTAAATTAGGTCCAACATCTTAAGTTTTCTTCTCTATCAAAATACATTAGAGGTAAAGTATCAAGGTATTTGTTGTTTGTGTGTTTGTTTTGTGCTAGTATTCTGTGTAATGTTTTCCACCCAATGATATATCTGTGCTTTTGGTTTCCGTCAGTCCACTCTGAGCAATTCAGATCATTCTCAGAACAAGCTAATTTTCTCTTGTGGGAATTAAGCTATATAGCATTGTTTCTTCTGTGTTTGAATAGCCATCTGAAATACTTGAGTGCTGAGTACCATGTATGGTGTTTTCAGAAAAATTGCCAAATTACGCATACTTACTCCTTAAGAATATTTTGAGTCAAAACACTGGATATTTAGAGTTTGGCATTGAGAATATAGATGTTATGTTTACTGTGAAATTAATTAGCTTTAATAAAGTGAGTCACGGAAATTGAAATACCATCCATGTACCAGTTAGATGTTAGTTTAAAGGAAGGATTATGGTATTTTGTAATAAATACAGCATAGATTTTAATGCTTTTTTTCTCGCTTCACTGCAGTGTTTTCCATGTGCTTGTTCTGAACATAGTGATTGTTGGAGCTGGGGTGGCAATGGCAAGATTCTATCCAAACATTGGAGGTATCATCAGGTAAGCCTTGCTTTACAGCTGAACTTGCCGGTGGTGTTACTATGTGTTTACATCTTGATTTTGAAAAGGAACTGTGAGAGCATAGGTAAATGTATCTTTATATTTTGTAGACTTCAGCTTTTGTAGGTTGTATGTAACAATTCAGAAGTATAAATGGTGTGCATCGGCTCCTTAAAGGTCTGACAAGCAGCTCTCTGTGATTGTGCCTTTTTATCTGTGGTGACTGCGAAGATTCCCGACACTCTGGTGGAGATGTATCTGAGGACCTCATAACTATCCACATCAAAGAATATTATGTCAGTCTGAAGCTTGCTTGTTTATTGTGTGGTTTCTCTCAGTTCTTATCTTATGTTAAGACCATTTGAAGCTAACTTGAAAGTTCATTATAAAAATCCAAGAAAGCAAGTAACTTAAAAGGGAAAAGTGACATAAAATTTGTATTTCTGAATTATGTCTGAAATTTAGTGTGTTAATAAACCCATAGAATTTCTGTAACTGAGCAAGATTACTCTGCCCTTGTGAGGTCCCACCTGCAGTATGATGCCCAGGCCTGGGGGCCCCAGCACAAGAAAGATGTGGAGCTCCTGGAGTGGATCCACGAGGGTGCTCAGAGGCTGGAGCACCTCTCCTATGGAGAAAGGCTGAGGGAGCTGGGCTTGTTCAGACTGGAGAAGGCTCCAGGGAGACCTCACTGTGGCCTTCCAGTACTTATAAGGAGCTTACAGGCAGGAGGATGAATGACTTTTTACATGGTCTGACAGTGATAGGACAAGGGGGAATGGTTTTAAACTAAGAGAGGGGAGGATTAGGTTAGATGTTAGGAGGAAAATCTTTGCTCAGTGGTTGGTGAGGCACCGGCCCAGGCTGCCCAGAGCAGCTGTGGGTGCCCCATCCCTGGAGGTGCTCAAGGCCAGGCTGGGTGGGCCCTGGGCAGCCTGATGCAGTGGGTGGCAACCAGCCCATGGCAGGGGTTGGGAATGGATGGGCTTTAAGGTCCATTCCAACCTAAATTATTCTGTGATTCTATGAAATTATATAGCCACTTTCATTTTGTACATTTGAGGCCAGCATATATGTGGTCATTGTCATTCATTCCCAGTCTGGGTTTTTCCTACGGCAACCAGGAGAGGGAGATATTTAAAAATACAGAAATCTACAACTGCAAAACTGGAATGACAGGCTTGGATCTGACTAGTATAGCAAAATAACTTAATTTGCTCAAAAACTGATCTTTGAGGTTTTTTTTTACTTAGTTTTTTTTTTTTAATTATTTATATGAACATTTTCTGATTCGAGCAATAGAGACATTTTAGTTATTAACTGAAAGTAAATATCGTGCAGTTCCTCTCCTTGCAGACTGATCCTGACTTCTGCTAATGTGCTCACTGTGCATGGTAATCAAGCATTTGGAACACTGAATTTCCATCTGATAAATTTCCTGTATACAATCCAACTTGTAAATATGTAACTTTTGTTATGCAGGTTTATTTTACACAGCAGTGTTTCCACTGTCTAGAGAGAATGTTCAAATGTTTGAAAGAAAGTATGTTGTTAGTTAATAGTTTACATTTGGCTGCATGATAGCTTAGTAGGTGGAAAATGACAAAGGTTTTGGTAAGCAAGGGAGTGTTTAGAAAAAGAACAGTTAAATGTTTCAGTTGCTGTGGCTGATCATGTTTCCAGAATGGCATGTTGATCTTTTTGGGTCTGGAGAATAGGTTTTTTGAATCTCATTAAGTAATTTAAAATAAGAGTTGCAGATTCAAGAGCATTTCCGTGCTCATGTGCTCGAACACGCATTGTCAGATGACTGAGAATCAAGGAGGTCTGCAGTTCTCAGACAGTAAGGGATGCTTAACCAAGCATGCACAGTCCAGTCTTTTTATGTTTTGTGATGACAAATTTCCCCAAAGAAAGTAAAAACAGCAACTGGGAGTCAGTCCCCAGAATCACCTGTGAATGTGACTGGAACATCAGGGGAATGCCAGAGTGCAAGTGTGGCGAGCCTGAGAGACACACAATTAAATGCCAGTGAAGGACAGCAAGGAACAGAAATTGATGTTTAGTGACTGCAGAAAGCCATTGTTCAGTCGGACTGTTCGCTAGCTTGAGTGGAAAAAAAATGACAAGAAGAAATAAGAGTTAACAAAAGCATTTTGTTCTCTCTTCCTTTATTCTTTTTTTCCCCCTTTTTCTCCCCTCCTCTCCCCCCTTTCCTCAGATACTCTGGAGCAACATGTGGTCTGGCCTTTGTGTTCGTGTATCCATCCCTCATCTATGTGATCTCCATGCGTCGTGCTGGGCAGCTGACGTGGCCAGCATTGATCACTCACATCTTCATAATCCTCCTTGGAGTGGCTAATCTGATTGCACAATTCCTATTGTGAAAACTCCCTCTTCTCCCTGTGGCTGTCACAAGTGGTACTGTGACATTTGGCAACAGTCCTGAGCAACACTCACACATGAGAACAGCTCTCAATACGACCTTCTGGAGAAAAGCTGCACCTCTGAAACAAATTCAAAACACATCGTTCAGATACTTGAAAGGAAGCCTGTTTTGCTCCTCTAAGAACACAGTCTTGAAATAAATAGTTCAAATTTGAGTGGGTTAGTTCTACTGTTGTTGGTGAATGTACATCAAAGGTTAATGAATCTCAAATACTTTAATTTTTTACAGCTCACTTCTCAAAACACTCGGCTTTCAGTGTTGTAGAACTCTTTCCTCTGAAAGGACTGTCCTTACTGTAGTCCAAACATGCTTTTACAGTATTGTTCGCTGGCTGTTTGAAATGCTCTTGTGTTGCAGTTGTTTTACTGTTTGGAAAATGAATAAATTGTCTTCCCTTTTTTAAAGAAGAAGAAGAAAATGTTAATTTATAGTCATTTGGGTCAAAATGTACTCTTAATTTTGAATATGCTCTTAAATTGTTTTGGCAACCTTTTTCTTCTTAAAAATTCCAGCTACAAGAAACCATAAACTCATGTCTTACTGTTTTATTCAGAACCAATATGTACACAAGTTATTTCTGATCTTAAAATGAAAAAAAAAAAATAGGGGAATTAAAAAAAAAAAAATAGAACAAGGCTCAAAGTTAGAGTTCCAGGCTTGACCTCTCTTCAACTCTGTTGACTGAGCTATTATGTGCGGTGAAGTTGTCTGTCAGGAGTTTTGTGCTTCTATGGATGCAATATGCTTTGCAGGCTTGGTTCTTACTCTCTTGTAGAGTCTTAATCTAAAGATCTCTCACTGTGCTCTTCAACTACATTCATTACTCTAGACATTGTAGATCTGGCAGCCCTGTCCACGGCAGGGGGGTTGGAACTAGGTGATCTTTGAGGTCCCTTCCAACCCATTCCATGATTCTATGAACAGAGGCAGTACAGGCAAAGCTAGCACACTTTGAAGTTGTGCACTAAGTGAAATAATTTAAGTTTTAGCTTGTAAGGCTGGAAAGAAGCTGGAAGAATTTGGGAAAGAAGGTGGGCTTGCTGTTGTTGTTACTGCTGGTTTTTGTTTTTAACTTCTTGTTTACCAACCAAGAGTGTGTACATGGATATGCACACACCTTCCTTTACCTGTGAGTCACCCAAAATATGTATTAATTATGTTGCTGGACGCTAGTGGAATGTCATCTTTTGAGGCAGGAGAGAGTAAAAACTTCTGTTTGTACAAAGTTTCACTGTATTGAAATAATTAACAAATGTAGAATAATTAAAAGAGATGTCGAAGCAATGCTGAAGTCCAGACTAATTAAAAGAGGAAAAATGTTGGAGAGTGATGCAATGTTTGTGAAGGAGGAGGAATGTTTTTGGGAAGGAGAATTACACTGCTGCATAAGAGTTCCTATTTTTATCGAAAAGACAGTGAAAAGCATAGCCTACAAAATCTGCCATGCTTCTCTGGGAAATAATTTGAATTTCTGCAATAATGATGCAAATCCATTTGTCTATCTTAGACTTTTAAACTTTGAAAAGGACACTTTTTTGCATAAGTGTCCTTTCATTTCTATGAAATACAAATAATTATTTCAGATTCTCTTCTTGTTGCCTTTAAATCAGAATTGGGGAGTACAACCACCATCTTTTCTATATTAGAATTATTTGCACAATCCTGGTCATCTTCCCTGTGTATTCTTAGCTTCTGCTCCTTTTTTTCCCTATTCTCTGAGGCTTATCTGCCCACCCTCTTCAATGCCTCAGTGAGCATATCTGATGCTGCTAACACAGTTACTACTGGCCAACACATCTGCTGTTCAGGGACTGGGTCTGACCTGTGCCATAACATTTAATGCCATAACATTTCAGCTAAGCTTCTTGCTTGTATGTCTGGGCAGCCATCAATGCGTGTAACTTGGTGTCTGAGGTCCCTCGGTGTTCTCACTAGTGTATTTCCCAAATTAAACCCTCTATTTTTTTTCCCTTCCCAACAAACCTCTCCTTTTTTCTGACTAATTTTACAAATTTATGGTTCCACAACTGTAGCGTTGCTGAATACCTACAGCTATTTGATATGGAGGAGGAACTGAACACCAAAATGAGAATACAAAATATGCAGGATTTTGAGCATCATTGGTTTGATTCACATGAAGCTCATGAAGGGATGCCATCCAGAGGGACCTGGACAGGCTGGAAAAGTGGGCCCACGAGAACCTCATGAGGTTCAACAAGGCCAAGGGCAAGGTGTTGCACTTGGGTCGGGGCAATCCCAGGTGTGTGTACAGACTGGGAGAAGAACTCCTTGAGAGCAGCCCTGCGCAGAAGGACTTGGGCGTTGTGATTGACGCAAAGCTGGCCATGAGCCGGCAGTGCGCTCTTGCAGCCAGGAAGGCCAATGGCATCCTGGGCTGCATCAAGAGAGGGGTGGCCAGCAGGGAGAGGGAGGTGATCGTCCCCCTCTACTCTGCCCTTGGAAGGCCTCACCTGGAGGACTGTGTCCAGGCCTGGGGCCCCCAGTACAGAGGGGATGTGGAGCTGTTGGAGCGGGTCCAGAGGAGGGCCACCAAAATGCTCAGAGGGCTGGAGCACCTCTCCTGTGAGGAAAGGTTGAGGGAGTTGGGATTGTTCAGCTTGGAAAAGAGAAGGCTCCAGGGACACCTCACTGCGGCCCTCCAGTACTTGAAAGGAGCTTACAGGCAGGAGGGGGACCGACTTTTTACATGGTAGGACAAGTGATAGGACAAGGGGGAATGGTTTTAAACTAAGAGAGGGGAGGATTAGGTTAGATGTTCGGAGGAAATTCTTCCCGGAGAGAGTGGTGATGCCCTGGCCCAGGCTGCCCAGGGAGGCTGTGGATGCCCCATCCCTGGAGGGGCCCAAGGCCAGGCTGGATGGGCCCTGGGCAGCCTGATGCAGTGGGTGGAAACCAGCCCACGGCAGGGGTTGGGACTGTGTGGGCTTTAAGTTCCCTTCCAACCCAAAACTTCTGTGATTCCTGTAACACGGAGTTCACGTTGATGTGTCTTGTGTCTTCTGTTTGTTTCTTTTCCAGTTGTGCAATTTACAATAATCTAATTGAGTTTATATTTAGAAGGAAGTTATTCTGTGCCTTTCTAAAAGCCTGTTTTAGCTCTGGGTTGCGGAAGAGGTTTTTGCTGCACTGATTGTTTATACAGGCCTTTAACACCTTAAATTTTAATGATAAATTGATAAGTATTAAAGTGATAGGAAATATTTCATTACACTGTCATCACCTGAAGTACATTTTATTATAAAATGTATATATTTCTTTCATTTTACTACCTGCAGTCGGGATATTCATAATTTGAGAGTAAGTAGAGAGTGAAGTTGTCTTTTTAAAAAAAAAATTTTTGGCTTTGACAACAGTCAACACCCTATGTTAAAAAATATTACTTTAAAATGTAATGGCAACTTAAATGACCCAAGAAGAAAAAAGCAGAAATACATAGCATTGTCTCCTTTCCATGCAAGCAGAAAATGTAATTCTCCACAAACACATCCTGCTTGTCCATGCAACCTGCAGTGATGGCCAGCTAATTCCAACGTATGTTTTCTGTTCCAGCAAATCACTGTGTGAATGAAGCAGAAAAAATAATCTACTTACTTGATGGTGCATTGTGAAATTTTGTTTATTACCTTTCCATAGAAGAAGAATAAATTTTTCTGGAAATATTGAATTCTGTCTTCACATTTTAGCTTTTCAGACCTGAAAGACTGTCAGCTCTGGTGAGAGCCAGACATTCGGTACAAGTCTAAGGTTTTCCTCACAGCACTGCTAGGCTTTTTCTTTGGCAACATCCCTACCTCCTTGCACTCTGAAAATCCAGCTCTCCATACTGTGTGGTAACTCTGTGGTGGAAACAGAAGTTTTCATTGCATGAGGCTCAGGCAGCTGCAGTCATGTGGCTGATATCATCAAGCTTAAATCCAGATCTCAAGCAACATAAGAAATTAACCTAGCATGACCCTTAGGCATTGTGAAAGCATTGTTAGCCAGGGAAATTCCCAGAGAGCTCCAAGAGCTGTTGTGGGGGAGGCTGGGTGATTGCACATGGCTTGAGCACCTAGGCCAAGGGATTCGTGTTTCAGTGGAAGACTTGTGTTGGACAGAAATGGCCTTGCTTTCTAGGGAAAAGAGCAGATGACAGGTCTTTGAGTCTGCCTTCTCCCATGATGAGAGAGAAAATTACCTTCTCCGTATCCAAGCTTGTACTAGCCTCACTACCTTCTCTGTAATGGCCTAGCAATTTCTGTTCCGTTTGCTTGGTGTTATGGTCTGGATTCTTCGTGTCATCTTCTAGCAGCCTTCAAAATCTCTTCTGTACTTAATAGCTCTCATTTTTCTGTCACTTTTTGCCTGTCACAGCTGTGTCTGCTTCTGTAAATCCATTTTGCCTGTTCTGTCCAGATTAATACACACCTGGATGCCAATTAATGTACCAAATCCTGTAGCCAAAATGATTTCTGCAGCAAAAATGAGCATTCAGAATTAAAATGTTGCTTCATTTAGTCCGAGGAGTTCAGGGAAGGCATTTTATTGTAACATTTCCTTTTTTTCTTAAGAAGTTCAAACTTTCAGGCTCCAGGTAACAAAACATATCCAAACATAATGGCATTGGGTTGCAATGCCAGAAGCATTGTTGGCCTGATGGTTTGCCCACTCAGCCTTTGGATTGCTCCCTTTACTGCCTTCTAGGTTTCTGCACAAGGGCTGGCTTTTGATTACACAAACACGTCACTTTTTCCATAGAGTATCAGCTTGAGAGTGCAAAGGTTGCAGTGGTAATAGCTTTTCTATCATTGCTCAGACTTGGCATCTCCTAGCTGGCAATTCTTAGTTAACATGCAAGAATGTGCAGTCAGCCCTGAAGTTGTTGGAAGTTCCTCTGTAGCTCTCAGAGGAATGTCCCTCCAACCTAGCGTAGCAGAGAATTGCCGAGAGGCAGTGAGAATGTAACTTAATGAGTGCAGGAGCTGCTACAGGAAGGAGAGGCGTCCTGGAGGGTTTATGACAACCTGATCTTTGAGATCCGTCTGCATTCTGGGAAGTCTCAGGGATTCCTGTGTACAGTCAGATTACTGCCGCAAGTGTGATGTGCTGCAGTGGCACAGGGAGGTGAGAGATACAGTAACCTCTAGAGAGCATATTTTTGCTTTTCAGGACATTTTACTTCCTAATAGGAAGTAAGATGTTAATGATACACAAGGCATCAACGTTTGTTTTAGCTCATTGTACTGTGCTTGATGGGGGAGTACAGCGTAAGCTTTTCTCTCTTAGTTGGTATTCAGTGAGGCCAGAGCCATGATCCATGTATTTAATTTCTTCTGCAGTTGAGAACACCATAAAGCTTTCCCTGGAATGGAACAAGACTTTGTTTGCCAGATCCTCTCTGCCTCTCACTCCTGTAATTTCAGATGGTGGAACCAGGGCTGTGTAACTGTTGCTCTGTGGTTTGTGTTTCCAAACACCAACTGATATGAGGGAGGCAGGGAGGGTCTTTTTCTTCTCTGAAGCTTACCTCATTTTTGTAATCCTGAAGTAGATTAAACAGTCCAGATGAAAAATGCAGCTTTATATAAAACATTTTTTGGTCCCTTCTTAGTATGTTTATATTGCAGCTTGGCTAAAGCTCATTGAATTATTTCCAATGGCCCAAAGACTGTTTAAAAACTGCTGTCCATGTGTTTCTTTTCATCATTGTTTGAATGGTCTTTTTTCAGTTCCACAGACCTTGTTCACTTCTGACATTTCATTAAACTGTTAGAGGAAGTTGAGATTAGTCAGGTCATTTCAAATCAACACAGCAGAGTCATTCAGCTGCAATATGAGGGGCGAAGAAATGCCTACACATTTGAGTTCCAGGCTAGATACTAAATGCCACACCAAACAGAGACATTGTCCCCGCTGCCCAGCTGGATTCATGTCTTAGAGCAAACTAAGACTGTATTACAGAATTACCACAGGGGACTCAAATTACAGGCACTTACAGGAGTGGAGAGGAAGATATTTTGCTTTGAAACTTATTTTTTTATTTCTCTCTTCAGTGAATACCTAGTTGTCTGCATACAGATGTGTAATAACAGCCCAGATACACAGTGTCAGGTTAACATAAGCAACCTCAGGGAGATCCCCTCACCTTCCTGTGAAATGTTCAGGCATTCTGGGCTGTTAGAAGGCTGCTGAGGCTTTGAGGATGGTTCCTGCTCCTTCTTTGTGTTGGCATTGTGCATCTGGGGGAGGCTGTGTTCACACGGCATCCCTTCTCCTAGTGGAGTGCAACGCTCTTTTCCAACTGAAGGCTGAGTCTCGCTTAGGCTGTTTGCCATCCCTCAGTTTGAGAGGCAGAATATGCATAACTAAATTCCTCCTGTGATACTGAAATACAGCTATTTATGGGTGCAGCCCGATTAAGGACAATGGGCTAAAGATCAAATCCTGCCTCTGTTAAAGTTACCATGAGCCATTTACTCTTGCCCGGGAAATCGCTGTCTTCCTGAAACCAAGTTTGATGAGCACTTGAAGTCACGTCTTTATGTTTCCACCAGCTCCCTAACTAGGTTTTCGGTGGTGTTTCAGGTTTTAAGCATCATCTTCTCTGTTCCTGATATGTCATACAGCAAAGGAGTCAGAACTTGAGGAATAACCTCTGATTGCCGAACTCCAGGTAGTTGTGATGGTTTTTTTGAAACATTAGCTAGGATATTGAAGGTGTAACAAATTTACTATTCTCATTTTGGGGGGGTTGATTTTTTTAAAATATATTTGTTTTTAAAATATCTGAAATCTGGCCTGAAAAAATATTCATCTGTAAAAAGTGAGTCGCAACTGCGTATACTGTCCTACTCCAACAGAAGAAAGCAAGTTTAGCTGAAGACAGCAGAAGACAGTCTTTACACTGAGTGCACTTGTTTATACCGTGGACTAGTACCTCTTTTCTGCAGGTAGGCTGTTACCCCATCGTTGCAATTGGAATAAATCGTGGGCTAGATCTCCAGAAATAAACTCCTGCCTACAAGGTGCACTGTTTTTCATTCCCTTCCTCCCTGATTTCTTAGATAACTCGGGTGCCCTAATGAGCCCCTTTCAGACAGGTTTGTTCACCTGATGTGCACCTGGGTAATAAATTATTGCCGTTTAGTGTCATCAAAGGATTACTTGTGTGACCTGGGAGCTTATGAGACTGTCCTACTTCTTTCCACAGTGAAATCTGCCCTACATCCCCATACACACTTTAATGCCTATACTTACTTCCTCAGCCAAACTGCAAGAAAACTTCAGCCATTGGGTAAAGTTGTTAAAAACCTGGCTCCCGTGGCTGTATTGTGAGGGTATTTGACTGTTTTCTTTAGCTTTTACATTCATCCCCTGTGTTTATACTGAGAAAATCAGGCTATTGGACAGCAGAATGTTTTAATGTTGTGTATGCTTCACAGTGCACCCTGACTAAAGTAAGACTCTAGAAGTTAGTCTGATAAAATGATCTGTGCTGAATCAGGGAGAGAAACACATCAACTCCATTTTGACCAGTGCATGAAAGGTCTGGAAAAAAATCACTGAAAAGTTAAGCTCCATAAGAAAGTGAACTACAAAAGAGAAGCTTTAAAAGTCATCAAAATGCACATAAACAGAATTTTCTGGCAAAGGCAGCCTAGACTTCTGGCTTGTTTGGGCCTGCTGCCATCAATAGGAATCTTTCCCTTTGCTTTCAATGGGCACTGATTCAGGCCTTGGAGAAACTGCTCTTGAAAAAATTCTGGCAGTGACAAGACGATTCCATCAGAAACAGCAGTCCTCGGCTTTCCGTGCAAGAAGCTGGGTGTAGTGCAGCAGCTTTTATTCAAGTGCGGTCAGACCTGCAGTGTAGTGCACGTGTTGCCCTGTGGAGTGTAATGTAACGGGTTCAACTGTTAAAAAGCACTGGGAAGGAGAATACCAGACTAAAGCACTGTGTAAGTGGGAAGCACTGTCAGGTTTGTTTGTTTTGTTTTGTTTTGTTTTCTGTGTACTGATAGCTCCTTCAGGAAGCACCGCAATACCTTTCACATACCCTCAGCTGGCTATTTCATCCCAGGGTGCAACTTGCCTTTCTCTGACTCTTCGGGCAAAAATGCATAAGAGCTCTGGGGTTTGTGTATAGCTGCAATGTTGCTCCCCTGTGTGCTTGTTCAATGTTAGTTATTTGTCAGCAGCATTTCACTGAGGAGTATTTTACAGCACTTGAACCACACGGAAAGTATGCACTGAGCTGAACCTGCTAAATTTGGTGAATAACCCATTGAGTGTAGATGTTGTCATGTATTTCTGGGTAAGGAAAAAAAACACTAAGGGCACACTGTCCTCTTCAAAAACACTTGTAACGAGTGGTCCCAGAGCTGCAGAAGATCCTCCTTTTTTGAAGTGCTGTGTGAATTTCTGTGCACTACCTTCATTACTGACTTAAAGCCACAAACCTCAAGCTAGCAGACAGCTGCAGAGCAGACTGTGAGCTTTTCTGACCACATTTATTTTAAAATGTTAAGCCGGAGTATATATAAAGACACAGAAGACCTAGAACTGANACAAATGTAGATTAGGAACAAAAGATGCAAGTTCTCTACTGATCCGCTTTATTTTAAAATGTTAAGCCGGAGTATATATAAAGACACAGAAGACCTAGAACTGAATTTTCTGATGTGTTTCTCCTTTGGCATCACTTCTTATCCATCATATCATACTGTTTTTTAGAGCAACTAATGCAGTTTTCCTTAACCTGACTACAAACAGTCCCTGACAGTAGCTCTTCTGTGCCAGACAAACAGCTGCGTAGTCCATCAGGTATGTCTGTCAAGTTCTCCTGCAGTGACTGGGCTACAAAGGGCTGCTGAGCTTGGTGTAGCGCTGAGATTGCTTTGCTGTTCTTACTTCAGGAACTTTCAAAAGGGTTAAAATGTGTTGTGCTGTCTTATTGAAGCACACCAAAGCTGTAGATGATATAATAGGAAATGAATGTAAAAATGGCATGTAATGGCAAAAGCTACCTCAGGACATGTGCAGTTCCACCCAGAGACCTAAAGACGCAGACAGAGGAAAGCATTGTGTGATTGTTTCCATCTTAGCACTCACTGGAGTATTAGCAAGATTCTTCTGAGCTTCACCAAGCTCTCACTTCAGCCAGCTGCTCAAAAGCAATCAACCAGATACCCCAGAGCAATACATCCTCCGCTGGAGCCAGATTAGCACTATAAAGCTGCAAGTGAATGACCTCAGCCCAGAAAAACCCAATGTCTACGAAAAACTGCCCAGGTGGGGCAGTCACACATGCAAATACACGAGTGTGCTGGTGCAGCTGATACAAAAGCCTATGCAGTCTCTCAACTTTCCATATTCAGCTATAAACCTTATTAAGCAAATTGAGTACTTTACTCACACAGCTGTTAGCCGTGTGATATCCTTCATATCTTACTTCTTTGCTTTTCAATGTTTGCGTCCTCAACAGTATGTATTTTTGTTTGCTAATATGAAGTGAATCTCTCTTGAAGGAGATAGATTCTGTTGGCAGGCCCTCCTTACAGCTCTAAAGCCAACAGCATGACATTAACTGAAATAATTTCAACTTAATAGATTTTTTCTGCTGCAAGACAACTATTACAGAAATTGCATTTAAGAGTGTTACTTTTTTGCATTCAAGAGTTTTGGAGTGGGCCTCCTTTTTCAGTTTCAGGATGACCAAATAATTCCAGTAATTCCTGATCTCCCTGCCAGTTTATTATTAGTGCAATTGGCTACACACCAGCTGACTGATGTCAGTCTCACAATAAAGAATGACAAAGCTAGACAAGGGTCCCATGAGAAACTGGAGGAGGACGATCAAACACAATTGTAAATCTGGGTAAGAGACTACAAGGTCTCTGGCAAAAGTTTTGCTGCTTTTTATAGCAATACTTATTCAACAGGTTTTCTTTCTTTCCCTTTCCTGGGTGTGTGTATATTGCATTGTTCTCTATGTTTTGTTTTGTTTTATGTATCATGTGATGGAATACATGAATATTCTTATTTAATGTGAGTACATAACACTTTATTTAATACGTCTCATGAATGTATTCCACAAGGTAAAACATCCCTAATTATTTGCAGTGCTGCCAGCTGCAGTCTTAGAGTTGCATCCTGCTGTTACATAAATGAATTGTAATTGTGAAGAAAAAGCATGTTTTCCAAGGCTGCAGCAGCAATATTTCCTGCTATTGTATGCACAGGAATGTGGCTGCACACACCCAGAGATCTCCAGACTTCAGTAAAGCTTATGGATTCTGTCAGCCGCAGAACTAGAAACTAAATGTTAGAATGAGAGCCATCCATGTCCGCCCCTCATCTTTCTGTAGCTCTGTTCTTGGCTTATTTTTGCAACTAAATATTTTTAAGAGTGGAGTCTTAAAATCATTGTTGCAAAAAAAAATGGAGAATTGCAAGATCTCTATCTCAATTATTTTAGAGGACTGAAACAGATTATAAACTTCTTAGCACTAACTTAAAAAATATATATATATGATTTATGTTCATTNTTCCGCCTGGCATACCTTGGAGGGCTGCTCCTCTGTTTTTTACCTCTGTCTTTGGGAGTCCAGGGAGGGAAAATTATATCCCCAAAAGCAAGATTTGTGGAAGACATCACTGCTAAAAAATGAATTATGTTCTAGCCGGCAAGAAGGCTGCAGGGAAGGAAGTGCTGTATGAAGTGCTGCAGGGATATGGCTTGTC
>VXAV01004569.1:99772-111074 GCA_013399715.1 Alectura lathami
AAGCTGTTGTATTTGCCCTGTTTACATCTGAAGTCCACTTGGGAACCAAACTGTACTTATCTGAGCTGTCTCTGCCATCCAGTAGAGCATAATCTGCAAAGCAGTACATGTCCACAAAAGACATCTGCACTTCTGCATTCAAAAAAGTGTTCTGAAGAAAATTTGAATCTCAACAACTGTTTTCATCTCATTTTCCATTGCCTGAACTGTATCTTTACTGTCATCTGCGCTGCTCTGCTGGTGATAAAGTTTCCAGCCTTCAGGCTATATGAATATGTAAAGCATTCCAGCAGATTCAAATACCATCTTACCTCAGTGCAAATCTACAAAGGTGGTTTTCCAGCACACATTAGGCAACACCTAACCGTGAAAAATTCACTCTGTTTCAGCAGAGAAGTAACGTGCTCTGGGAAAAATTCAAACTTGGCTCCTTAAAACCAGTCTATGCATTCAATTAGATTGTCTTTAGGATAAAATTCCTTATTTACAGATTTCCACATGGTATGAAGGAGACAAATTTACAGAGGGCAGATGTTTTACTGAGTGATCTCTTTTGTTCAAGGAAACCAAATGTATTAATTGGAAAAAGGAAAAAGGGAAGGAAAGGGATTTGTGATGGCGTCTAATAATTAGAGAAGGGCCCTAATGTAGGATTGCAGTCTGGCTTCTTACTTTGTGCAATTTCAGAAGATTTGGCTATGATTGATTCTGTTCAGGCTCAGTGCTGCTCATATTTAATTATTGATCCGTGCTCTGCTTCACTGACAAGCTGTACTGAACTTTTCATGGACAGGTCATTAATGCCCAAAGGCTGAAATGCCTCTTATTAGCAGTAAAACCCAGGGTAGACTGAAGGAAGAAACAGAGGAATTCTCATAGAAGATTACTCCAGGGTTCGCTGAGTAAGCAAGTTATCTTGCTCCTGGCATCTTCGAATCCCTCTTGCCCATGTGGGTAAGGTGAGTGCTTTTAATTTGCTCTACTTTACCTTCCTCCCCAGCACTCATCGTGGTTTCCCATGCCTAAAAGACCCTGCAAGGAGGATCTGCAGGAAAGGTCATGTAGCATTAGGACAGAACAGCTTTGCATCGGGTACTTAAGAAAAGATTAATTGGACTTTGCCATCTGCAAGCGGATGCGGATGGCTAGAAGGAAGTAGGACATTTGTTTTACATTTCTTTGTACCAACAGCAGCTCCAGCAGCACAGTGGTCGCCTAACTGAACTGGGGCATTGGTTCAATACTGACTCAGAGGGAAGCACGCCAGCAGCACCACTGAATATGCATTACATATAATAGTGTAGGAAATTTGGACAGCAACTGTTATAAGACTGTTTTGGAAATGCATGAGTCACTGTGTTTATGGAATCCAAACCTTTCTCAGCATGTTTTTGTTTCAGATACCCTCTCAACCTTCTACAGAAAGACTGGAGGTCTGGTGCTGTGTTANNNTGGAGGTCTGGTGCTGTGTTAGTTTGTCCAGGATCTTTGTATTGGAATGCTCTAATCCATCTGTGTCATTTTCCTGTTTCAAAAAATCAGAACACAACCCACAATTGTCTTCCACTGTGAAATATTATTCAAAATGATTTTGTAATTGACACTAATCTCCTTCTCTGAGTGGATTCACTGAGCCTTTTACCTCATCTGTTGCTTCTCTGATGCTTTCAGGTGAGGCTCCTCTACTTCTTCGAGTCACCATGCAGCATACTTTCATCCTTATGTTTAGAAATACATTTTGCAAGACTGAACACTAACAACACTGATAAAATCACATAGGTGCTCTTCATTAATTAAACATGCCAGGGGATGCCTCTGCATTCCTTTTGCTTCCTTTCTGCTCCTTTTGATGGCTCTATTATGGTCTCCAGAGCTGTACCCCCTTCTCAGCACTGAACTACACTGATGGCAGAAATTCTTCCCCTCTAAGACATGTAGTCATTTCTCAACAACACTTTGGCTTTTTTTCCTACTGCTTACCCTAAAATCTAGTGCTGAACTGAATTGCAATTAAAATGGTTTTATTTAATCTGATAAATTCAGCTGTGTGCACACATTTTTAATGAGATTAAAACACAAGTGTGTTCCAAATGATTAGAGTACAATAAAATTCAACAACATGGTTCAGCTAGGAGCAGGCTACAGAGGAAAGGGAGGCTCCCTATATTGTGAACCATTGCATGCGTTGGACCAAGCATTTCAGCAAAGAAGTCCCAGCAGTGAGTAAAATTGATGTGTTTAGGAAGGGCCAGGGCTGAAGACTTAGAGCTCTGTCACAATATACGATGTGATGCGGATTATTCAAGTCTTAGGCGCCTGATAGACTTTTTGGAGGTTGGCACGTAAGTGATGTCTGTGTGATCAGTTGTGACCTAACCCTACAGAGTCACCCCTGGAGTTACAGGAATGCTCAGCACCTACCTCACACGTGAGGGCAAGGGAGATGCAAAAAAACCAAGGGTTCTCCAGCCTTTGTCAGCTGTTGATCTTGGTCTAGCAGGAATAGCTGGAACTTGCCTAACTCTCCCTTGAAACAGAGACAGAAAGCAGATGAGTTATGTCCTGCCCACCTTTGGCAGTAAAAGCACCCAGCTGGGAGACGGGAGGTCTGGGGAGCTGATTTCCCCCTGCTTCTCCATCACATGGGGAGCAAAAGCTACAACCTCTCAGAGATCTTCTTACCCACCAGCCTCACAGAACCACTTCTCTTGATTGTCATAAAATGTGACAAAAGCCAATTGGGTTCTTTACCACATAGAGCTGATTTATAAACAAGTCTTAACAGGAAAAAAAAAAAAAATCTAGTTGATTTTTTAAGCAAGCATAGTGTAGAAGGCCTGATTGAAAACAAACGATACCTTGGGCATGGTTAGCAGATGTAATATTACAATTGCATTGCGTCAGACATACATCACTTCAGCAGAGGGTAACATGTTTCGTAGATGTGCATTTATCTGGCTCTGCCACTTCCCTCCCACTTCCACTTACAGCTTTCCTTTTAGCTTTTATTCTAGAAGCAAAGTAACACAGTGATGAATGCAACTGCATTTATGTGTCAGCTCTGTTGATTCACGGTTCCCAGTTGTGTTTTTTTTAAGATTGCAGGTAACTGTGGGCAGTAAGAAACAGGTCCAGTCCTGGGTACCTTTGCCAACCTGTCATGGTTGCTCCAATACATATTTATTTACCACACGCTTCACGGACTCTTAAGCAAAACAAAGACCAGGTTGATAAATGACTGCAGTACATACCCTCTGCCAAGTGCTGAGTCTGGGATGGGATACTCCCTCGTGGCCTATTTTTAGAAACTGTGTGGCCAGTTTATGCCTTTTAATTGCTTCAGTCATACAAAGTACTTGCAGAGTGAGGCAGACTATGCCCTACTGATTTGTGTAAAGATTCTATGAGGAGGCTGTTCTGCCTTTGCATTTGTTTCCGGACAACCAATACTGCAAAAGATAGCTACCAGACTGGCACACACTTGCATGGATCTGCATCATCTGTGTGTTCTGTAAAAGGCTGTTTGTAGCAGGAACCATCCCAGCTTTTTATTTCTGATGCTGATGCAGTGGTACCTTGGCGAATCTTATGCAAAATAATTTGAGTTTACATCTGAAATTTAGCAGTTCTGCTCATTCTGCGGTGAGCCACATGAAAACTACTACCTAAGCCCCAAAAATGTAATTATTACTTGTGAATTTTATAATAAAGACCATTGCATTAGAAAAAGGAAAAAACAAAATCTGTTCCACAAATCTATATCCATGACATCAATATCTGAGCCCTTTGTCATCTCTGTGATGTTCACCTTCACAATACCCGCCTGCAGTACAGCAACGTTGATTCCCCCACTTGACAGAAGGGAACAGCGGCATGCAGTGTACATAAGCTCATGGCTTGTACTCCTGCTCAGGACTAGACTCCTTGAAAGTCCATACCACCTGCTTGTTGCTGACACACACTCTGACGTAAGCTGGTGGGTGCACAAGGAAGGGAAACTCTGCAATGCCTTTAGTGCTTGCAAATGAACCCTTCCCTCCCAGACACCACCACTTCTACCTCGTGGCATTGCACATTCAATTTCTCATTCTGACACGGCTAAAAACATACTACCATAGGAGGGTCATAAGCAATTCAACCAGGCTCCCTAGAAATCTTGGAAAGTGCTTACTTTAACAACCACATTAGTCTTCCTCACTTCTGGTTCACGCACAGCACAGCACAGGTCGGTGTTATGTTACCCACTAGCTTTGAATAGCGAGGGTGATAATCTAGGGGTATCATCCTGTGTCTTCTGCTTTTTTCACAACACTTGTAGGTATGAATTTTTTTAGTATAACATCTCTGTTACCTTCTGAACACTTTCAAAGGCAGAAAAGTTAAAATAACATCGAGTGGCTTCAGTGCAGTGCACCACACATTGTTTCTATCATGTGAGAATTGCTTAACTGCAGTACGCTTCAGCAGCACAATTTATTACAGCCCTTGGAAGTCATTTCAGGAGCCCAAGGACCTCGTGGACCTTGGACCAAGTTTCAGCTGACTGCTCAGATGTGCAGTCAAATTGCAGATGTCTGGAAACGTGTTCTTGCACATTTATCTACTAATGCAAATGTCCCAATGCTAGCATTAACACTCAAGAGCATTATGTGGATTTGAAACAATCCCTGGAAGAGCCGGGTCCCATAAAAGTTATTCTGACAGATACAATCCTAGTCCTCTCTTTTGCCAAGTGGTTGCCCCTGACAACGGGAGACGGAGCCCAAGAAAGACTCCTGCCTGCATCCAGTGCTTCTGGTTCTCCAGACACTACAGCATCCCTGCCCAGTGCTGACTTCACTGTTATTTTTACTGCTATTGTTCTTGTTGGGAAAGAAGCACAATGTCAAAGGGAAAGATAAAACAGGAGATAGCAGGATATTTTTATGCTCTCATCTTCACAGATCACTCCTTCAGTGCAGGTTTATTCCTCATCTCTCAGATTAATGCTTCGAGGAGAACAGCAGGAAAATTAAGGCTCTTTTTGCTGCTGTGGAAAATAATACTTTCTTTTTCTCACCCTGCTCTGTGAGGTCTGTGAGGCAATGGCTGTGAGTGTGTACAGCACATAGCACAATTGGCTCCAATCTTACTGGGGCCTCTCAGTATTAGCGTAATAAAAGTAAATACCAAGCGGTCAGGGCTTAATTATAATCTGGACATTCTGTGCTCTGGCAGCAGATTACAGGAGCCATTGACTTGTACCTCAAGGCAGTGACTCCACTGCTGGCACAAAGATGAATCCATGTAAAAGGACAAGACAGCAAAGTGAACTACCACACTTCCTGCCCTGTGTGTAGGACACAAACTAAGAGGAAGTGATTTCAGTAACTGAACCCTCTGCATATTGGAAAAGTTCCAGGTGTGGCTTTTTGTGTTGAACTCTTATGACTATTTCAAGGAGTTAAGTACTATTTTATAGAAGATGGAGAGGCAAAAGCTTTCATTAGATGATGATTGTAGTAAGACCCAAATCCCCATAATTCTTTGAAGAGGAATACTAGATAATAAATGCTGCAATTATCTGTTGATTTATTCTCCTCTGCCATTAATTTTGTTTTGAACAGGAACTGATCCTGATTATGTTCTGTGAAGAATAATCAGGAAATAAACATGGCCCACAAATGATGTTAAAGTGGGTTTCTTTTTGCTTTACTTGATTCTGCCAGCTTGAGGGTTTTGATGACATTTTGCCTATTGTTGTTTCACTTTCAAAGCCCCCTTGTAATTTATTTCTGTAGTTGCAATTACTTATATGTTGGGCTATTATAATTGCATTATATTAGTGCAGGGAAATGTGTCCAAGGTTTACAATGTCTTAAGAAAACAACAACATGTTGTGAACTATTGAATAAATTCCTTTGGTTCCACAGCACTAGAAAATATCACAAATTTGTGGATGTCAAACAAAAGCAACACTGACAACTGTACCAGCACAACACCATTACTAGAAACATTGCGAAAGGCCCCCTGCAGACATATTCCCATAGCCATTCTGGTCATCTGATCTTCATCCTAGATTTGGAGTGCCATTTTGCATGAGTATGAGTATTGCAGTAACATCTGCTGGCACAGTTCATTGTGTTAGGTAACAGACATAGTGAGGAGCAGTATCTGCTGCTGTTCAGAAGGCTTTCCAACGTAAATCAGCAGGACGCTAGAACTGGAGGGGCAGCAGCCAGGCTGCCCAGGCACCTCGCAGGAGTAAAGCAGCTGGGCCAGGAAAAGAGCTCAGCTCCGCTTCTCCCTGCATTTCTCTACTTCTGCCTGTTCCCGTGCTGTTCCAAGCAATTTTGGAGTGGGACTGCTGCCTGCTTAACGCATAGAGTGTGAGAGGTGTGACTGTTATGGCCACACAGGGCTGAGCGATGCGAGCAGGTGCTGCATCTGCTGCACTCAGAGTGCACAGCTTTGATCAGCCTGTGAAGCACGAGAAGATGTACCTGGAAGAGCTGCAATGGTGCACGTTTTCCTTCAAGCTTATTTTCCTGTATCTCTTGACATGGATACATGCATACTCAAACATACCAGGAACCAGCCGCAGGAGGCTGAGTTACTACTGTAGGTGTGGAGGAAAATGGCATGCCTTTGGTACATCATTGGAAAATTCTTTATTGTGCAATCGGTGTATCCTGTCGAAGTTCATCTCCTGGGATTTCTGCTGGTGCTAGAGGTTCCTTTGCTTTGGTCACTGTTTTAAATGCAAAGCACAACCAAGAAGGGAAGGGAAAGCAGTAGCTGGAGTACACAAGTCCTGCAGCCCCTAAATCACTCCAACTTGCAATACTCCTAAGGTTTTTAATAAAATTTTCACTCAGCCATGGACATTTTGTGAGTGCCCTGGAGACATTCTTCCTTTCAGAATCTGTTATTGCTCCAGAGCAATATTTGTAATTGAAACAAAAATAAATAAATAAATAAAATTCATATAATGAACAAACAAGAGACACTTTCTTAGCCCTAAGGCCAACTAGTACAGGATAGCTGATGTCCACACAGCTAAATTTTCTTTCCGTCAAAAACAGTATGGCTGCACTCGTGCTTGCCATGAGAAATGGGCCCTGTGCTAAGCCCTGACTCATGCCCAGGAATTGTTTGGAAGAGTGCTACTTAGTTCTGAGCAACACTGCTTGTGAGCTAACAAATAAACTGTATGGACAATCACATGCCAGTACCTGCTCTGTGTGCTGGCCCTGCTTAATTAACTCATGTAAGACACAGCCTGAAGCATTTTTCTGGAATATACTATACGATCTTCTGAGGCTGTATGGTACATGCTATTAAAATGCACAGACGAAGATGTATACGTGGGGATCAATGAATTTCCATTCATTAAATGAATATTGATTTTATATTATTAGGCTGCCTAGTGATGTCTATCTGATTCTTTAGTTCTGTGGGTAACCTTTAGAAATAACTTGTCTTTTCTACTATAACATGTCTCAGCACTCTTACGGAAATGTTCTCGTGGCTTCGCTGCAAAGCTGGAGGAGCAGAACCCTACAGACACCAGAACTTACCCAGGAATGAAGGAGTGAAGCACCACAGGTGTCAATCTCACACCACTGGCCTGAAAGCAGGAGCTTTTTGGTGAATGGAGAGCACAGTTCAGTAGAGATGTGGGGGTGAAACCAATCTAGCCTAGTATCATCTGTACTTAAATGAAAAAGAATTAAGGGAGAGGAGACAGGAAACTCCTCTTGCTTTGTTCATCAGGAATACAAAGGGTCTTTTTTACTCACTGGTCCCTGATTAAAAAACAAACATGAGACATAGGAGCAAAATAAAGAGAACAAATAAATGACCAGATCAAACAAAAGAAGAGATGGGAAGTTAAGATACATTGGTGGAATCTAAACTCTGCGTCAACTGACTTCAGAGGTCCAGGTCTCAAAGCCAGCTAGGGCAGGGATCTCCTCACAAGGGGCAAATCCAACGTTCTGGACAAATGACACAAGAGGATGATGGAGAGCCACCTCAGCACACTTTCTTCCTCAGCCCTCTTCTGTAGGCCTTACTGCACGGTGGGGTTTTGGCAGTTAAATTACAGATAGCCACACAAAACGATGTCAGTCTGACAGAGCATCACCACCAAGTCTAAACTATTTTATCTCCGCTAATAATTTGCACTCTGTGTCGCAGTGCTGCACTACTGCCACTGATCAGCTTGGAACATAACTGAAACCTGAATCAGACCCCATCCAGCCTGACACCGCGCAACAGCGCCCAGCAGCCTAGGGAAGGGGTGTAAGAAGCAGTCCATGACAGACTCATCCCAGCACGCCTTTCCACATCGGGGAAATCAGCAGTTCTGGCACTTCCTAAACTACCAAGGTCCACTGTGGACCTGCCTTCTAGAAAACTTACCTGATGCCTTTTGTACCCTTTGCAGTTTTGTGCCCAACAGCAACCCGAGGCAATTAATTCCACAGCATTCTCATGTTAACAAGGAGCCCTGGTGTCTCTCACCTTACCTCACCTCAGAAGTACAACAGTGAATACTTCTTATGTGTTCCTCTTCTCCGCAATCTCATAATATTACAGATCTGTACTTCACAAAGCCTGTTGCCCTTTCTGTGATGAAAATCCATTTTTACCTTTGTTTCTCCTACTGATGCCGTTGTACAAGTGTTCTAATAATCTTTTTTGCCTTCCTCTGAGCTTTGTCTGCTTCTGCTATACGCATTTCGATGTGGGATTGCCGGTATTCAGGAACATGTCGTAATAATACTGTATGGATTGCTATCAATTCCTTTGCTAACAGCTCCCCGCAGGCCAGCCGATGCCGTGATCTCAGCCGAGCACGGCGACGATGGCTTCCAAGAACCACCCAGTACAAGCCTGCAGTCTCCTTCCCGGCTGATAGCAGCTCATTTAGAGCTATTGACTCCTGCCCCAGATCAGCCTACAGAGAAATAAGCCTTGGAAAGTCCCATCATTTACTGAAGTTACTGATCTATATGAATGTTAATTGCAGTTAAGAGTCCTCTCGGGCCGGTACTATTCAATTAGCATACAAGTACCACTACAGACTAATGATAAACTTCCTGAGAGTTTAATCCTAGGACACATAAAACATTTAAGGAGGATGGGGAAAACACTGAAGATCCGTGATTTCTAGAAGAACAGGCAAAACCAAAGTGAACAAACAGGGGTTAACTTGTTCTTAGGGTTTTCTTAATTAAGAACATTTTTAAGGGAAAAAAAAGGGAAAAAAAAAAGAGAAAACAATGAAATAAGCTTACAAAACAACGGTGAGAGGTTAAGGTATTTAGGAGAGTCTAAATGAAAGAGAATAACACTAAATAGTTTAATGAAAGGATTAAAGATCACTTATGACCTTCATTTGTTGCCTTCCTTTTACTCACATCCCAGTTCAAAAATGCCTTGTCAAACATATGCGTGCATCTGCTCTGGCATCTGTGGCTGAAGCTGGACTGAAAGGTGGACATCCAAGGGCCTTGGTGTTGGGACAGGTATGTGCTACCCTGCACATTGTTCCTGACAGATGGCTTTTTTTGTTATTATTATTTTAGTTTTACACAATATATCGTTTTTGCGTAAAATAATCAGTAACATGCCTAATGACGCAGCACTTGTGCTAATACAACCTGTGCATGTGGTCTGAAAGGGCTCACGTCGATGTGTTTCTGTAGTTAATGCCTGTCCATAAAGAAGGCCCAGAATAGTTTTGAATGCCTGGCACAGTGCAATCTGACCGACCCCTACGCGGTGCTCAGCTGGGGGTTTCCATGACATTAGCCAGCGCGGTGATGGGAATGCGGTTGCGACAGCAAGGAACATGTTCCTTGTGCAATGGAAAGTTTGGAGAGGAACCGTCTGACCAGTTTCGTCCCTGAGTTCTGTCAGAAGATTGCAGAGATGCTTCTTCCCTCAGGCAAGCAGTCCCAAGGGTGAAACATAGATGCAGAAACTGCAAGACAATGAAGTGTTGATTAATTCCCCTTGCTTAGGAATGCTGTGCTGCCACGGCCGATTTCCAGGTGTTCTAAGTGTTGTAAGAGTCTTGCACACCATCTTCTGGGAAGTGTTCCACTTAAATTAGCCACCACATCTCTTTGCTCTCTAATTTACTGCACAGGCGTGTGGATCAGGAGAGCTACCTGGTGCTTAGCCTGAGCAAGATTAACATGATGCTTTGGGGCTGAAGAAAGCAATTATAGCAATTGTGCATGGAATGTTTGCATTGATTTTTGCTGTTTTTTTTTTTTTTAATTATCTAACAATTTTGAAGTTTTTGGAAAGTTTCCTCCTCCTTATTACAGGAAGAGCAGACCTTGTGAGTGATCCCCTTTGTGAGAAGAGCAGGCTGCATGCTGCTTCTCTTCAGGGGCAGTCATCACAGAGATAAACCCAGGGTTTGCCAGTGGCAGGTTGCGCTACAGTTTAGGGTGGCTTTCTGTATTTTAGGATAACACTGGAGTTCCTACCGCTGTGAGACCATCCCAGAACACCTGCAAGGGAAAACAACTCCTGTAAATAACCGTTCACTTGTGTAAATCAGGGGAAGTTTTAGTTTATGGAGCTGCACAGTGTGATTTGTAGCTGGCTTGCTTCCTAGATGTTAAGGTGAAGTCAGGAAGCCCTTTATAGGCTGCTGTATAGAACTTCCTTATATATAGATACTCCACAGGGAGCATCTTATGTAACTGAGAGGGAGTGTGCTTATATAACTTGGTGAGCGTGCTGGAATTGGAGACATGGCACATTTAGGGAGACATTTCCATCTCAAGAGCTTGTTTCCCTTGTTGATCTACCAAACCTGTCGTTCAGCCTTTAGGATATGATACAAAGTGAGGATGCTTACGGAATTACAGGGTGCAACTGATGAGAAAGTGCAGTAAAGTTCATGCCCGGCGTGCGTGGAGGTGTCGCTCACCTCACCCGCAATCGCTCACAACAGAACACGAACGTGCCCAGCACCTCGAGTGGAGAGTTCATGCCCAACAACAGCCATAGCGCTGATGAAAGCACGCCCGCTTTGTGCCAAGCGCTTTCACAGCCAAAACGTGGGCATTAGACCATTTTTAATGTTGGTTTTCTTTCCGAATAAAAGCTTTTAATAAGCAGAGAAATTCGAGTTGGGCCGAAAACCGCTTTCTCTGTTCCCCCGCGATTTTCCTGGCGGGGGGCGAGGCTTCATGACCAGGCACCGTGCAGGTAGCAGGGACCGCCGCCGCGCCCGCAGGCAGCCGGGCCGCTCGCCGCACCCCCTGAGGGAACCCCGCTGCCGGCGGAGCGC
>VXAV01004569.1:147997-161658 GCA_013399715.1 Alectura lathami
GTCTAGTGAGCGTTTGGTGTTGTGTAGATGTGGGAGTAGGCATAGTGTTTTGTTGGGTCTCCTGCTTTTCTGTTAAGGAATCATTCAGTAATTCAATCTTCATATTGGGAAGATACCTGTATTCAAGTTTCTTCCACATTCTTGTGGCACCACAAAATATTCTTGCTTCTTAGATGTGGGTCTGTCCCATTTTACTGTCATTTCTGAAACTTCGTTTTAATTTCTTGCAATTCAGTGTTTCCTTGTACTATACTTACTCAGCTCTTTCCTAGTCTCTTGCTTCACTAAGGCTATCCGTTTCCCTGTCAGGCTCTTGCAGAGCAGTTCACTTTGTAATATTTCTGCACACTTGATTGACCTTACAAACACTCTGTATGGAGACATGACATCAGCTGGTTCACTGAACTCCAATATCAGTAATCCATTTATTAAATAATGTTCTTTACAAAATACTGTCAGTGAGAACTTACTACCAAAAACATGCTTCTTGCGAGTGACAGTGTAAGATGATTCACCTTTTACTTGTTACATGGTATGCTCCGTTATCTGCCGATCCATGCCCAGATGTGTAAGGGCTAGAAACAACACCTTAAAGGTAGCTTAGGACTGTTATGCTGTTTAAATGAAAAGTTAACAACTGTTGATGCTGGAAGTAGGTAGTGACTTGGGACATAAAGTGAGATTTAGCTACTACAAGAAGTCAAAATACAATCTCTAGTGTCTGGAGAGAGTTGGGGGAGGAAGGGTGAGTTTGTGGTGGCCTTTTTTTTTTTTTTTTCTTTCTGAGAACTTTTCTCACTTATTTTTTTTTATATTTCTGTGAACATTGTAAAGAGTTGGTGAATTTATGAGCGTAGCTCTGTTCAGCTTCAGTAGGCAACACAACTTGGTTAGTGCCTTGTTAGGAGCGTCTTGTCCGCAAACCATACCATGATTCCATATAGAAGCCTTGAATAAAGGGGCCTACAGTTTAGTTTATATACTGTGAGGTTTTCTGTCTAGTTTAGAGGATTCACGAAACAGTACCAGCTGTCAGGCTGATCTTGCTCTCTGGACTAAGTTGTTCCATGTGCATGGAAAGGAATAGACAAGAATTAGATGGCTGTAGGTGTTAAAACGTTAGACTTTCTTAGACTTTCTTTAGACTTTCTAAACGTTAGTCTTTCTTAGGCTTGCTAATCTGTGATTAGAAATCCTGGATTTCTGTATTGAGTGGTTCAGTGTCCACTGCAATTATTTCCCTGCAGGAGCTGCTCATACTTGATTACTTTTCCAAGTAGTCTTTAAAAATGTAGTCTTACAATAACAGACTGTAGTGATAAACCATAGCCATTCTTACAGCAATCTTTATTCAGAAGTATTATTATTTTTACTTGCATCTTTATCATAAACTGTGTGAAACTTGTGGCAAAACTAGGTTTCAGGAAAGCTAAGCAGTGCTTAAATTACCTTGTTTTCAGGCATTTTGAGGTAGCGAGCTGTACTGTATACATTAGAAACTAAGAGTATGCTTTAGATCTCAACTGAGGTCTGAAATTGGTTTCATGTTACTTCTTAAGGTGCTTTTCATACTTGGTAGTAATAGATTGCCCAAGCTGAAATAACTCTTGCTTTTTTCCTGTTTAAATGAAGCTTTGCTCCTTGTGTCAGAAGTGATTGGTTGAGGTAGGTACTGAGTAAGAGGCATAGATCTCTGCAGATCTGTTCTTTTGACTTCAGACTTGCTAATTTTTAAAGAACTGAAATTACTTTATACTTACCAACATAATTTCATAACATTGGAACAACATCCCATGAAACTAATGTTCATTTCAAAAAGATAAGCTTGTGAAATCAGATGTGCTAATTCCTGCAGGGATAATCTGTCCCTACTTTCTTTAGCCAAAGTTTCTTGAGGATTTGTAGTTTTTGAGGATTTTAACTGCATTATAAATGCTGGCTCATGGCAAGCCAGCACTAGCAGTATGCGCACAAAGAAGCCTGGGCTGTGTAGCAGCTTGTCTGGTTCTAGAGGCAGGATGTTCTGCTGGCTCTGGGAAGGTATTGGCATATGGAGGAGTAGTCATTAAACTTTCATTGTTTCAGTTACAATATTTGGAAGAGTATTAAAAAATAATCTTTTTTTAAGAAATCTGGGGACAGCAGTATTGCCAAAGAAATTTCACTGGGATTGCACAATGTACAAATTAGATCAATATTTTGTCCCAGCTGTATTCCTGGCAATACTTTGTGTGCTGAGCACTAAGTTTTCTGTCATGTACAGCATATTTATCTATGCCTGATGGATGTGTACTAAAATCTTGTAATCTTCAACTTGGAACAAGACATTCTTAATGTTACACTGGGCTAATGTATGTCTAAATGCAGGAATGCCAGTAGCCAACATCACATTTTAGTGATTCCAGAATGAATGTGGGGAATTGTGTTTATTCCTTCTCTCATTCAGTAGCCTTCAGAATTCCTTCAACTGGCAGTATGTTGCAGTCAGGAGTTGCGGAAGAATATCTCATGGGCAAGAGCAATAGCCCCAAAGTCAGTGGGTAGAACATTGGCCTAGGACCCAGGAGTCTGTCATTATGCACTTTAAGAGTGCTTTATTATTGTGGCTCAGATGTGCCTGTCTGAAAGACAGAGCTCTTCCAAGTTCTTATACTGGCTTATATACTGGCTTTGATAGCAGACTTCTATCCAGAGACTTTAACTGCTGAAGAGATAAGGAGCACTACAGTGGAGAAGGGATATCTAGCAAAATTGTGGTCTTACTGTTTTTGAATTTTAAACATCTAGAGATAACACACTGTCAGTACAGTTTTTCTGTTGAAGAAACTGAATTGGAAACATCTGTGATACCTGTACGTACAAAGCTCATCTTGTTGTTCTTTATGGAATAGTTTCTAGTGCCTCAGTTTCTACAATTACAAGGGTAGGCATCAGCCTTTGCACTTGGCTGCCTAATGTCTTTTTACCTTTCCTCCCTGCTCTTCAGATGATCATGGTCCGGGTGAACTGGTGCATTCCACAAATACGCATGTCACAATAGTAGTAATTTAATATTGCCTCTTGCTGCTGACCTAATGTAACTACTCTGGGTGATTGGTGTGCCATTTATTCTCATAAGCATACTTTGACTATCATATAAACAGTTTCCTTTTTATTTGATGTATTTACAGGTTTTTTGTTCTGATGTTTATCCAGAAAACAAAAAAAATTAAGCGTAATTTCTAGTTTTGAGGATGTTCTCACTAGCTGGTCAAAATTCAAAGGACAGGCAGTTTCTGCCTGATGTTGAGACCAACTTGACATTGAAATAGCGAAGCCAGTGCTGTTTGTCAAAAGTTATCATCAGACAGCAATGGCTGTTGTGTCCAGATAGCATTCTTGAAGAAACAGCATGGCGATGTTTGCATTTTTCCTGTTCACTTCTGTAAGATAACATCACTGTAGACTGTTGCAAATGGAAAAAATAATGTCTCATATTTTTTTTTTTCCAGACTATCGTTTTACTCTGGCCATTCTTCATTCTCCATGTACTGCATGCTCTTCCTAGCAGTAAGTATATTCTTTCCATCTTCATAGCAACAAAGTCTCTCGTTTATGTAATGCAAAACTGAAATATTTGTTTAAGCTGTTCTGTGCAAGGGACACTACAATAAGAAATGTCTGACTTCATGACACACATGCAAAGCCTAATTTCAAACAAACAAACAAAAAACAAAACAAAACCCTAGACTTAAACTCCTAATCAAACATGAGTGAGTCCATAAGCACAAAACAGCAGACCAACTTCAGTTTGATTCTTTTTATTTTCTCCTGTTGTGGGGTATAAGGGGGTGGGGTACAGTTAAAGGGCACAGGAACCAAGGGGGAAAAAATTGTCTGTGGCAATAAATATTAACAAGAATTTCCCTAATACTTTATGTATGAGGATTTGAGTGCTGCTTCTTCAAATACTAGTCTTCAGCTTAGTGCCTCACCGATTTTAGTCGAAGTCAGCTATGGCAAAGTGTCCTCACTCCTAGAATAAGCTTTGTAGCACTGAAGTTTGATACTTGTATACAATATAGCACAAGCTCCTCAGTCAGCTATTTAAGAAAAAAAAAAAAAGTGTCTTTATTTGTTCATTGTCATTGGCAGCCTCAAAAATTGTGTAGGTCTATGCTTGTGATGCAATTCCAAAAAACAGAACATGTGGATCAAAATCAATGCTTCCATGATTCAGTTAAGCAATTACTGTTATGCAGCAACCTAAGGCTGTTTTGCTCTGTGTTCAGTTACCTTGACTTCTCCTCACATGGTTTTCCTGAACAACATGAGAATATGATATTGCAACCTTTCAGAAGCACAAACTTAGATAAGGCAAAACTTACTTGGCTGTATGGTGATGAGTGTGGTCTGTAATTTGTACTGACTGGGCTGCAGCCATTGGTCATGGATCTGACTATCTGAACTTCTGTCTCTGTCATATGTGTGAATAATGAGTCTGGCCTGCTGCAGCTTGTGGGAAAGGAGGTTGTGGTCAGAAGCACTTCTCAGCCAGTGTAGACTGAGAAAACGGAGGCTGCTATTATGTATTGCACCTAGTAATGAAAACTCCACTGTCCTGTACCCCGGTTATTTGCTGCCTTTAAGAGACAGCCTTTAAGCAGTATGAAAACTTTGTAACGGCATTTGTACTTGGGCAAATCATGTTTGTTAACTCACTAGGATTTTAGGAAAAAAATGCAATCTTTGGCAAAAAAGGGCTAGATTTTTAAAAATTGTTTAATTTTGAATATGCTGATTTCTTCGTATGGGTTGATGGGTTGAATAATCCTTTCTGTAGTAGTAGCCTGTGGTGTAGTTTTTTTTTTTTTTTTTTTCAAATCCATGCAGTGAGCCTGTGTGGAGAGTTAGTGAACTCCTGAGCTGTGGGTTGTTGTCCGTGTGCATGCTTCATGCGTAGCAACTTCTGTATGGAGAAGCAGGTGGGACAGTAGGAGTCCAGTCCTTCCTGCGTGTGCCACTTTGACATTCTGTAAATGTGTCAGTACAACACAGTGGTTTATTGGAGGTTAGTTTCGCACTCAGATGTGGCAGAAGAGTCTTCAGAACAGGATTAAGGATGTTAGAGAAAGCACTCAAAATCAGAAGCACATGAGAAGGAATGCAGTGCTGAAGTGTGCTCATTGTGGCTGCTGCTAAAATTCTGGATCATGGGAGATGGTGCAAGAAACCACTGTTGTAACACTTGTTTCATTTGAGTGCTCTCACATGTTCTCTTCTAAACTACATCCTGAATTCACTTTGGTTTTGACAGCCTTTTTCTTTTTCAGTTGCCAGACCCTTGCCAGAGGAGGAGGTGCTTTTTTTTTTCCCCCTGCACTTCAGTTTCTTTATTTTGTTTCTCTGGCAGAGCTATTTCACAGTACAAGTAGTAAGAGGCTTTGAGGAGACTGGACTTCCGTTTTCATCATAGGGGCATCTGATGAGGGTTAACAACTCCTGTGCAGGATGGTTTTTTTTTTTTTTTGGCTAATCAATACAGTATTGCAGCATACTAATCTTTGCATTGACTTTGTATTTAAAACAAACAAACAAAAAACACAGCAATCCCCCCCAAAAGGAAAATTAAACAACAGTACTCTCACAAAACAAATATATTCAAGCAGGCAGCTACTGCAGGAAGATGAGGCTTTCTCACTGTCCACCTTGCCCACGTGGCAAGGCAGAGTGCTGCCGCTGGCTCCGAACCAGACCTGTGGCACTGGATGACCTGCTTGTTAGCTGACCTCTCTCGCTGGCTTCATCTGCTCTTTGCACACTCACTCCAGCTGCAGCCTGAGTCATGAGCGGGACAGAACTGTGAACATGTGGCATTACTCAGAGGCAGAGCTAATCATAACCAGACACCAGCATGCAGGTTTCATATGGGCTGGAGGAATCTGCCTGGTGTGCATGCTGCAGAAAGCATGCTCCTAGCAGTTGCTTGCTGAGCATGTGTAACTTGCCAGGTTATGCGCGAGGGTACGTTTTGGGGGAGGTCAAATGGGAAATGGTCTCTGCCATGGATAGCACAGACACTGCTAAAAAGAAGTGGGAGGTGCTTGAAGAATGTGGTTTGAATCAAGCCACCTTGCAAAATACTAGGCAAAGTAGTGAAATACTTCTGCAGCTTCAGTTAGTTAAAACAGAACTGCTGTGTTAGAGCAAGTTAAACTGTAGCTGCGTTTTCTGTTGTGTGCACCTGCACATGATGGGTTAGAAACATGAGGTGATGGATCATAATTTCCAAGTATTTTAGATGCTTTGACTTGTGAACAGCTACAGTAATGTCTATGGAGTAATAATCCTTTAGGGTCTAACTTAGCAGGATGTCTTGATGCTTTGAATGAGGATTGAATTAAGGAGCAAGTTTTTCATGTAGCTACATCAGAATGATATAAAAACCACGAGCTGTTTATGCCTTCCTATTGAGCCTTTATGCTTCACATTGCTCTTCTCCATGAGGTGCAGAAGCGTCATGCTGGTTTTGATCTTGGGGAGGGTAAAAAGCATTCTTCAATGTTAACAGAACTCAGAATGCTTCTGCCTTGTTTAAAGCCTTGTCACTGAAGACATCTTTTTCCTACCAAACAGGTAGGGTTTTCTTTGTAAAACTTGTGAGTCCTTATTTTTGGTAATACACAAGTTGACTTTAAAAGCATCTCTATTGCAGTCACCTGTGTGTTCCCTACTGAGGAAAAGTTTAGTGCAAGAGGTTAGAGGTGGGGTCTGACTGGAGGAAGGTAGAGGGACAGGCATGAGATGTGCTATGTATTCACTGGTGACTTCTGCTGATACAGGGATGTGTTACTTTGCAGGGAGCCCTGTTCAAACTGTAGGTGACAAAAATTCCACAGGTCAGTGGAAGCTGTAGTATCTGAGTTGTGACTGCCCAGCTCCTCTGATAATAGGAGAAAAAAATTACAGGTAACCATACTCCTGTGGTGAATGTCCTGTCTCAAAGTGAGAGCAGGGTACATGGAAACAGCCTGCAGCTCGTTATACTTAATGGGAAGGATGTTTTTTTTGTTGTTTTGTTCTCTGAGGCATACTGTGACTTCAATGTCTACATGTCCTGGAGGCGTCATTACTATGGAAGGAGTTTTTGACTAAATTGTCTAATTTTATTGCTTCAGGAATCTAAAGAAGAATACATGATTTAAGAATATATAGGGAATCATGCTTAGGGATCACTGGCAAGAGCAGAAGTGCTACTTGAAAAATATGGTAATCTGAACAACACGGAAGGAAGGACAGGAGCTGAAAAGCTGAACATTCTGAACTGAAAATACATAAATTACACTTAGGAAGAGCTAGACAAACATAAAAGAATATCATGTCCCATGAATGTCCAAAATGAGTAGTCCTGAGCAAGACTTATCTGAGAATTTGAAGCATTTCTCCTTAGTTTGTCTTTTGGCTTGTGGGATAGGATTGGAGAGCAGAACTGAACTTCTAACTTCAGGAACCAAAAAATTTGATGTCATTTGGGCTCAATTTTGGTAAGCCTTGCTCCCTGGTATTTAGAGTTAGTTAATATTTCCTTTCTGGAGTTGCTTACATGAGCAGTGCTTGCCTTTCATACATCTGGCAGTTAGGCTTGAAGGTTATCTAGATAAAAGGAATGAGTTGTTCATTCCATATCAACTTGAATACATTCGTAATGGACAGCAGCTTCATTAAGGTAGTCACCGACTAAAATCTTTTAGAGAAACATCTAATGAGCATAGGTTTTCTTACCATGCCTGGATTTTGAGTGTGTTTGTGTGCGAAATCTTTAGTTGAGCTGATCTTGTGTAGTGTTCTGTATGTGTCTACGTGAAAACAGATGTGAGGACAGTGCCTATGGAGAACCAGACTGTGGCACCTGCCGCTGAGAACGGAAGTCTGCTCATCCTTAAATAAAAGAGAAGGGTGTACTAATTCTGTTTCACAAAACGTTTATCTAACAAGTTCTAGAGGAATGATAATACAGAAGAAACTTATTTTTTGAGTAGCATCAGGAAATGTTAAATATCTCTATAACCCGCCTATTTAAACACCATGTATAGCTTAACTTTCTCGGAGCAGCGATCTCTGTGCTGTATTTTTCAACTGGGTATTATGATGCCATGTCCCTGTCAAAAAGCTGTGGTGTGTAGCCAGACCAGTTTAAGGCTGGGGTTGTTATCCCACTTGTAAGCTGGACTTGTGATTTCTTCTAGTTTCTTATTTGTCAGTGTGTGAAACGGGTGAAACCATGTTGCAGAGTGTCAGGCTGGGAAGCTGTGAAGGACGGTGTTTAGGGATTCATTTGGCAGAGCTAGGTGGGTCATTCTGGGTCTGGACTGTTATCTCTGGGATGCTTTTGCCAACAGCAGCTTCATGTGGAAACCGCAGGGAGTTTGAGCAGCAGCAGCATTTGTGAACTTAGTGATTTAGTAACAGATGCTGGATCCCAGAAAGTTGTTGTCATCGGTTCCCCTTGCTGTTCCTTTCCTTTCATCATTAAACAGCTGACGCATTCTCTCGTGTCAACAAAACCATTTTGTCTTGGCTTGGAAAACAGGAGGATGAGCATTACTGAACACCTTTTCTAGCAATGTGCCCACTACTAAACCATCACTCCTGCCTTGAAAGAAAATATTGCTGTCAGTCAAAATTTCAGACATTGGGTTTTTTTTAATTATTATTCTAAAGCTTCTGTCTGAAAGCTATTTAAATTGTTAAACATGCCCTCTGTCTTCAGTAGCCAGAATTACCCTGTTGCAACCACTGCAGCTGGCAGCGATGGGTGCAGCCCTGAGGATCAAGTTGCTGTAACAGAGTCGGGCTTGCCTGCTGGTGGCCCAGGCACGTCGCTCCTGCCCCTAACTGGGCTGAGGAACTGTGCTGCAGGCACCGGCCAAGCTGCTGTGCTATTCTGAGGAGGGCAACGTGGGGTGAAGGGGTGAAGAATCTCTGCAAGATGTAACCCGAGTTGCTTGCAAGCTCTCCCACACTTCACTGGGAAAGAACATCTTGTGTGCCTAAGGAAACAGGAAATTATAGAAGAGGACTGGAGGGCAACTGGTATTTCAATGACCTGGGCTGACAGCCTGTGCCTTTTGCGGAGAGGACGTATGCTAAACACACAGAAAAGCGAGGTTTAGGCTTTTTTTTTCTTTAGGGGAGGGGGCATGTGTATTTATGCTCCTAAATGTGCCAGTCGTGTGCTTTACTCTTGAAATCTTGCTTGTTTATGTTGGAACTGGAGGTTGAGTGAAACAATACCCAAATAAAGGCCTGGGAGCCGTTAACACAGTGTCTTGGGTATGTCTGTTTGCATGGCAGTGTTTCCTAAATGCTACTGAACAGAGCTAATATGTTTCTGCCCACATGAAAGTTGAGAACTATCCAGTGTTCAGAAACTAATGAAAATACATTTCTTACTGAATGTATTTTGTTTGGCCATAGCTTTGGGCAGAACCAAGCATATTAGTTGAAGCAAGGATGAAAAAATAGAGTAGCTAGTCATCCTGTCAGGCTCAACTGTGGAGGTGCTTATGCTTCTCCTACTTGTATGCCCTCCTAGTATTCGTTTAGAGTCAGTATTTAGACTTCTTAGTAGTAAGACTAAAATGACTTCTGTGTAGTGTGCTTGGGAATTGTGGCTGTGGGTCGTGCTGAGACTATTGTGATTTGGCTCCTTCAGGACAGAGATAAAAACAAAACTTTTCAGTGCTCACCTTCTGTTGATGGCTTCTGTAACTTTGTATGTACAAGAGAAAAATACTTGCTTTGATTACCCATATCACAAAAGGGCCAAGTGTTAGCCTGTGCAGTAAAATAGAGAGTTACATTTTACGCCACTTTATGGTAAAAGTGATGTCAGTAAATAATTATGTCTGCAATGTACAGCCAAGCTGTGACTGGAGGATTAAAAAACAAAACCACCAAAGAACTATTACTTATCTGGTGGGAAATGTCTGCATGGAATACACTGACTGTACTTGGAGCTGAGTTTGGCTTTCAAGCTGGCACATGGTGTGCTGTTTCCCCACTGCATGGGAGGCAGCTCTCACAGTATCGAATGCCTTTTGCTGGCAGTGTGCAGCTATCTTAGAGCAGGTTAGCACATATGCTGCCTTTTTCCCCTAACCTGTACAACTTTATTTCCTAAATTCATCAGTCCAATGCATCAGCTCCCTGACAAGCACACCATGGTCAAACACCAGGTTTGGCTCAGGGGTGTCAGCAGGAATGCACAGAGGGGCAGACCACCCCTTTCGGCAGCAGCCCATATGTATCTCCACCCAGAGTAAGTGGAAACTTATATCCTTTTCCTTCTCTAGAAGGGGGGGGAGAATTAATTCTGAATTGTGGCTTCTTTCTCCTTTGTTTTCTGCCCACTCAAAACAAAATGGAGACAAAGATAATATTGTATATACAAACAGGGATTGTAAGTATGTATTTTTTAAGACAGTAAAATATCATTTGGAAGGCAAAATAAACCTGTAAGTCTTTAAGCCTTCTGTTTTTCTTTTTAAAGAATTCCAGCTCACGATTTACTCAAAGTTCTCCAATGTCTCTGAGGTGCTGTTGATAAGTTTTCTCTTTGGATGGGCGTCTGTGTTTAAAATTACTTGGGACAGGCACTGTGCATACTAATACCAGTCTTCACATCAGACTGCACGCTGGATTCCTGGTTTGCAGGCAGTGTCTTGTTGGTTGATGCCTAGAGCTCTGTGTTTATACAGTGCTTCGGGTGTCAAAGGAGCTCTTGCACTTGTATGTAATGCTAGTCACGGTACAGGCTTGTGTGTGACAGTTATGCTATTCCTCAGCACATCTTGTGTCTGTTGGGACACTTCTGTGCTGAGAATTGCAATTTTTACTCAGATTCCTGGATTTCTTATACTGGGGATTTTATATTTTAAATCCCAGTGTTTGTGCTAGCTGAAACATGAATATACAAAACAGCTTTTATGCCAAGGCATGTAAGCTTCCTGTAACATGCTGAAGGGAGGAGCTGTTCTGCAAGCCTTCACAGAAATGGGAAGCTTGAAAGATGTGAAGGGGCCCTTTTTCCTTCTGTGTTGCCTAGGGCAAGTAGGGCAGAGGGTCTTGCTCTGGGCTACCTGATTACTGAGCAGGAATGGGACAGAAGATGACAGGTCATCCATGTGTCTTAACCCTTCTTCTGCTTCACAGTGTTGTGCAAAAACCAGGGTGAACGTGTTGTCTTACCTCATCCATGATTCTTTGCAGGGTCATGTTTGAGTAACTTCTTGCATTGAAAATGCTCAGGTGTGAACTCTGTCTTGTGTCATCTTGTAGTAGTTGCGTTGTTGGAGTTCCTCTCCTTACAGAGAGACAGTGCTTCTTGGCTGCTCGAGTTGAAGGATGGATTGCTACTTTGGCATCTACACAGCTTCCTAATGGAAGACCTCACCACCTGGGCAACTTGAGGGTTGTGTCCTGAAAGGATGTCCTTGAGATGTCCCCAAGTCTTCTGGAGATTTTTGCCCCATCTTTTACCATAATAATTACTTAGATGGTAGTTTTTTTTTTTTTTCCTGAAATCTGAAGGGCAGTACTGGTGCCTCCTGCATCTTCCTTTCTTCCTTCCGCCCCTTCCTCATTAACAACACAAACCCAAAACATGCTGCCTCTGTACCCCCTCTCTCCACCACAGAAAACCCAAAGCCAACCACATGCATATGTACACACACTTGAGGTGGCTTATGCATTACTGTTTCAGAGCTTCTTGGTTTGGGGAAAAATCCTTATGGTGGGTTTCTGTGGCACTAATTACTCCTCATGGCTCTGGCACTTCTCAGGCCAGCTGACTTGCTTTTAAGGACAAGCTTTTCTGACTGTAGTCGATTAACGGATCCAGACGCTAACTGTACCTGCAGCAGAATCTCACGTCTGTTCAAAGAGCAAAGCAGTAATCCCATGGAGCAGTTTCTTAGCGCTCAGGGATGTAACATTTTGTTGGACTACTGTGATCACTCAAAGTTGGACTTGACAGGAAAACTGATACGTACCTTTCTTTCTCATGCGGACCTTGACATCTTGTACTCAGGCAAATTCAGAAGTGTGTTCTGACTTTTCCATGTCATGGGGAGGTTTCACTAGGAAAAATAGTATTCCTTTTCTGGCTTGGTATTAGTTTCATGATGCTGTGAATATGGTAGGATTGAGAGAGAAACAAGGAGGTGAAAACAGTTACATCTCCAAAGGGAAGCTGATCTTCCTGTTCCTTGGGACCGAATAAGACACCTGGAGGGCCTTCTGATGCCAGGAAATTCGAAGTACGGTTAAAGAAAACAATTTTGAGATAGAGACAGAACCAAATCAGTAGGTAAGAATTAAGTTTTCCTGGGGAGGAAGGGGGGGAAAACCAAGACCTTTCCCCCTTCTTCCTTCCACTGCTGAAGGAAGACTGACAATGCAGGAGGATTTTCTGTACCTTGATGGATGATCTGCAGTACAGAGATCTTACATAACAGGCGTCTGGAAGAAAGCTGAGAAGATATTAAATGAAAAATGTCCTGGAAGTTTGAAATATAAAAACTAAATATCTGAAAAATTACCTTGGATGGTGGAACCAAGTATGTTTTGGCAGAAGTAAAATTTTGTGCCCTTAAGATAGGGATGTGAGATGTTAGCTGTTAGGAAATTCTCTTGTGAAGCCACATGATTACACCCCAAAAGTCTGTCTAGGAAATAGTCACTGGACTTCAAAATTAGGTAGGCAGGCATGTATGCGTATATTAATACTGCTTTGGAGGAGCAAGTACGTGAAAATTATGCTAGAAATGTTGAGCAGCAAATAATTCACCAGTTGCAGAGACCCTTCCATTCATGTCTGTGGCTTCTTGCAAGAAGCCACAAAGTGGCTGTGAGTTTCTCTTCATTCCTATGTGTATTTTTAGAAATGAAGTACTAGACCATAGATTAAGAAGAAACTTGTGTTCAGGATGTGTGTGGTGTACAGAACATACTTTCATTATACAGTAAGCATTAGCTAGTGAAAGAAATGTTGGAAACATTCTTGTGACAGGATTAAATAATCACTGTGAAATATATTTGTGCACTTTGAAAAACAAAAGCATGAGAAACTGGAGGAGGGAAGGGAAATAGATCATAGCTGAATGGTGTTTCTGAGAGATCAGGGGAATGCTCAGACAGGTTAGCAGGGAAAACAGCATCATAAAATAACTGCTGGGGGGAGCGTGTGGCTACCCGAACAGCTCTGGGTGCTTGTAGTGTGTTCTGGACTCCAAATGTTTCTCAGCACCAACTGAAACACTGGTGTAAGTGAGGTGAAGTTTCCTAACATTCCTGCTGCTTCTGTTGATGAAAAGTTGTACTTGAATAAGCTCCGTTCCAGCAAAGAGGGCTGGGAGGGAGGGATGGCAGGGATTTGTTTCTGTTCTTCTTCTTTGTATGTGTTGTGGCTTAAGAGGAGCAAAACCAGAGTCAGAGAACCCAGAGGCATGCTGTGTATATAGGGAGGGGCTCTGTAAACAATCTGAAGTCAGTGTTAGTCAACAGGGTCAAAATAGCCGTGTGTCAATGCAGTGTGATGCCAGGACATACATGTGTGATGCACGTAATGCTATATAAAGGACTTGGGCATGCTTCTAGGATCAAGTTTGCTTCATATTTAA
>VXAV01004569.1:163362-202316 GCA_013399715.1 Alectura lathami
GCTTAAGAGGAGCAAAACCAGAGTCAGAGAACCCAGAGGCATGCTGTGTATATAGGGAGGGGCTCTGTAAACAATCTGAAGTCAGTGTTAGTCAACAGGGTCAAAATAGCCGTGTGTCAATGCAGTGTGATGCCAGGACATACATGTGTGATGCACGTAATGCTATATAAAGGACTTGGGCATGCTTCTAGGATCAAGTTTGCTTCATATTTAATAGAATTACATGGTGGAAGCTCCTTTCTCTGCTGTATTTTCTAGCGCAGTGTTACTGACCTGTTTCAGCCCAGATCTGTTGCTGTTGTCTTTCTAAGACTGAGTCATGGCAGTAGGAAGAACCCTTGTGGGGGAGCGTGACTGCTCGAGCCTATTAAAAGTAATGTCAATGTGGAGTTACCTGCTTAAAAATAACATGGAATCTGCCACTGCAGCAGCAGGCTTACAGAAGAAATGACTCCAATTCTAATGAGCTGTATCGGAAAATCCAGTTGTAACCAGAAGAGCAGCTGTTACTTCTGAAATAACACACAGCCACGACAGTCACCCTGCTTCTCTGTGGTGTGATTTCTCACCCTCCACTGACTTAGTTTTGGAACAATATAAATCTGTCATTCCCCCCAGCAGAGGTTCAAGAAACCTCTGTGGACTTCCTGTATGGCTGCCGGGGATGATAGTGTTCAGGTCTGCGAGAAGCTCCAGGTCTTAGCTATGACCAGAGGCTGCTCCCAACACAGACACAATATCTTCGTGTGGATGTTAAATGCAGCTTTCTTATTTGCTGCTTTGTCATGCAGCAAGAAAATAAATTTGCTCTGAATACGTGCTGCTTAAGGGAGACTCAAAGGCTATTTTATTAGGAGTTTGGGGTTGTGGGCTGGCATGGTTTTTCAATGCTTGCTTTTTCTGAGGCTTGCCTCATTTTCTTCCTTCAGAAGTAAACCCGGTTTCCCACCTATCTGCAGTTGCATAACCTTTTTTCTTAATATGACTGTATGCCTGCCAACTACCAGAAACACTTACATGGAAAAAGCTTTATTACAGCAAGGTATTTCTAGCTGCCTTCAGCAGAATTCAGTGGGAATAGGGAAAGGGGAAGGAACAGCCAGTATTGGGTCAGCAGCCAGCTCTCTGCGGACTGCCAGTGTCTTCTTCCCAGATCCACCTCTGCTCTGTCTGGCACCTGGACAGTGTTCTGGTCTGCTGTTGGTAGAAGCAGTGTTACTACAGGACGACTCCAACACCTTTTGTCAGAAGAACTGTGCAGCAGCAGACTTTTGAAGTGGCTCAACAATTTTTCCTTTTTTTTTTTTCTGCTGTGGTAAAATTAAGGTCCCCAGAAATATGCGGAGTGCTGTTACTTAAAGGAAAAAGTTTTCCAGTTCAGGCTTAGGTGTAGCTTCCTCAGAGTCTGATTTCAACCTGACCTTGCTATTAAAGAGAAGTAGTTATGGATGGCGTTGATCTTTTTGACGGTCCATTTATAGCTGAAAAAGTCATCATGCCAAAGCTGTGATGAAAGTTGCTCAGAAACCAACCAAACATTCCCCAGATGTTTAACTTTGGAAAGTAGCACCTCTGCATCTACAGTGCATGCTCTATGCTGGTATTTACATTGTAAATGCAGTGCTTCTAAAAGGTAGCCCTGGCTTTTGAAGCTGGCAACGGAGGGATTTACCAAGAGCTTTGTATGTTGTCTTAGTGCCTTAAGTCTGTGTTTTAGTTAACTTCTATGATTTTGCAAGACTCTCAATTAAGGTTTTGTACTAGACCTGGAGTTCCTAGATGGTACTGAAAGATGTACTTGATGTTAAATATAATTTCCGACCGTATTCTTCTCAGAAAATACAGTAAGTATGCTGCCTTTTTTGGTGACAGGACCAAGTTCCAGGATAAATTTGTTGATGTTTATAGGGTGGACTGTTAGAAGCTCCCTATGGAGCTTCTATGGCTTATGGCTGAAATAAAAGGCCTCTGTCCCAGACAGAAGAGGAGGAGACAAGAGCAGGGGCTTTACTGCCTTTGTGGTGTCATAGAATGGGTCTGAGACAACACATCAAAAGCACAGGTATAGCTAAGATAGGTAGAGCTGAGGGAGGAGGACAAAGAACAGGAATTGCATACATCCCTTTGTGCACCAGGACTGGTGTCATGGCAAATACGCAGCTAGAAAGGACTAGGAATAGATTAACTGAAATAAACCAGTAGCTGAGGAATGTGATCCTAGCTCTAGATTGTCCTGCTTGTTAGTTGTGGCACTTGACTACAGATGGAATAGGATGCTTAAAGTCTGGTAGTACCAAAGGTGACTGGAAATGAGAATCAATCTTTAAAACTTGTCAGCGCTGTGCACAGATCATGTGAGCTTTACTCACGGAGCTAATGTGTCTCCAGCTGGGAACGAGATGGGGCTCCCTTCTTTTGAAAGACTGTACTGTTGCCAGCTGTTCTTTGTGTAAGAAAGACTTACCTGTAATCAATGCGGGAATTAAATGCTGGTGATTTCCACTGGATTCTTTCTCACTCTTAAATGGCTGTTATTTCCAGTACCTTCATCCTGAAAATAGTCATTTGTCACATTGGTAGAAATACAGTAAGTTTTCTATATCATATCTGTATGTGTTCTGTAATTTTATAGAAAATGTGAACACCCACCACCAAACTGCCATAGTGCACTTCAAAGAGCACAGCACCCGCAGCAGCATTTCTGGATGTTACAGCGTCTCCGAACACAGATTTCATCAACTCATCAGACAGACTCAAGACAATTTTATGTAGCTGCTTCTGTATTTTCAGTACTTGGTAACATTTTTTCTTTTCTTAGCTTTATCTTCAGGCCAGAATGAAAGGAGACTGGGCAAGACTTGTACGTCCCACTATACAGTTTGGTCTGATTGCTGCATCTATCTACGTGGGTCTGTCACGTGTTTCTGACTACAAACATCATTGGAGTGACGTCTTAACAGGGCTCATCCAGGGAGCGCTGGTAGCTATACTCATTGTAAGTAACTCCTGAAGGGCACCTAAGTGTTTTAAATGTCTGTAATGGAACTTTGTTCTGAGGAAAGCATGCCTTGGAATACTGCTGGGGGGGGGGAAAACAGCCCCCTGAACTGGGTGCAGCAGTAGTACTGTGGCTAGTGAGGTGGACTCTGGGCCAATGATGAGATAGGGGCTGTTTTGTCTGTTAGACAAAATAAAATTGTCCCAGCTCAAGAGCTTACAACTAATGAGGACAGAAAGAACTACAAAAGCGAAGCCTATATAACAACATCTCTTGTTTCTAGACACACCCTAAATCCCAAGTGTAATAATAGGAAAGTTGTGTATGAGGTAAGCAAGGCAAAAAAAACAAAGCTACTAAGGCACTGCTAAGGGTAAGGACAGAGCATAAGTAAAGTTATCCAAAACTGAGGCTCACCTGGAAGAACACCTCCAAAACAATGATTTCTCAGCTGAATGTCAGGAAGTGGATGGCTTGTTTAGAGACAAAGCTTTTTTGAAAGATTGATTCAGCAAAACCTAAGAGCAAACTTGGGAAAGCATTCAGACTGCACTGTGTTAATAAATGACTTTGTGTCAACTACAGCATAAGCCTATCCCTCCTTGTTGTGATACAATCTCAGTTTCTTAGTGCAGGCAATGGGAAATGCCACAGACTGAAGAGATGCAAGGTATTTTTATTAGGAAAATAAGTGAAAGGTACTGGTGATGGAAAGCATTATGCAAGAATGAGTAGGAAGTGGCATTGCTGTGAACAAAGAGTTTTGTTTTTTTCCTACCAAGAAAACAGACAGCAACCCTTATCTGATAGAACTGAAGTGTTCACCCCCAAAACCAAGTGTTCTCCAGCATGCTCTTACCTCACAACCAGAGCACTAAACTGAGTGAATTCAGTTTTCAGGTGCAAGCCAAAATGCATCTAGTGGGCAGCTGAAGCAGCATGCCAGGTAATCTGACCTACTGTGGTTGCTTCAGTCTCCTTAAGCTGTGTTCTACAATTCTAATGTGTGCAGTGGGTAGGGAAGAGGTGAGGTGAGGAAAAGGGTCATGAGAAAAGGCAGCTCATTGATTACACTGCACCCAGCACCAGCACAGGTGTAACACGGGACAAATGGGGCGGCCAGGGGGCAACAAGCAGCAGAATGAGATCAAGGCACCCATCTTGGGGTCAGCAGCTGATGGAAGAGAAGTGGTATGTTCTGAAGGAATCCAGGAAACAATGTAGGTGGAGCTGGTCTTGAGCTGCAGGGGCTGTGTGTGAGATGTGTGTAAGTGAAGGGGGTTGCTGTGACCCTGGACAAGGAGAAGAACCCAAGCTTGTTTTAACCAGTTTTTAAAGACATGCAGGTAAGTGACACTTAAGAGAACAGTCACTGTTTAACCCCCTCTTACTCAGCTAAAGAATAAGCTCTCCTTCCTAGCAATTTTGTAATGCTTACAGCTGTTTAGATACTGTTAGTTTAGCTTTGAGCATGGAATTTATCTCCCTGTAAAAGCATTTACCCATTGATTCTTAAGAGGAGATTAATGTTAATTTGTTCATTTAGGTTGTGTATGTGTCTGACTTCTTCAAAGTGAGAGGATGTACGTTTCAGCCAAAAGAAGATTCCCATACAACCCTACATGAGACACCAACAAATGGAAATCACTTTGGCAGCAATCATCAACCATGAAGAATGATCCACTTCAGTTGTCTTGGTTTCTGAAAGGAAAACATCACCAGTCTATGTAATATAAGTAAATGCCTTTAAAGGACTGCTGCTGCTGCTCTTGGATGCTCACTTCACCTGTATATAGTAACATTTACTACAGTTATGTATATCTAAATCACTGGTTCAAGCTCTTGCTTTAGAAAAAACAACCACCAAAAGCTATTCAAACTGTAAATTTTTATTAAGAATGTGGTAACACTTATAACATACACTGCTGTTTGTACATGCCTTGTTGAAATTGTGGTTTAAATACAATTAAAACAATGCCTTGACTCAAGGTGGCATGTGAAGCTGAACTTGTTTCCATAATGTGAAGGGGGAATTCAACTTCTATTGTTCTGTTACAGGTAAAGGCTTGCAGCAAACACAATATCTCTCTTGATTTTTGTAATACCTATGAAGAAGAAAAAACATTATCTACCACTGTAATTGAAACAGTAACTTCTTTTGATATAAATGGTGACAGGCCTGTAGTACTTAAGAGTTAAGACTTTCACTTTGGAGTAGAGAAATTGATTGCACATTCCTTTTCAGTCACACACTTGGTTCATGCAGTTAGTACACACCAGATCAACACTGTGCATTTAGGTCAAGCTTTCTAACAGACGTCATATCGTAGACAGCAAAGATGCTCCTTACAATCAAGTAAATACGAGAAGTTTATGTTCCAAATAAGTAAGGGGGCAATAAAACAAGTGAAACACCTACCCTCTGCAAACTTATTTTCCAGCTCTGTGTTTCCAATGGCTTTTGCTGCCTGGCACATCTGTCGAAGCAATTCCTCTAGCCTTCTCATACAGCGAATTATGCTACCTGCACAAAAAGAGTGAGGGTTCACTTAGCATCTTTTGACCTAATGTGTCAAAATGTGTGTGTTCAGAGGAACAAGCAGCTTATACACTGTAAACAAGTATCCAGCTTAGTTTGTTACGTTTAAGATTTGCCTCAAAAAATAGATAAATGAGTAAAAACTAACTTCTGTCAGCTCAGCCCCAATCCTTGCAACAAGCGGCACAGAATAATCCTAATGCTGGTGGTGCTTTAGCAGAATCAATGCAGTTAGTGTGCTGTTTGGTCCCTTCCTCCACCTCTACCTTAGACCTAGAGTCAAATTACAGTATATAAAACTGGCCAAGCAATCACATCTATGCACACAGCATATCACCTGGTGGAAAACAAACTGCTTGCAGAAGACCGCTCTACAAAGCTGCTGTGAAAGAGAGACGTTAGGAAGATTAAAATAAGATTTCTGAAAAAACTCACTTTCACGGAGTACCACTATGTCAGTTTCCACAGCAGGGTCAGTTTGTGTGAGGGCAGCAGTTTGTAAAAAGTGCACTGCAGTGACATGCGGTGGAAAACCACATGGCTGTTAGACACAGGCACACCATGGGCTGCTCCCCTGAGCATGGCTGTGCTGCTCTCCAGCTCGGCATCACCATGCACAAGGACAATCCTTACAGCCCTTCCAGAGCGCACGCCTTTACAGGCACCACTGGTGGGATCATGAATCAAACCCCTGCAACTTGGGAATAAGTGACTATTGTCTCTGCTTGCTTCCTCAAAACAAAACAGTTGATCTGGAGCTGATTAACAGCATACGTAGCTCAGTATAACCAGTCTTTCCTACTGCTTTTAAAAGCTTCTCTCATCTCTGTTTTTTCCCAACAGAAGTTTCAGTTCAATGACAATGTGTTTTCAGTAACCCACCATCGCAGCTCCTATTCGTGGCAAACACACTTTCTTCTGCAGCACCTGGGCTTATGCTGCAGCCTGACAAGGCAACCGTTCACTTACCACAAATACAATTTTCACACTGCTTGCTGGTGGCTGCAGCCAGAAGCTGAAGTTTGACCATCAGGACTGATAAAATAACAGACTGCAGCCTGTCTTTAATGCTTTCTCTCTATGGCTTGTGACAGCAGAAGCATACATCAACTCAGGATTTCTGTGCAGAAAGTTCTGCAACTGTCTGTTAGCCTGGGTGGCAGTGCTAAACCATACGCAAATCTCTCACTCACCAAGAGCAGAGTCTTCAGAAAACACTTTTAATGGGTTTGCGAGCTCATGAAAAGCCAATTTAAAAAACATTGAAGTGGCGGCTTCCCAAACACTCTAATGGCTCGCCCATTTTCTGCCTCCCTACTGAAACAAGAGCCCAGCAGAGAAGTTGGGACTCCCTATAACAGCAGCAACATATCACTGCTGATTCCACATTACCTGGAAGGCAAAATGCCACTTCAACAATCCATCATGCTGTACCACATGGTAGCAACCTCAAAGTAAGGACAGTTTTAAAATTTTACTTATTTTAATATTTTTGGTTTTAATTTTGTTAAAATTGCTATGGCAAATGTGGGTACTGAGCACAAACTCTCCTGTGATCTAGTAACACTACACTGCATTTAAGGTACAGGTACGTGACAGGGGATGTCTCAAGTGCATTCCACCCTCCTAGACAATGCACAGCAAACCAGCCTGCTACAAAGTAAAGGGAATAAACATGCCACAAGAATTGAACTTCTCAAAATAGGCAAGTTGAAATCTGAGGAAGCTAGCACTATTCCAATCACCAGAAGGCACGCCAAAAAGACTAGGACAATGCTGACTAACTAGCCTCAATCATAATACAATAAATAGAAAATGTACTCTGCCCCAACGTATTCCGAACAGCTGACATAAGAACACGAGCCAGCTGTTGGTGTTTTTGTGTTCCCCTTACTCAAGGTGCATCTGCAGCAGACATAAGGTTCAGACATTCCTTTCAGCGCAAGGTATTTGCTGAACGCATAATCAAGGACTGCCAGGATTCCTGTTGCTCACAGGCAACTTGGCTTAGAAAGTCCCTGGGTCTACACAATAAATTTCCAAACAGCATGAATGCGTTTGTTTTAAGCCTCCCATTTGAAACTGTGTACAAACATGAAAAATGGCGCTTGAGAGAGGTAAGACAATGGTAACAGTAGTAACTTCATAAAGGACTTCAGTCCTTACACACAATTGTAGGACTGGGGAGCTAATCCTTCTTCACAACTTTCAACATACTGAGTAAAGGACGACGTTAGTTTTTTCATTCTGGTAGGACCTGTAGTTGAATGGTTTGCCTTTTTAGGAAGCACCTAGGCTTTAAGTCATTCTACTTTTAAAACAATGGAAAGTCCTGATGTTCCTTCCTGAAGAGTGTTCCTAGTACTACACCTTTAGGAAACAATTTGGCCCAGGTGGCAGGTTATGTCGAGGCTTTTCAAATACCCAAACCAGAGACGTGGTTACCACCTCTCACTTCTGTCATCATTCAGATAGCAGGAGGAACTTCCAAATTAACAGGCAAATAAAACAACTGATGAGCAGAAGTGCTGGGGTTGTACTTCTCTTTCTTCACAGCAAGCCTTTGGAAAATGGTATTTTTGCTCTAACTAGCAAAGGTAAGCATTACCATTTGCTGGAGTGTTAGATTTATGGAAAGACTTTAAAAATGTAGACAGCTATCTCTTTTAAAAGGTCTTCTGTAGATTCCAAATTATTAGCAGTGTAACTATAAATTAATATATATCTAAAATTATTTTTTCCCACTTAGTTTTAGCCATGCAGACATCTGAACAGATCCGTTAAGAAAGTCCATGATCCCTTATGAGACTATCCAGAACCCAAATACAGACATTCTTGTGCAGCCATTATCCTCCTGAAGAACTGACTAACATACCTTCAAAGACATCAGTCATTTTGCAAATGTGAGCAAAGCTAGCTCCGTTTGCCCATGTATACACAACATCCATGAGATTGGGTCTGAAAGAATTTAAGTAATTTTCTTCATCAATTTCCAGTTTTGCTTCTGCTGATACCCTGGCAATTCTTTTAGCGCACTCCTTTAAAAGAAAATATTTAAAGTTTATAATAAGCTCAAACAGATTAAGTGTTTAACCAATAGTAATGATTGCACATTAGCAGGTACTGCACACAAGATAAAGTTTCCTTTCCTGTGCAAAATTACTCACAATCAGCAAGTAAACCACTGATCACATTATTATTTACACCTGCATGCACTAACAGCTTACAGCATTGTAAGCAAGCTCCTACAAAGTTTTTAAAAGCATGTTTTAAATTAGCATTAAGGTTTACTGCAAACAAGGTAACCCATTATTACACGCTGCAAAACCACATGCAGTCAGTGCCAGCCAAGCTCATTGATGATCCCAAACCATGTCCTCACTGCGCGCTTATGACACATCTGCTCCACTCAGGTCAGCGCTAGCCCCCAGCTCAGGCAGTGGGGGGAGGTTACCTGCATCTGTCGAAGGGGTCCTGCCAGCTGCTCTGTCAGTTTTGGCATTTCATTGGACTGAAAAAGATGACATTAAGTAACTTCATGCACTCCCTTGTATTTGCTCTAAAGTAAATCACATGCAATAAAAAAAAAGCTACAATGTGTGCTAGGACCATCCTAAATGATTTCTCAAATGACTTCTCAAACCTGTTATCAAACACTATTAAGATCTACTGAATTCCTGAAGTACTTTTATTCCTCAAAGTATGTCAGAAAACAAGTATTTTTGTACATGACAAGAAAAAATGTACCTGCTTTCTGAACACTGCCAAATTCCACAGCTTAGAACTGCAAAATTGCTCACCATTTACTACTTCAGCTGTGTTAGAAGCTTTTTGTTAAAAATATAAAAAGCAAATGCTTCTAATAACCTATGGCTATTCAAGTACAGCTACATTTTATGTTCCACCTGTTTAGACTTGAGTACTACTGCTGAGGGAACCACAGTATTTAATTTTAGGTTTCAGTTTTCTGTTGCTTATGAGCAATGGCTTACCTTGACATCCCTTCTAGTAACAACAATAATTTATTGGCATCTGTTACCTTCCACTTTTAGAGTGATACATCTCACTAGCCATCTGCAGCAAAATTTCACAGGGAAGTTCATTTTTTATAGTAAACTTCTATATAGCTTGCAGGTAGGAAAACAAAACCATCAGGTATTAAATGTTTTTCTTTGCATTGGTATCAACTCCATGCACCACTGCCATCTCCATCAATAGGTCAAGGGTACTGTCCCAACAACGCAGCACAGGCATGTCTCAAAATCACTTCACGCCAGAGTGTAAGGAGCAGGTAAGGCCGAAATTCATGTGCGTGTGTATAAAGGGAGTTCATGTCAGAAACAGCTTAGAGGGTAAGAATATGCAATGTGTTGTTCTGTTTGTATGCAACATGTTGTACTGTTATGATCAGTTTCTGGAACTGAATTAAAAGCACTACTGCTGGTAGACAGGCACATCTAGGAGTCACACACAGGAAGTAACTCACGTTCTCCTGAAACACAAAACAGCTCAGCAGTGCAGTTGCCTGTTCCGCAGATAAGTCATTGAAGAGACCATTAAACATCATTTCTGTCAGGAGAAGCTCATCAGCACTGAAATAAAAACAAAGAGAAGGAAGCTTACAGAAAAGACCTGTTAAATTACGATTTTAAAATGAAGTAGTATTAACTGCTTTGTGAGGAAACTGTCTATAGCTAAAAAACAACAGATTCTTAATTTCACTTACTGGAACACCAACAATTAACATTTTAGCTTTTTGGGAGGCATGCCAATGAATAAGATGGTATTTTAAAGTAACTAAAAGCTCCAACTGGCGACAAATAATCTCTCCTGATAGTTCATGAAAGTTACCATTAACGGTTGCTGTAGTCAGCTTTTATCAGATAGCACATCAAGAGACCGAAAAGAACAGAGAGAGACTACATTGGTACCACCGCCACTCAGAAAAGAGATTCAGCCTGGTATTTCCAAGGTACTGAGAAAAGGAACACATTCGCTTCAATTTCCGTGTAGAATAAAGACTTCATCACAAATTCTAAAACAGAAATGCATGATGCTGATACAAAACCCAAACCAACTATTTGGATAAAACATCGAATTGTTGATATGACTGCATTTTTATTTAGAGTTTTACAATGCACGGGATGGGAGAAAAGACTAGATTTATTTTTTTAACAATAAAAATTATAACTCATCAGCAAATGGCTCCTGAAAGCAACAAAGTTGATAAAATGCTGATGCAGCTCAACCATTTGCTATCAAATTTTGCAGGGGAAAAAAGGTTGCTTGATAATATATGTAGCACCTCTCAGAGCATCTATAAGGCAAGCAGTCGTCGTAACTTTTAAGAATACACTGTTCTACCAATATGAGTTACATTCTGAAATACTGAAGTCCAGTGCATGAGTTTCCATGGAATCTTCAGGGCACGTTGAAGTATGCATGTACCTGACAGATGCATCACAGTAAAACACATCCCTTCGGCGGGTTTGTCCCAACAGCCCCGTGGAACCAACACAGCTGTGTTCTGCACCTGCCAGTGACCTGGTAATTGCTGACAATCACTGTTACGCCCATGTTTGGGTGTAACGTGAGTGACTCTGTGCTAAGACAACTAGCAAGTGGGCCCACAGAAACTGGGACTGTCCTCTTGTGTAACCTGTAATATTAAATGACAACACATTCTATTGCCTAAGCTGCGTAGGAAACTAGACACTGTCTGGCACTTTAACATCCATGTTTTACTTTTAGCCTTTATTGCATTGTATTCTCTAGGTGCCATCTTTACTGCTTGAGTGAGTGTTTCCTTCATGACACACCTCATGTAGTCTAAGAAAAATCTTTCTTCTCGTGGTCTTGGAACATTCAAACACATACATTATGTCCTAATTTCAGAGGGGACAGCAAAGTGTGCAACGAGCACTTTGTGCAGAGACCAATTACCTGCTGATTTCACAAGCAACACGTCCCTTCATCTCAATAACATCTGAAGAGGTGGCAAACCCCAGCCTTCTCAAAACACGCTTGCGGCATTTGAGTTCATCCATTTGTAAAACAGTTCTGGCTTTTTTCAGCTCTCGCTTTGCTGCTTTGATATCCATAGCAATCTAGGGGTGAGTCAGAAGGAGAGAAATTAAACTTTCCTTGGCTAAAAGACACAACTGTTTTGACGTGTGAGGGTCAAACTACAGTATATGGACATACAAATGGACACTGACTCCACTAACTCTGTTAAAAGGAGGATTTAAAATAAAGTGAAATCTACCAAAAACTGCACTAAGCTGCATTCACTCTCAGGGAACCCTGCCAAGACCAGTAACACAAGCCCTTTGCCCAGAAGGAAAAAGAGGAAAAAAAAATAATAACAACAGAAGAGATCTCTGGTTGAGAGCTGATGATACATCATCCCAGACCAGTACCGCACCTCACTAGCCAATATTTCCATTGAATACAAACCAAATGCATCATTTCGTGTCATTACAGCTTCTCCTGTATAACCCATCACAGGACGTCACCATCGCGACAGCAGTGCAGACACCCTTAGGTCCTTTAGATCTTACCACACACAACTTCGGGCTGCCTGTAATAGAACTACACTCGCTCCTGTGAAGAGGCTCCAAGAGAATTTGTTCTCTGGAGCAGCACAGACTGGTTTCAGCCTCGCAGGGCACAACTTTGTACAAAATAAGTGAGCTCTGAAATTACACTGAAATGCCAGCTTCCAGGCTGGGAGTCTGGAGAGAGCAGCACAGCGGTTTCAATGGCACCCTCTCCAAACTACTTAGCCCCATCAACTCAACTTAGCTCTGCACAAGCATACTAAAAACGATCAGTTTTAATTATCTGAGCACTTATTATAGTGATCACTTATCCACGCTGTGGTGTGCCATGCCTACCGAGTGAAAAATACTTCAGTTGCACCTCTGTAACCTTCAAATCCCTGATGGCTTTCCCTGAAGAGCCTTCTTTCCAGATACACTTCCTAACTTGATCAACAAAGGGCATACCACAGCCCCACCAGTTTCTTAATGAGATTCAATATTTTTTACTTTATTTAAAAAGGAATAAAATTGTGCTTTGAAAAGAAAAAGAAAAGCAAGTAAGGATGCTATTACTGTCTGTCTTTTCAGGTAGATGCAGATATAGTTTCTTGTTTCGTATATGTACCTGCGCTTTTCTTTCACAAAGTTTGTAAATAGTTTCCAAATTGGGATCATTGTGGAGAGGATGTGAATACATCCTGTGCTCAAATGCCTCTACTTTCTGGATGACTTTTTTCAGTCCTTGGTCTTTGATGCCCATGTCATCAATAGGATCTAGCAATGGTACTCCATCAGGAAATCGCTTCTGTACTTCCTTGAACATTAAAAAAAAAGTTATTGTGGTTACACTGTAACACTATAATACAACACACTTTTAAAAATCTGCTGGCACAGTTATAGGGATGTGGAGGGCAGAGGTGAAAGTCTGGTGTGTGATATTCCATCAGTTTTCAAAGTCAATTTGAAAGGAGACACAAGTTTACAAGGAGAAACAACTGACATATATCCATGGCTTCCAACCCCTTTTGAGATGACTTCTGATGTGACTCAAACCTTAGACAACTTTGTTTAGAACTAGTTGTCATTTATTCAAGTGTACCCCTCCAATCAAAGCAGACAGCTTTCACAGCCTAATGGGACTTACCTGTATAGATTTTAACACACTTTGCCTGTTGTCAACAGGCCTCAGGTCTTTGGGTATGTAAAGGCGGACACTGCTGATAGCTGAGAGAAGGTGTACCAGAACAGGAACAACCTGTCAAAGAGCGCAGTAGCCAGTCAGTAAAATACACATTAACTCTGCTCCACTGTAAAACTTCACAAAGGAAAAGAGAAACTGAGAGAACAAGGACAGCATTGGATCAAGGAGAAGGAGGAAGCAGCAAAATCACAGAATCATAGAATGGCCTGGGTTGGAAGAGACCTCAGAGATCATCTAGTTCCAACCCCCCTGCCATGGACAGGGCTGCCAGCCACTCACTCACTAGATCAAACTGCCCAGGAACCCATCCAGCCTGGCCTTGAACACAGCCAGGGATGGGGCAGCCACAGCTTCTCTGGGCAGCCTGTGCCAGTGCCTCACCACTCTCTCAGGGAAGAATTTCTTCCTGACGGCCAACCTAAACCTCCCCTCTTTCAGTTTTAGCCCATTCCCCCTTGTCCTACCATTATCCGCCTGTGTAAAAAGTCGGTCCCCCTCCTGTCTGTAAGCTCCTTTCAAGTACTGGAAGGCTGCAATGAGGTCTCCCCAGAGCCTTCTCTTCCAGGCTAAACAATCCCAACTCCCTCAACCTTTCCTCATAGGAGAGGTGCTCCAGCCCTCTGATCTGAGATGTGGAAGAGACTCTTAATAAAGTGTCTGTGAAATATCAATGCTAAAATTGACCACTCAGAGATTACCAAAATTCTAACTAAATGCTAAAATGTAATGGAATAAACGCACATTTTCCACAAAATCCTGCAAAAGTACCTGAGAGAAAACAGCTTACAGACGCTGTCTGCAGATAACACGCATAGGTCATTTTAATAATGATGTGCACATAGCAGTTATCATCTTTCATATTCTGATGGGAAATACTTAACGTGATGGGAACTAAGTTTCAAAGCACTTCTGACCTGGTAACAAATGCACCCAAGTCATTTGTTCCCTGTTGAAACATAGTTTCCTTTTCCATGAAACCTGCAGCCTTTTAAGAAAAGTGTATAGCCCCTCTCTGTTTAACACATCTCTCTCTTTCATCAAAGCTTGTGAATGTTTTGGAAATAGAATCTTTTAGAGCATTGATAAGAAACTAGTGAGAATAAATATTTGTAACAAACCTGCATCTCTCCTTTCTCATCAGGTCTGGCTGGCTTTGCAGCCTCAGTAGCAGAATTTTTCAAACTCTCTTTGCTGCAGTGCAGTAGCACTTCGACTACATATAATGGGTCCAATTCACCAGAATTAGGCTGTTAAGAGCAGAGAAAAACAGATCCACAACAGTTATTTCAAAATACCAATAAGCACAGAAGGGAAAAGCATGATTTCATTCAAAATTAAAGGTATGGCATGAGCTCCTGCTCTCACTGCATGCAAAGCAGGATGGAGACATCCAGCATTTCCAAGAGATTTTCATAAGTACTGCAAGAAACTGTCAGAGTAAATGAAACAGAAAAACCGGGCTAGCCTGTTTTACAAGCCAGGTTATTTCTTAAAAAAAACGCATTTACTTGCTGGGGAAGAAACTGTTTCTCTGAACTGTGTCCCACATTTGCAAAAAGCACTCACAGCAGCCACGTACAACACCAACAGTACACTGTTGTTCTCTGAACTGGTATTTGAAAGCAATATCCACATAAATCAGAAGCAGTATCCAGCCAAAGCCATGGAGAGTATAACGCTGACTTCGAAGAAGAGACTGAACCAATGTGCAGCAGAAACTGCTAGAACGGGAGATGTCTAGAAAACTAATGTCAGTAGCCACACTGACAGTAACTGTACCACACCTGCTAATAAAGGAGGAGTGTGAGCGTCGTGACAGGTACTGTTAACACTGCCCTCTGTGAGCAGAGGCACACCAACAGACTGAGACAGCGCTGACCAGACACAACTTAATTGAGAACGGCTAGAGCTGAAATGACTGAAGCTTTTGCTTTCACATTGCAGCCAACAAGGAATCAATGAACTGACAGACACAATGTAGCCCTCAATTATATTTATTCCTCACTAGAAAAGAATGATTGACAACTAAAAAAAAAAAAACAACTTGTAATACAGATTGAATTTAACATCACTTGTGAAAGCAAATACAAGGAATGCCATGGCTTAAAAGCAGATGAAAGTTCAAAGAATGGCATAATAGTTACTCATTTCCGATACTCATTAAGTAAACCACTACATTAAACAGTAATGGGGAAATGCACCTATACAGAAACATTAAAATAAGAAAATAACACCTTCTTTAAGCTGTTTATTTTGACTCTGCTCAGAGAAACCATTTTTTTTCCATACTGATTTTAAAAGTTGTATAGCTTTAAGACTATTCCATAATTTTCAGCACCTCTTGTCATTCTTTCCACAGAACTCAGAAGGAAAAATTCAATCCAGCTGCTAGAGTGACTTAACTAAACTTAACAAAAAACTGCTGCTGGAGCCAGAGCCACCGCCTTCAGAAGACAGTGTAACTTCAAAGCTAACGTGCAAATCCAGAGGCTCTACACAGCAGTGGGACAGGTCAGATAGGGAAGGCAAAAGATATATGTGGATAACACGACACAGATAGAAATTACCTCGGTGACACAGAGTTGGTAATGTTGCATAAAAAGCTGTTTTACTGCTCATGTGGTTCTACAAAAAAAGCAGTCTAGAAGCAAAATTTAAGCTGCAGCAGAAACAGTTCAGTTTTCCAACTTGAAGACAAGAAGAAATGAGACTTTCGAAAGGAAGATGGAAATACAAAACAAAATCTCTTTTAATAGGTTCTGTATGCACATATTTTTCTCATTTCCTTTTTAATGAATTATATATTAGAAAAGCACCAAAATACAGGCGCCGCTAGAACCTGACAACTTCTCATTGAGCACTAGTAATTAGTGCCAAAGCTCTACTGCCAAAATCACTGCAAAAATGCTACCACAGAAAAATATACTTTAAACTTAGATTTCAGTTTAGTCAGTAGAGTAGCCTACCAAAACAACCCTGAAATGGAGACTAAAATATGATCTCTGGGGTTATGCAGAGACCAACTATAAAAATGGATTTTGGGAAGGAAAAACAAATCTGTCTTCAATTGCATCACCGCATTCCGTATTTTCTTCCACGTTTCCCCAAATCCATTTCTATTCTTTACCTCTCTTTGTATTTCAACTTTCCAGCCTTTAACTCTACAGCTGCAAAACAGGGAACAAGCAACCCCACATCTCAGGCACTAACTTAAGACCCAAGATACAATTCCCAAGTTTAACACAACCTTCTACACAGTGCCAAATGTCAGTCTTCCTCTGCTCTCAACTCTCACAGCTTCCAATGACTTTCTGAGGTTAAATAACAGCACAGGACAGCACTGCTGGGAATGCGTCTGAAACAAACTATGTATCTTGAAACTTTGTAATGTCAAGTGTGCTTTTGAACTAGTTATCTCAGACTAGCAAGCATCTCCTCCACAAATATATCAGAAATTAAAAAATGAATACAGGATTGAGGGTATGTCCTAAATTCTGTAATTTGTTTCTTTAGACTTTCACTTCGGCGAAGCCTGAATGTTTTCTAAATTTGGGGTGAAAGGGCAAACATTTTGCCTTTGAAAAAGCAAACACAGGAGATTTGTCTCATTTTCAGCAAATCAAAACAGGTAAGGCACATATTTTTCTAACAGACAGAATGCATGTTTTACCTTTACATTTGATTTCTTTGAGAAATTAACAACCACTCCCCATCCAAAGTCGTCATCTTCATTTTTTACCTGGAAGTATTACAAGATGTTGTAACACAAGTTATGCATAATTACACCATACCAAGCATATATTCTCATACTTTTGTTATTTACAACTGCAGTCATGGACAACTATTCACCCTGAAAACAGCATTTATTTTTCTTTCATTGTTGAGTATTTAACAAAGGCATGTAACACAAGTCAGAACAGTTGCTTAGTGGGATGCACATAACCTTTTAAGATGGTAAACCATCTTAAACCATCCAAAAACAAATGAAGGCTGCAGATGTCATAGGAAGATAGAATTGAAACAAACAAACGAACAAACAAACAAAAAAAAAAAACACAAATCAACTTACCTTTACCAGCCTTCCTGGTTGTAGAAAGGGCAAGCAATACTTCGGCTTGTGAATATATTCTTCAATCTCTTTACCCAGTTTTGCAAGCTGCTGTCGGATTTTGTAGTATATGACCACATTTTCTTCATTAGGAATTACTATTTTGTTGTACTGTTCTTCTAGCTTATTCACCTCTATAATAAAAGCAAAATCCCATGCACATGAATAACTTCATCACTTTAGAGTTGTTTTCCTTTCAGATTTACATAACCAGTATTTTGTCACCATTTTAAACATGTTTTCCGTGTTCACTAGAAAGCTAGAAATCTCTAAATGTGTTCATTAAATTTTATTTTTAGTAATTTCAATAGAATACTAAAAATTATTATTATTAAAAAAAAACAATCAACCAAACAAGTAAGCCATAGCATATAAACAACCTTGTCTGTGCCTCCCACAGCCCAGGATTCACTGACTTGGAGTTGCAGAGAAGTCTCACAAAAACCTGCAAAGATTTTTAAAAGGGGATTCACTGCATACCAGCGCTCTTTGACCTTCTCCTATAAAAAAAGTTGTGCACAGACATCTTCTAACAACTCCCCTCATGAGAACCAGTGTTGTGCTTTACATGTTTTTGGCTCTGATTTAACCGATTTTCCTCCTAAACTGTTTTCAAATCTTATTTAGGCAAATCACCTCTTATTACAAGCAACAAGCTTCCTTCTCTCACGCTGGAAATACCACAAGTCAATTCAAACAAAGGACGTACAATAAAGGTCTGCATCTTCTAACTACTCACCCTCTTGCATGCAATTTGAATGCATCAGGGTGACTCAGAAATCCCCCTTCACTAGGGCTTGAGACACAGTTCAGGTGAAATGCTCCCTGTTTTTAGTTGCCAACTAATTTTTTTTTTTTTTTAGAAGAGCTAACAATTCATACTCATGACATGATTTGCACCCTGACCTAAAAAACCACTTCTCTACTTTGTGTTTCAGATTGCAGTTGAAATGATTACAAAATTCCAATGCTCATTGTGGTGCCTACACTAAAAATGTCCCAAAAACACACACACACACAAAAGTTCTTTAGCTCCATGTCTTTATTTAAACAGCAAGGCTGGAATGCCCGGATGAAGATCTAGGCACGCCAATTGGAACAGGCTGGTTCTCAGGAAATACACACTGTATTTGACTACTACTCTCTTGAATACTCCACCTGCAAGCTAACAGAAACTCTGCAAAGGACATCAGGACAAAAATGCACGTTGGCATGTTTACCAGCCCTACACATATGTGCCCAGAGGTGCACTCTGTCTCATGATATTCAGTTAACAGCTGAGCAGATGAGCTGCTCATTTATTGATGGCAAGGGAAGTAGTTACCTCGTGTTCTTTAGATTCTTCTGAGTTAAATTTTCAGAGAGGCCTCATTCTCAAACTTTGGCTGAGATCTTTGGAAACTGACTTTGGCTCATGAAAACATACTATTTAAAGACCATGGCTCAAAATTTAGTTACTCAATGGAGCGCAAATAAAGTCTCAGTCCTCTCTGAATTTTGCTTTGTATTTCAACTCAATTTTTTCCCCCTCTACTATGGATACAGTGTACCTTGGCTCCTATTAGTGATTGTAATGAGACAAAATTATAATTCTTTTAGCTAAATTTGGCATATCACTACGAAATACAACTTTACTTCTCTGCACCTCTTGCAAGCTGCAAGAATTTTTAATTATTCTCCCTCTTCCTGTCCTACAGGTTAGAAATAGGGTAACCATCCTTGTCCAAATCTTGTGAGAAAGCTGTCATCATAGACTGACAGTGCAGATCAACATAGGTCCTAAGAAAAAGAGGAAATCACTCTTCCTGAAACTGTAACAAAACAGCAAACAGTGCACTAGCAACTGTTGATAGGGAAAACAAGAACTACACAAGCACATATAAGCACAGTAAAGCCCAGTCACCCAACATCTGCTATGCTGAGCCTGATAGTTGAGAATAACATGCAGGAATACTTACTTTCTACCACTCCTGGAATAGCTCTGTAATGTTGGAACTGATAGAATGACTTTTCTAACATGTATTCAGGGTTGATTTCCTCTACTCGAAGCAAGTTCAATACCATGTTGTATGTTAGGTGGAATGCACTGTTCAGGGGATCAGCTGAACCCTGAAAAAGATCCAAGAACATTGTCTAGTTAAAAAAAAAAACAACAATTACAGCATATAAGAGCATATCAAATAAATCGAGATCCATGATCATCCTCTCTAGGGACAAGAGTTATTTATCACATCGAAGTCTGTTCAAAAATAGGTAGTTTGCAACTTCTTTAAGTAGTATCTCTTTCTAAAATTAGTTTACTTTATAGGTAATAGAGGCTGTGGACTTTCCCTTTGTGGAGATACACAAAAACTGCCTGGATGTGGGCTGGGGCACCCTGCTCTGGGTGTCCCTGCTGGAGCAAGGGTTGGGCCAGGTAGACCCAGGGGTCCCTGCCAACTTCAGCCTTTCTGGGATTCTGTGATGTTGAAATGTGTGGAGGAAATCTCAAGTTTCTACAAGTATCTGAAGATCACAGAAGTTCTGTTGCAGATGCTAACCAACGTAAAACACAGCTTTTTTCTGAGACCAGAAACAAGGATTATGTGCCTCATGTCCAGGATTCAAAATGGATCAGTTGTTCTAGGACACAGAAATCACCACTCCCTTTAAAGCCTCCTACTCTGAAACAGAGAATGCCATTTAGAGAACGGTGTTTGCTAAAGAACGACACGATGACTATGCCAGTACCCGTTCAGAAGGGGTCAGATTCTTTCCAACACCAACGTTGTGAGGCATCATCCGAGGCAGCTGGATTACACCCATCAGCCAGCTACAGTCACCACCCTACAGGCCAGCGGAGATCCAGCAAAACGTCACCGCCATCACTCTGAGCACACCATGAACCTCAGCCTCCATTCCTCGCTGCACTGCTTTCAAGTGCCATTAAACTGTATGCTTGCAAGGTTATCAGCTACTTGAAAGAATGAAATCAGAAGCAGCATGCTCTCACTAACACTACCATGAAGTGAGGAAACAACATACTTTCTACGACACATGCAAAAAATATTCCAAAAAAGACCACACAGTTCCTGCAGATTCACTCTAAAATCAGTACAGTTCGACTACGAAGGAGTGATTTAAAAAGAAATGAAAAAAAACTAGACATTTCAAAGACCATATAAAGGAGACTTATTTGAACGTCAGCATTTGAGCCAACTGCTGATGTGGCGATTTTTATTTTAAACACATGATCAGCATTTTACAATTTGAAAATAAGACTGTACTACAAAGAAGAAGCAGTTAAAACATAAATCCTTCCTTTAGCAAAAATTGTGAATGGTTTCTGTTCCTTCATCTCACATATTTTCCTCTAAACTTCAAAAATGCCTGTCTTCTTGGCGCTGTTCTGGAAGTAATACTACAACCAAAATCAAAATTGAGAAGCTTTTTTTTTCTTTTGGAAACTGAAATGACTACTTCCCCTAACTAAACAGAACTGTGCTAGCTGACAAACAATGAAGATAGGCATGATCACTGAAGAGGCAACTGGTGGTTACACAAAGACATTAGTCACATACATGTGGTGGAAGGGAAGAATTTGATAGGAGGAAAAATGAGACGTATTTCTAACAGAACAAGGTGGGCCTTTCTTTCCTAACCTGGGCTTGAAGACTTCATGTAGTATAAAGCATTCAGCCAGCTTGGAGCTTGCTTGGTACTAAAGGCGATGGAAGCAAATCAGTTAACTTGCATTTTCTCTGTCAAATTTTTGCTCCTCTTCCAATCTTTTTCTCTGCCCAAGCCGTATGCCACCAGCTCCCAGATTTAATATTCTTTGTCACTTTCTTAATAATACTGTGAAGCATATGCAGGACATTTAGCTGACCCTCTGCCACAGATTGTCCTGTCACTGTTAATCAGCTTTCTCTTCTACAAGCTAGGGTATGTAATCGTCTGCCTCAAGTTCTCTTGGTTTGTGTAGAAATCCATTCCTCGTTTCCAGAGAAAAGGCTCTATGTTAGAGAAAGGAAGAAGCACCAACCACTCATGCAAAAGCCTGACTGCTTAGAGTTGCAATAAAACCTAAGGAGAAAGACTGCCTCGAACAGTCAGCCACCTTCAGACACAGGCTGCATCTGCAGCTTTATTGCTGTGGAGAACTACCACCCTGGCATTCCTACCTCCCTTCTGCAATTAACTCCCCCGCATCAAAGGGAAGAATCCACTGCCCCAAGTCTTCAGCAGATAGTAGGAACAGATTTATTTCTCAATAATTAAAAAAAAAAAAAAAGGGGGGGGGGGAGAGAACGATTTTGCAATGAAGTTTACCTCTTTGGATAGGAACAGCCTGGATAAATGAGAACAGCCTGGATACATGAACTAAAGTTCTCAGAAATTAATGACCTACTTGGTGTTCTTGCAATCATTCCACTTAAGAAGTTTTAAGTCAACTTAACAGGAGCACTGTTTCAAGATTTGGGCTGGAACAGAGTGACAGATTTCAGCTGATCAAATTAAAAACAAGAACATGAGCATAAACAATTCACTACAGAAATAATTTGGTGAAGAATTAACTGAACGTTAGAGCAGCTACACACTGTGCCCTGTTCAGCTGACAATGATTTCAGAATGGAATCTCTTCTTACACAATCAGATCATAAACAGGCTACCGAGCATTTACTAGTCTACCATTTCTTGCTCACATCAATTAGAAAGTTAAAAGAGGTGAAGAGGGATATTAATGGACACTAGAATTGGTACCCACAGCTTTTTCATATCGTCAATAGGAAGCCTCGCCTATTCAGAGATGAGAGGCTGTCATTGCTACATGATGGCATGTACTGTTGAGCAAGACTACGTTTGGTAAGGGTTACTCTTTCTGTTTTCTTTAGTGGGGAAAAATACATTTTCAAAACGGTTCCCATACAGAGAGAGGAATAAATTTTGCATAGAACTTCCTTGCTCTCCAGCCTCTCATGGAAAACATATACAAAACCTTCACAGGGAAAGTAAGATGGCAAACACTGTGTGAAACTAACTCACAGGCACATGAAGAGCAAACAAAGATGAAAGAGGCAATTATACACTTTTCTTAAGAAACAAGAAAGTGTCTTTCATAATGACAAAACTCAGATACGTAACACAACATATTTTCAGCTTGGAAAAGAGAAGGCTCTGGGGAGACCTCACTGTGGCCTTCCAATACTTGAAAGGAGCTTACAGGCAGGAGGGGGACCGACTTTTTACACAGGTGGATAATGGTAGGACAACGGGGAATGGGCTAAAACTGAAAGAGGGGAGGTTTAGGTTGGACATGAGGAAGAAATTCTTCCCTGAGAGAGTGGTGAGGCGCTGGCACAGGCTGCCCAGAGAAGCTGTGGCTGCCCCATCCCTGGCTGTGTTCAAGGCCAGGCTGGATGGGTTCCTGGGCAGTTTGATCTAGTGAGCTAGTGGCTGGCAGCCCTGTCCACGGCAGGGGGGTTGGAACTAGATGATCTCTGAGGTCCCTTCCAGCCCAAGCCATTCTATGATTCAGACATTTGGTTCATTGATAATTTAATTTGCTTATCGAACTTTCTAGAAATAAGCTGAATGAATGAATTTCCAAAAAGGAAACAAAGAACAGCTTCACCAGAAAAAAAGCACCTAACAGAATGAACTGATGATATTTTAAAAGTCTACCACTTCGTTCCTCATAAGGCAGAAGGAAGTACACTTAGCTGTGTATGATGGTCATCATTAATGATTTACAGGAAAAGAAACACTTCGCTAAAGAAAAACACAAGTGGCTGCTTAATACATTCATAAAACCCAAACACCTTTAATTAAATAGTAACAGCATGCATTTTTCCATATACCAACTACACAGTTACCATATGAATAATCAGATCTCTCTCAGAAGTATCAAAAACCTGCAGTGTTTTACTGATAAGAGGATTATCTTGAGCTAAGTTAGCATGACTGCAGAAATCATAAAAAACCCTCCTGTGGAGTTATTTTTAACAGACAATAACAAACTGCTACTTTCAGTATAAATTGATTACTAATCTGGCTCACTGCTTTGCCCCCAAAACACTTGTACCAACACAAACAGAAGCCACTGTGGGTGGCAGAAGACTGCTTTTTGCAGGCTCTGCTGATGAGAAACACTCAAGATTTCACTTCCACAAAAACTCCAGTTGTAATAAGAGACTTAAAAGAAAAAAAAACATATATTGGCTTCTGTTCCATGAAATGTATCTTGATTTCTTACATCCAACCATCTAAATTAGTTTTGAATGATTGATTGAATTTTCTCTCCCACTACCATAACTACCCTCATAATAACACCTCATGCTAGTAACTCCAAGTTTTGCTCTTCCACAGGGCATTTTATCTCTATTCTTGAGCTGATCACAGAAAAAATACTACAGAAAAAAAAAAAAAATCCTACACAGTTGTACAAAGGCATTCTAATTTAACAAAGTAATACTTAAACTCTCAAGTAAATATTTAAAACAACAAATATTTTATATAATAAAAGCATTACACTTGAACTTCAAAATTTGCATATGGACTATCTTGATAAAGAACCACAGTGTTGCTGCATTAATCGTTCCGCACAGAATGCAGAAAAGCACCATACTGTGCAATGATTCTTTTGGAGCCGGCTCTGTAACATGACAACTGCACATGCATCATGTCTGAGAGAGTAACTCTGCTCCATCCAAGCTGGGTGTACTCAAAAGAAACTCAAATTGAAAACAGCAAATAGTACCTGTATCTGCACTCGGAAGCTAGGTTAGTTACCCAGCACACCCTAGTTTCAGATTCACTACTGTTGACTACTGTCAGGCCAGTGCTGTGACAATTTACAGTTTCAGTAAAAATACTGCACTGTATATTTCAAATTTAAGGTGAATGTGTACCTCAACAAACACTGTAAATTTCTAACAAAAAATCTAACATAAAAATAAATTAAGGGAACCTTGTCTTCATATCTCACTTACCTTTTTTAAGGCAGAGGAAAAAAAAATCTAGCTTAATAATTCAAAATATATTTAAATCTGCAACACATAGTGAGGAGCTCACCAAGATAAAAGCAAATTCCCAGAAAAAATGTCAGCTGGGGGAGAAATGCTTTCCACAGACTGGAAAAAAACTTCAAGTAACTTGCGGTATTAATACGCAGCAACCACAATTAATAAGTAATAGCTGTTAGCTTAGTCCTCCTAGCTGCCAACGAGCCTGAAATGATGTCCAAGAGTGACTAACCCTTTTACTTGCCATCTGATGTACCCCATCTTTCCACATTTTGGTTGCAGATGTCGAGAAGAACTACCTGCTGTTCTTTGCTATCTGCTGGCTTGCACTGATTGTCTCTAAAATTGTGAGGCTGTTCAGAATGGCATCTGAGTGTCTGTCTCCTTTTAAACAGCTGAATTGCCTACACAATTTCACACGGAAGACTTGTAGACTTTAAGCAGATTTTAAATTAAGGTTGGAAGTTAAGTATCTTCCTGAATTGAAGCCTGGAAAATTTCTGCAGTCCAAGCTTTATAATACCAAGTAAGTTTGCCAGTTTAAAATAAAAATTAAAAAATTCACACTAAAATTGTTTTCTAACTAGATTTTGATAAAGTATCCAAAACTTGTTTGCTTCAGTGAGATTCTCATCTATGTCACAACCTTGAATTACAAAGATCTTTGTACTGTCCTCAAACTATTGGTGACACCATATTTCTTTAGACTTTGCAATGGTTTTTCCACAAAGGGATATTGCCAGACCCGTCTATTTCTCTCCCAAATTTCATAAAGTTTTTCAGATGCTGACAGTTTCATTGCAGTGTGTAACCTGCTGCCTTACACATACACTCCCAAACAATGAGATTAAAATGGAGAACTGTTGCCTATTACTCACTCAAGTTATGGCAGATGAACTGAAATATCAGTTTGCTTCTCCAGAAACATCTTCAAAGAACTTGGGGAAAAGTAAACGAAAACCCTGTACGCAGCACAGTTTTAAAGGAGGTGTTGGATTTAAAGCACTAGCACAGATTCTGTGAAATCTTTTTCAGAAAGACCGAGCCGTAAGCTTTACCATTCTACCCACATTTCAATACAGGCCACTACATTTTTGGCCCCCTAAAAACATTCTTTATAGACACTCTGCTAACCAGGGTATCCTTCTCTCACCAACCAAGTTTGTGCTCCAATTTTGCCCGCTGCTGCCCTCGACAACTGCTGTGCTCTTGCCTGTAACTGACTACGTCTTGCACCTCCTGACAGACACTGTCAACAGCTCCCTCCCCCTGCTTCTGCCTTTGGTGGAAGCTTTGCATAGCTACCAACCTCAGCTTCTTCACTTCAGACTGACAAACACTCCACTTCCAAGAACGACCTTGTTTGATGCTTAATTGATGTGCTTCTTGCCCGATCATACAGCAAAAATGCAGTACAGATTTTAGAGAACACAATGAAAACACAGTGTAATTATTAGCACCTGAAAGAAATTCCATTAATTACATAAGTTTTCCATATATATTACTCAAAGGAGGTCATTTCAACAAAAACAGCGTAACGTTAACCTATATGGATATTTTAAAGAAGAAATAACAGTTTTAGACTGTCCTAAATTCACCCAGCAGCTACCCAACACAAGAAACCAACACCCTCAAACAACATAATTTGTACCTTTGCACTAGGCAATTCTGTAAGTTTTATTATTTTTTCAACCCAATTCAAGAGCATACTTATTTGCTTCAAAGCACAGCAAGAGGAATAGAGAAGCAGGCCTATCAGTCAGTACCAGACGAGCCAAAAGAAGGAGCAAAAAGCCACAATCAAATATTAAATGAATTACTTCTGTGCGAGTTCTTTGTTTCCTGTACATTAACACGGCTTTTCCTTGAATTCTGACTTATTACAGTTTCTACAGTACCTTGTAACTACAGATTTTCTCACAACCCACACAAAGGTGGCAGTTTTTTGTTGTACTTTCTGAAGTTAAAATGGTGGCAAAAGCTTATTATTAATCCCTTCAGCAGATAGGTTGATTTGCTCATGAAAAGCTACAAAAATTTTATCTGATCACTCATATTCCATAAACATCCTCTTCTAATAATTTAAATTCCTCTTCATCATGTCACCATTTCTAGTCCCACATTAATCAGCATATATCTACACATTTTTATGTAAGGATTGCTTTTCACACTGAATATAATTTTCTTTGTACCTAGTAACTTAAGGAATGACAACTTGAGCTCCTGTGAGATTAAGAAACTTCACAATGTGTTAATGCACACTGGTTATACAGCAGGAACAAGTTAAGGAGAAATGCATTCAACTCTCTGAATTGCTATCCTATCCACTTGGCTGTTGTAATAAAATAACTCAAGAATCAAAATAAAGTTCAAAAAGACCAGATGGATTTCTCATAGCAGCACTGAAGGCACAGTACTGCCAGCTCCGTGAGCGAGTGGCCCCACTGAGGAGCCAGATGCAGCTGGTGGAACACCTCATGCAGCTTGGCACCGGGGCGCTTTAATGTTCCATGTGCAGATGACAAGGAAAGCAGAATACTGTGTATTTTATCTGGCTAGATTAATGTTTTCTTTCAATTTTTCAGCCCATCTGACTTCCCCTGTGAAAGAGTAAGTAGATGCAAAGCACAGATACACTCAAATTCAAGCCTCTAAAACCAACTTTAGCACATTTTCTTTCATTATACAATTATTCACTTCCATAACATAATTAGCTTAAGATTTTTAACTTTTAGAGAAATAATAGATTACCACTGTTCAGTATCCCAATTGTCTCTGTAAGGATACATGCTTCATAATACGGCCAAATGCCAACTTGAGAGACGCTGCTCCAGCTTCAAAGGCCATCTAGCGTCCAGGAGAAGCTTTTCACATCCTACCTAAACTAATACGATAAAGACAGCCAGCACGGCTTCACCAAGGGCAGGTCGTGCCTGACCAATCTGGTGGCCTTCTATGATGGAGTGACGGCATCGGTGGACCAAGGGAGGGCGATGGATGTCATCTGCCTGGACTTGTGCAAGGCCTTTGACATGGTCCTCCACCATATCCTTATCTCTAAACTGGAGAAATATGGATTTGATGGGTGGACTGTTTGCTGGATAAAGAACTGGCTGGAGGGTTGCAGCCCAAGGGTTGTAGTCAATGGCTCTACGTCCAGGTGGAGGCCGGTCATGAGCAGTGTCCCCCAGGGGTGTCTTGGGACCGGGGCTCTTCAACATCTTTATCAACGACTTAGACTGTGGGATCGAGTGCACCCTCAGCAAGTTTGCTGATGACACCAAGCTGAGTGGTGCAGCTGATAGCCCTGAAGGAAGGGATGCCATCCAGAGGGACCTGGACAGGCTGGAAAAGTGGGCCCACAAGAACCTGATGAGGTTCAACAAGGCCAAGTGCAAGGTGTTGCACTTGGGTCGGGGCAATCCCAGGTGTGTGTACAGACTGGGAGAAGAACTCCTTGAGAGCAGCCCTGCCGGAGAAGGACTTGGGCATTCTGATCAACAAAAAGCTGGCCATGAGCCGGCAAGTGCGCTCTTGCAGCCAGGAAGGCCAACGGCATCCTGGGCTGCATCAAGAGAGGGGTGGCCAGCAGGGAGAGGGAGGGGATCGTCCCCCTCTACTCTGCCCTTGGAAGGCCTCACCTGGAGTACTGTGTCCAGGCCTGGGGCCCCCAGTACAGAGGGGATGTGGAGCTGTTGGAGCGGGTCCAGAGGAGGGCCACCAAAATGATCAGAGGGCTGGAGCACCTCTCCTACGAGGAAAGGTTGAGGGAGTTGGGATTGTTCAGCTTGGAAAACAGAAGGCTCCGGGGAGACCTCACTGTGGCCTTCCAATACTTGAAAGGAGCTTACAGGCAGGAGGGGGACCAACCTTTTACATGGGAGGATAGTGGTAGGACAAAGGGGAATGGGCTAAAACTGAAAGAGGGGAGGTTTAGGTTGGCCATCAGGAAGAAATTCTTCCCTGAGAGAGTGGTGAGGCACTGGCACAGGCTGCCCAGAGAAGCTGTGGCTGCCCCATCCCTGGCTGTGTTCAAGGCCAGGCTGGATGGGTTCCTGGGCAGTTTGATCTAGTGAGCTAGTGGCTGGCAGCCCTGTCCATGGCAGGGTGGTTGGAACTAGATGATCTCTGAGGTCCCTTCCAGCCCAAGCCATTCTATGATTCTAGTTAAGAATTTTAATTCAGATTCTCTTCTACCCCCCAAAAAAATCTCACATTATTTCTGAAGACTGTGCAAATGTAAAACTATAATTTAGTGTTTTCAGAAAGCTCTCCAATAGTTCTGTATGCATTCTGTTTTATAGATTCGTGCAAGCCACCAGTTTACTAAATATGCAGTAGTCAAACAATGCTAAGGATAAACAAAAAACGTAGTTACACTGCAGAAGACAAATATGCCACCGATTTTAAGAAATATTTACAAATATCCTACATAAGAACTCCATTTAAGACTTGAACTTTGATTTTTAAGTTCAGTACTGTACATGATGTCACAACGAACAGTGTCATAGCCAAACAGCACAGCTGCACTAAGTGCTGGTACTGAAACACAGGCCAAGTCCTTGCTTCACTGACCACAGTGTCAGGCAGCTGATAACATTATTTCTTAGATATTTTGCTCTAGTGTTCAGGAAATGCTTTGGATCACATATACAATACAGTTGAAGATCTACAATATAAATTTCATTATGTAAGTATCCTATTACTCACAACAGCATTCTTTTAATTTATTTCTTTTGATTTTTTTCCCTATAAATCTTTAGCTTGCCCTGTAGCCAAGCCACAATACTTCATGTGGCAGCAAAATACTAACACAGGACACAATCATCAGCTTCCCACAGACAAACACTGGCAATCAGTAAGTAAACTCTAATTTAAACACACTTAACAATGAGTACAGCATGTGAATATTGAAGAGACCTTAGTTTGCATGCATTCCTGGCCTGTTTTGACATCAAATTTTCTCTAAAAGATTTGTGTTTAAAAGGTAAAACAAGTTTATTTTTTACATTGTATTGTTCATCTCACAAACTATTCCTTTCACAACCTTTTCAGAAATTGACCAAACAGCTACAGAAGCTTTAGAAGCATCAATGCATTCCTTCCGGTCCTTTCCAGTTTTTTTCAAAGAAAACTTAAATTCAGTCCTTGCTCTCCAATGAAGCAGGTGAAGGTGGCAAACACTGTGTATGACGTTCATACCTATTACGAACGAACATGTAGCACTGACAGATCAAGATATATATCTAACAGCAGTCATGTACATATTTTTCCTCATTCTTAAATTTGTCTGAACAAAAGAGAGAATACTGTCTTTCAATGTTTTTTTCCAACACAAGACCTACAAATACACATTTTTTATTAATATATCCTGATGCTGACTTTAAGATGATTCCCACAATTTATACAAACTCTAAAAATATTCTAAAAGCATTCTGAGCACAAATGACCTGCTACTTTTACCACAAGTACAAGCTCCTAAACAGCATGCTGAGCCATTCCCCACACATTCAGTTTTTACACATTTGCACAATAAGTAGCCTAAGACTGTCAATACAAACAGTCGAATATTTTGCTTCACTATGGTCACTTTGGCTATGCAATTTAAATAAAAGTGGAAAGAATGAGTGCAATGTCTCATATTCAAATTATACAGCAAGATGAACTTGTAATTATCTGTAACAACTTCCATTATAACTTGGGGAAGCCCCGTAATCTAATGCCCATTTTAACCACAAGAGCAGTGTTCAACCTCTTCTGATTCACGAACTTCTAAAATTTTCCTACAGGCACTGTGAATTTCCCCACAGTTAATTTAAGCTGCTCACTCACAGCCATCTTTTGTTTTACTTATCTTACGCACCTCATTTTTCTGCTTTATTTTGTCTGTTTTTTCTACTACACTGAAAAGTCCACTAACAAACCTTTGTTTCACCACAGAACCAACACTTTAGTTATTCTTGTGAGAGCTCAGCAAACCTGTTATAGTTCAGCAATATTCTTGAATTGGCTGTGGTCAATAAGATACAACAGTTCACTGCATTATTAGTGCACCCCGAGAAAAAAGAACGGAATTCTACCTCTCCTGATTGAGCAACAAAACAGTTAGCTTCTCCCTTACCTTTAAAAGCTGCTTGCCAATTGTTGGACTCATTTTTTCATCCACCATAAGAATTACTATTCCTCTGTCATCCATACCTCGGCGACCTGCACGACCTGACATTTGAATGTATTCACCTGACGATATCTAAAAAAAAAAAAGTAACAAACATTACAAAGACAGCAAGAAGATATGTAAGAGCTATTTACAATTGCACAGTACATGATCGTGATGTACAAAAATTAACAGAGAAGTTCTGTAAGACATGGAGCTTCCACAGATCAAATTCATCACTCATCATAATTGACCACTAAGCCACTAAGACACAAATCCATGCTTATGAATAATGTATGGCAACAGGATAATTTGACCAGTGATCTCATAGTTACATTTACTGATACATAACTACTGTGATTTTCCTAAGACTCAGCACTATTTTAACAAGAACAAAAACCATTTTACTCGTGTCTCACATGATGGAAGGTTGCTGCACATGGTAGAGATAATGAAAAGATCTAGTATCTTCAACAAGTGACAAAGAAAACTGTGCTAAATCATTTTAAAAGCAGGACTTCCACATAACTGATACCTCAAAGGTAGCTAATTCTTGCTTATTGCTTTAGGACGTCCAATCAGACTGAATGAATTCTCAACCTGAACAGCTCACACTGAGACTAAAGAAATCTGTTCATTTCAAAAGACATTGTCATTTGTTCCGTTTACCTCAGTTCTCTCACCTCTGAAAGAGGAGCTGTAACACTTACAAATCCTTTTTGTGATGATTTGTACACCCTTACTTACATGTGAATCAGAGATCTGGTCTAAATGTTTAAAATGTTCAAATGTTTTCAGTTTCAGCTATTTAAGAACCTGCCTCTTCCTTCTCATATCTCTTTCTTTCGGTGGGCTACCCAAAATAATCTGCTATGACAGAACAATCAACACTCTCCCAAAGTAAACAATCTCTTCTCTTGGGTCTGTCTAAATTTAAATTTAGTGATCACCATGATACAACACTGAGCCAACTTATTCTTCAGATTCTTCTGACATGGAAGAAAATACTTTGTCTCACAGTTTAGGACAAATTGTACAGAAGTCTTAGGCTAATCCAATATTCAGCACTAACCTGTGGGTTTTTTTTACTTTATCTATTAAATAATTTTATGCATACTCTGAGGCAACTTGTCTTCAGGAATTTGTATTGATAGGGGGTTAACGCTTAGAAGTAGATAAGCACCCCTAAAGAATAGGTAAATAGTAGAAATCATCTGAAACACGTAAACTTGGAAATATGCAAGCTTCGGGCTGACATACAAAAGAAGGAGGGCTACTATGTGCCTGTTACGGACAGTTCCTAATAAGAAACCCGTGAGTGAGGACTGAGCCTCTGATAAGAAGATGAGCCAAGGACTGGGCCTCTGTTGAGGGGATGAGCATAGCTGCGTTAAACATTTGGAACAAGCAGAAACTGGCTTTGCGGTTTGACAAGATGCCGGAGTCCACATGCGTCACGGCTGGAGGTGAAGAAGTTCAGCCTCCTCTTCCTGGCTGCCTTCATCACATAAGACCCCAATGTACGACCACCAGAAACCATTGCGCTGGTGCAACCACGAGGAGCCAAGGGTGGGAACTATGAAAATGAATTCCAGGAGTAGGTCCGCCTTTTTNGCCTTCATCACGTTAGATCCCAATGTATGACCACAAGGAAGCATTGCGCAGGCGCAACCAGGAGGAGCCAATGGCGGGAACTATGAAAATGGATTCCAGGAACAGGTCCGCCTTTTCAGGAAAAGGTTATGAATATGTATAGGCGTTTTCGCAATTCATATGAAGATGTAACACATCTATGTATAAAGTCAAGGAGAATCACCAGAGCAGGTACGCACTTTTGTGGGAAGCTATTCCCAGTGCGTCCGGTGCACTGAAGTAAAGTATACCTACTTTGCAATCTCACTGATTGTGGAGTCCTTTTCCTCGTGTCAATATGTTAATTATAAATATGTAGTGAGCAAAAAGAAAGATTTTTGAAAGAAAAAATTTCTACTGAAGTGGATATGTCAACAGTAAATTTTGTCTTAGTAAAAGTTTAAATAACATGATTGAGTCATTCTCCCACAGAACCTCTCTTTTACATACCCATCGGAAATCTTTCCCATCAAATTTGGAGGCACTTGTAAACAGCACAGTCCTGGCTGGCATATTTATTCCCATAGCAAAAGTCTCTGTTGCAAATAAGGCCTAAATAAACAGACTAAAGTTAAGCAAGCAAAACCAGACTCTTAAGCAAAAGTAAACAGTCAAACATTGCACCAAACTCCAGATTTTACTTCTTACATATTGTCAACATAGCAACACAGATGCATTCAATATTTATAAACTGGAATAAAAACATTCTTTCCCCCTTCCCTTATTTCTTCGAGGAAAAAAGATCATGTGCCAAAAGTCAACAAAACACTTGCAAATGCATTAAATGCTAGAAGCATTTGCAGGGTTTCAAAAGACACTCCTGCCTCTTGAATTTGTTTTTTCATAAGCATACGTGATAAAACAGTCGGAAATTTTGAAGTTAGACACTGTAAGTTTAAATACATCAGAATAAAATCTGGAACGCTTAAAACTAGGGCGAAAATTATGTTCTAGTGTAAGACATCTAAGGCAAAGCACTGAAGACAAACTTTTAACATGGAGTAAAAAGCAGCTTCAAAATCTTTTTTTTCTAGCCAAAGATGAAGGCATTCATGCAAATACATAAATTTCTCAAGGGAATGGTGCTGCAACTAATTACATAAAATCCCTGTGTTGCTGGGAGACCTCCAGACCTCCAGAGAGGTTACGTGCATTTGTAGAACCCAACATTTACAACCACAAAACAGAGCCCTCCCCTTTATACGTATGTGGCTCTTGACATCTGCCTACTTACTCATCTATACAATGTTTTAAAAAAGATAATTCTGCATAGAATCACAATCAAACCACAACGCATTTTTCAGTTTGGCATTTACAGTGATCTTCTCTTTTCCCTTTTTCACACAAGAAGCAGATCCCCACTAGTATATAACCTATGATCTGAGCTAAGCCAATACTTCTTGGTTTGTCTGGATTACCGACTGCAGGTTCATAACAAGAAAAACTAAATGTGTACATAAAACATATACCTTTATTAGGCCCTCAGAGAACAGAATTTCTATGGTTTCTTTTAAGATAGGAAGCAGGCCCCCATGATGGATACCAATTCCACGCTTCAGCAGAGGAAGTACATGCTCAACCTGGGAAGACACATATTAGCAATAGTAAACAAATTTTAATATTCTTTGCAGAAACATGAAACCTGTATTGAAAACCTCAGTGTTTACATAATCCACCATTTCCTGATTTTAAACACAATAAATACCCCTTCAATGTCATTTTCCAGTTAGAACTATGAATGATAAGAATGGTAAAGCCAGCAGCCAGTCTTTTCAGTAGTGGAGTAGTCTTCAGTTGGCTTAGGCCAACTGTGAAGCTACACCTTAATTCACATTTACAGTCAGTATTTACTTTACCCATATAGGAAACTTTCTGAAAGGCTCAGCAGTTAATACCTGATAAAGTGCATACTGCACCTTTGGCTGAACTCCTTTCACACAGTTTTAGCCCACATATAAGCCCTTTGGTGTATTTAAAAACATAGTTAGGAAAAAGAACAAACTAAAAAAACCACAGGGTAGGAACTCCCTAGTTAATTCTGCCACGTGTGATTTGTTAGAATCACAACCGGAAGGAATCGTAGTAATGGAGTCCTATTTCACAAAGCCTAAGAACAAAGCAAGAAACAGTAAACTCAGTGAGATCACTGAGAATATCCAGTTTATGATTTCTGTGCACAGTACAAAAGACCTAGAGCCTCAAAAGTCACAGGAGACCAGCAGCCACGCCTGTTCAGTCCCCTCTCACCTGAGGAAGCTTTTTGTCTTCATCTGACAGACAGTCAATTGCATTATTGAACACTTCTTCAACCATCTTTTTTTCTTCATCTGAAAAGACAATTTGTAATTCATTACAAGATCTAAAAGGCTAATAACCAATGTAAAAAAAGCAATTATGGCATTCTAAGATTTCAAAAACTTTACAATAAACATAGTGCAGAAGGCAGTGCAAGCTACACAAAACCTCCTATATCAGTGTCAGACGATCATTGAATATGGGCCTCAAAGAGTCTGAACAGTAACTATATGTTCAGGGAAAAGAACAGAACAATTCTGGAAAAGTAACCCAAACTTCAGCAATTATGAAGCTCGACATTTCTCAGCTTTATGTACCTTCTACTTACTTCATGGATTTCCACATTCCTCTTCTACTTAATAGTCCATGTCTGCCCTCTTCCCAATTAACTCTTAAAGGTTACATACTTTCTACTCAAGTACAGCAAATATCAAGAACATATATTCAAAAGCATGACTGAAGACAGCACAGAAATACACACCTCTACAATTATGGAAATCTTTACAGCTTCTGACAGAAATGGCTGCATTATTTTGCAACACTGAACCAGAATGTGCAATGATTGGAGCAAGAGAGCAAGCAAGAACAGTTCACAAACATGAATGCTATTCTCATTCAAAACAGATCCTTATTTTTGTTACTGCTCTTAAAATTTACAAGAAGCCATGAACCAAAGCTCGTTTTCCAACCTCAGACTTAATCCAAAATGAAAAAAAAAAAAAAGCATTATCTTCTTTGTTTACTATTTGAGTTTTTCTTTGGGAGATTGGAGAAGAAGCAAGGAAAGACAAGTGGATTGAACAGTTGAGACAGAACAGTAGTGGTCTGTTATACGGCTGATTTAACTATGCAAGAATACTCAGATTTCTAGACAGAATTTTCTAAAAACTCTTGTGCTATTACCACAGTGACCAGGATTTCACAGAAATAAAAGTTTCGAATTCACATTTCAACACTGTGATGATCAAATACTACTTCATGTTATTCCTACTGAAAATAGGCTGATGTACTGCAATGGTAAATTAAAACAGCGGCAATTGCTTTTGATTTGTTTTTACGCAAATGAAATAGAAATATCTGCCCAGAATAATATTTCAAGTCAAGCTACAACTTGCAATAAACTATATTTTACTTATCAGTACCTGTATTGAAATCTAACTTTGTCATCTGAAGTGCATAGGCTTCACAATCTTTTTTACTGAAGCTGAAAATAATTACAGGTTGGAAATTCCTTTCCATGATCATCTTCACAATCTTGAATACATTTGAAGGGCCTGCAGAGAGATTTCATGAATTTGAAGTTATTTTAGCCAAACAAAACAAAACAAAACAAAACTGTTACAGAATATTTAAAATAGAAGCGCAGCTTAGATGCATCTTTTTTGTTGTCACTGTTCAAAGAATAATTACATTAGAAGTTACTTAAGAACAGTATTCAAACTCACCTTTCGTTCCTCCTTTCCTGCCTTTCTGGTCCCCTTTTGCTAAGTCTCCTGCATCTCTAAGCACTTGCATTGCTGTATTAAAATTATCTTCTCTGAATTCTCCCTAGATGTAAAAGACAACCGTTGTAAACAATTACTTCTTACATAGCCCACTGAAAAATACATAGTGCTTTGCACACCGAGGACCATTACTGCACATCTACAGGCTGAAAAAAAAAAAAATGCATAAGCTAACAATGACAGTACAAAGTCAGTAGGACAGCTCAGAATTACATTTGTGTCTCTGAAGTCACTGCTCATTGTTCTATCCACTACGCCATCAAATACATTAGACATGCTGAATGGCTGTAGTGGTTTCACACTGATGGCCAACTAAACTCCACTACACTGCTCTCTTACTCCCTCTCTTCAAAGGAATCGGGGGAGAAAATACGAAGAAAAAGGGCTCAAGGGCTGAGGTGAGGACACCTCATCCTCCCTGATAAGGCATCACTCATCAGTTATTGTCACAGGCAAAGAAGACTCAGCATGGGGACATTAATGTAATTTGTTGCCTGTTACTAACAGACTAGAGAAGTGAGAAACTTAAAAGCAAACTAAAAAAACCTTTCCCCCCAGCCTCCCAAGCAGCACAGGTGAGCGAGAATGTGGGCTGTAGTCAGTCACTAACGCTCTCTCTGCTGCTCCATGGCCGCTCTCTGCCCCTGCTCCATGTGGGGTCCGTCCCACGGGTGCTGTCCTTCCTGAACTGATGCCGTGTGGGCTTCCCACAGGCTGCAGCTCTCCCAGCCCTGCTCCAACACGCCTCTGTCCCACGGGGCCCACCCTCCAGGAGCTGCTCCAGCACGGGTGGGGCCGGCAGCTCCCCCAGGCCTCTGCCCCACCGCAGGCTCCTCCCTGCGGGCTGCAGCTCCGGCCCAGGGCCGTTCCTGCAGGGGCTCTCCGCGGGCCACGGCCTCCTTCAGGCCACATCCCCCCGCTGCCCCGTGGGCTCCTCCGTGGCTGTCCATGGAGATCTGCTCGGCGGGGTGCCCCTGGGCTGTGGCGGGACAGCCACTCTGCCATGGGCCTGTCCTGGGCTGCAGGGAGCTTCTGCTCTGGGCCTGGAGCCCCTCCTGCTGCACCGCCCTTGGTGCCTGCAGGGCTGCTGCTCTCTCATTTCTCACTCCTCTCTCCCAGGTGCTGTGGTGCAGCATTTTCCCCTCTCTTAAATCTGCTCTCCGAGAGGCACCCAGAGTCGCTCATGGCTCGGCTCTGGAGAGCAGCGGGTCCCTTTTGGAGCAGCTCGAGCTGGCTCTGATCTGACATGGGGCAGTGCTCTGCTCACAGAGGCCCCCCTGAGCCCCACAGCTAACAGAACCTTGCACACAAACCCAGTATGATAACACAACTGCAAAACTGACATTCAGGAACATATACACATGAAAACATGCTGCCCCATGCAGACCTATCTTTAAATGCAGAACTACTGTTTATGGTGTAATAAGCTATTGCTGTGTAGGTCAATAATGAAATTTTAAACACACTGATGCTTCTGAATCACCTGAAGACACAAATACACTTGCTGCCTCAACTGAAATCAGATTAAAACAGAATTTCTTTTAAAAATAAAAATCAAGTGAGAAACAGCACAAGTATCAGAAAGCAAGGATGAGTTCACTTAACACATCTCAGCAAAGCATTACTCAGCTGAATATATGATGTTAGATAATAAAATTGATGTCTTCTGTAACACTCCAAAAACTATCAGCAACTCAGAGATCACTGTTATCCACTTGTATTTTGTATTATTTTAACATAAATATCCCTTGCATTGCAAACCAAATTTTGCAAAAGATGAAGCTCATTATTGATATGTGAGGAAAAAGATCTCTTAAACTAACTGAATATTCCTTACATTTTCGTCAACAACAAGACGTAGTCCATCTCCCCCTGCTGGGAATATGTAATGCTGCAGCGGGGTGGGTCGATAGTCTGTATAAATCACATGGCAAGGCTGTAAGAAAGAATAGCATATACATTAAAATTTTATGTTTCTAATTATATTGGATACCTCCTTGCTTAATGGAAAATCTAATATATTACTACTAAAATACGTCTTTTTAAAAGCCAGAATCTAAGACTCACAAGAAATTAAGTTAAATTTTCTTTCCTGTATACAGACTTCGTACCAGTGATGTTACTTAAAAACAAATAACTTTGCAAATCCGTTAGAAGAACACAAGTTGGTAACAAAACTCTCTCTCATAGAACAGAAAAAGACAGGTAACGTTCTATTCTGCATAATTACACAGATTCAACATATCCTAACACCTTTCAAAATCAAAAGAGGAACTATTTTTTTCTATTTTGTAAAAACACCTGCAGTACTTCTTGCACTACCTAAAAAAGGCATACTGTACACTTTTTAAAACATTAAAGGTTTTAATAAATGAAGAAAGCCTGTTTAGGAAAAAGAAAAAAAAACTTTAAAACATTAAACACTGCATAAATCTGCTTTTTTAAAAAAAGCCTAGTGTTCTGCAAAACAAGGTCAAAGCTTTGTGACAAGCTTGGATAGAAACCTCTTATGCTACACACCTTTCAACACAACCCACATAAGAATAAAATCTTCCAGTTATTTTTTAAAATCAGAGCTACCCCTTGTGGATATTAACTTCTCCAATTCCAACTCACATATTCCTTGCTGCAAAATCATCTCTGAAAAAAGTAGAATAAAACCTAACTGAATAGTTATGGGACAGGATGTACTTGTCACGTTCCTATTTTTTCATTTGTTTGCATACAGATATATTACTTCTTACAGTTTTATGATTCACTTTTGATTTCTGCATGGCCTTTCCTAAGTTTTTCAAACACATACTCTGAAATACAGTCTTGTGTAGTGGCCCTGGAAGAGCAGCACTGGCACTGCTAGTAACACGCCCAACACAATTTGTACTGACTGTGCCATATTAAATGAGCAAGGAAGCAGGACCTGGTCAGGCTTGAAAGATGGGCCCACAAGAACCTCATGAGGTTCAACAAGGTCAAGTG
>VXAV01004570.1:3749-24365 GCA_013399715.1 Alectura lathami
AAAAAAAAAATCTGTTCTGGCTGAATCTATTTACCAGTTGTTCTGATTCAGCAAAGACTAATATATTGTACTTGTATTGACTCACAACATACAACGTTTTGACAATACTTTTGTAACCAAATTTTTTAGGTAGAGCACGTAGCTACTTATNTTTATGTTCATTCTGACTCTTTACAAATAAAAAGCACTGATTAAGTAGCAATCTAAATATTATATTGATATAAATACTATAGGTTGACAATTCATCCCTATCATGCATACAATTCAGAATTCCATCCATTTATCTATTATAAACTTTATGGTTACCATGATAACCAGCATGTATCTTCTGATTTCTGGTCTTTTGGAGAGCAAGCCCAAGAAGCCAAGACTGTATCATTGTTTGGAGTTACAGCCGAGCTCCTTAAAAGCTTCTGTGCTCCTGCTAGCACACATGGTGGAAACTGTTGCCAGATTTACTAGAGGCTCATGGGAAAGCAAGATCTTATATCGTCACAAGGATGTGTACACGAAGAACAAGAATGAATGATATAAATGTAGATACGCTTTAGCTAAGTGTAAACAAAACATTACTGATGCTTTTTGTGGCATTTACAAGCATAGGAAGAAAAAAAAAAAAAAAAAAGCACTTGGAAGAATATCCCACCCCTGAGAACATAAAACAGTGAATTTATCAGTCAAGACAGGATGTAGAACATAGCAACAGTTGAAGAAAGGCAGTCTGAATGTTACTTGGAGAAGGAAGGTGTGCTGATTACAGAAGTAGTTATATGTGATGACTCAATTCTGTTCAGTATAACAGCATCCACTTTGGGTGAACACAAGAATTTTCACATTTTAGATGAAATTCTCTTGCTTAAAGACAATCAAGGACAAACACACTAGCAACTGATGCTTCCACTTCTGCCTAAAGGATTATGGATAAACTAAAATTGACTAGATAATCACAAGGACACCTTAGATTCAGAGAATCATATCGTTTGAGTTAGAAGAGACCTTTGTAGATCATTTATTTCCAACACTCCTGCCACAGGTATTTCCTAGAGCTAGTTTGCATGGTTCTGGAAATGCAGTGTTTTGCTATAGATCTTGAAGTAACTTGATAACGTGGAAGAACTGAGTACATTGCACTTGCTTTCAGATATTCAAGCAAGTAGTACCTACCTTGATATTCTAGAAAGCTCTAGTAGAGAAGTTATCTTGCATATCCATACATACTTTTGCATTGGTCAGTTATTTCTATTTAGGGTTGATTTTAATCATGGAAGCTATAGTAAGAACAGGCAGGTGAAAGAATACTAAAAAATATAGAGAATATTTGCATTTGAATATTTGCATTTAAGTATTTGCATTTAGAAATGCCATTGATATTCTTTCAAGGATTACCTGTTTGTCTTGAAAAACAACAGAAGTACCTTGCTTTGCAGCATTGACCCAATCAGACTTATTTATGAATGAAAATCAGTCATAGTGTATTACAATTGGAACATCAGAGACAGATAAGACAGGAAAAGTAGTTCTGTGATTCTCCACTTTCCTTATCATTGAATTAACTTATGAAATAATGTCAAGTCCTGTAGCTGCTTAGATACTTCTTCATATAGGCTGGCTGTATCAAAATATAGATATTAATTTTCTGCAAGTAATTCCTTCTCAATTTAAATGTATCACTACAATAAAATTAATACATCATTCAGTCCATAACTTCAAAATATGAGTTCTGTTTTGTTTTTTTTTTCCCAATGATAAGATTATTCTTTATAATTCTGTTTGTATTACAAATATAATCTTTTAAACAGGTACAGCTATTTGTTACTTTCCCAGTATAATCCCAGCTTAGCCCCTTGGCTAAGCACAGGATTTTGTGCGATGTTGTGGACCACTTTTCAGAGACTGTCAGCCTGTACTGTAGCAATAGATATTTAACTAGATGAGAGAACTGGCAGCTGCAACCTCATGTTAAGTGTAGAGTAAGGTATTTCCTCTTTCTAGTAGTACAGACCTCCTGTCTTACCTTTAAACTGATTACCTCTTATTGTTCTGGTGAGCAGAGATTGTCTTCTGACATTGGTTGACAAAAAGATATGAGTCAAATTTTGAACTGAAAGGAACATTGCTACAAACACACTGATCCTAAATATGTAAGATTAAGATTTTTTTTTTCTTTTTGTTACTTAAAACAAAAACCTAAGTTTAAGAAAGAGACAATGTAGATGAATTTATCCTCAAAAAGCTATATGTGAACCTTTCTGAATCAGCAGCTTGAATACTGAGGATGCTCTGGAACCGAGATAAGCAACTACACAGTTCTATACCTGCTTTTATTTGCTGGTCCAGAACTCCAAAACTATTTCTGTGCAACATAGTTAAAATTTTGAAAGCTTCTGTTCCTTTCATTATGACAGCTTTAAAGCAATCTCATGTAAATGTTCTCAGTTCAAGAAAATAAACAAAAGAATCCCAAAAAGATTTTGGTTGATGATTGCTTTTAAATAAATCTTTAGACTTACGGTATGGTCAATAAGTATACAGCATAGCTAGCTAATGAAAGAGTAGAACAGTATATAGGTCAAGGTCTCCATAAGTAACTCAGATATGCTGTTTATTTCACTATTGATCTTCTTTATTTTCCTTTCATGTCAAACTTCAATATTTCTTCTGCATAATTTTGTATTCTGCTGGAGATTGTAAAATGGAAGCAAAAGTTGTAGATGATATCTGAGATACTTATCAGTTGGTCTTTGTAACCACTGTGAGGGAGTTATGGTGGTTAAAAAATACCATTTCTTTTCTGAGTTTTACATGCCTCGCCTCTGGACAAAGATTGAGCAGAACTAAAAGTCTTTATAATCTGCCAGTGGAATACTTCAGAAAAAGTAAGTGCTGCCTGATCATTTCAAGTTTTATGACTGCTTAAAAATGTGAAGCATGCCATTCCTGTTTAATATCGCCATTAAAACCATAAACCATTCCTCAGTAAGAGTGACTGAGATGATTACTCAATGTTCTCCTGGGAAAAGAATTGATTGCAAGGAACTATTTTTTGACAAATTTGAGCTTTCACAATGCTTAAATAGCTCAGCTCATTTGTCTATTTCAACCTTAGCAGACATTTTCAAGCAACTTCATCGTTTCTACACATAACTGGATGCCATGACATAGGATGAAAAAAATGAGAAAGAAGCACAATCAAAAAAAATATACTTTGCAAAATGTTGTTTTATTTTTGAGAAGCTGATTTGTTTCCCTCATACATATATGAAGTATCATTTGGAATCTTGTGGTTTGGTAGTGGACAGCTGTATATTGGGGGATGGGAAATCTGCTCTGAATTGAGCAGCATGTGATATAATTCAGAGTATGATACAGTCTTTGTATCAGGTGAATTTCTACATGGTAGAATATTTTCCACCTGATATAGCTCAACAGGTTAGTAACATGTTCTACTTAAACTTCTGGCTTTCGAAAGAACAGAAAACAAGAAAAAATGTGGGCCCTCTCCTGAAGGAAGCAGGAGACCTGGTTTCCTGGAACAGTGAAAAGGCCAAGGTACTGAGTGCCTTTTTGCCTCAGTTTTTGCGAGCAAGACTGGCCTGAAGAAATCCCAGAGTCCATACTGAAAGTCTGGAGCAAGGAAGATGTACCTTTAGTGAAAGAAGATCAGGTCAAGAAATGCTTGAACAACTGGATATTCATAAGCCCATATGCCCTCAAGGGATATACACACGAGCGCTGAAGGAACTGGCAAATGTGACTGTGAGGTAATTCTATAATCTTTGCTCGATTGTGGTAACCAGGAGAAGTTCTCAAAGACTAGAGAAAAGCAAATGTCACCCCTGTCTTCAGGAAAGGCAAGAAGGGGGACCCAGGAAACAACAGGATTTTCATCCTCACCTCAGTCCTATGGAAGGTGATGGAACAGCCAGTCCTGGAAAATATTTCCGGGCACATTCATGAGACGAAAATCATTGTAGTCAACACAGATTCAACAAAGGGAAGTCATGCTTGACCAATCTGATAAGTTTCTATAATGAAAACACCAACCTGATGGATAAATGGGGGGACAGTGGATATTGTTTTCCTGGACTTCAGTAAGGCCTCTGACAGTTTTGCCCATAAGATCTTATAGAATCATAGAATCATAGGAGTTGGAAGGAACCTTTTAAGATCATCTAGTCCAACTCCCTAGTAGTGAACAGGGACATCTACAGCTGGATCAGGTTGCTCACAGCCCTGTCCAGCCTGGCCTTGAAGGTCTCCAGGGATGGGGCATCCACCACCTCTCTGGGCAACATGTTCCTGTGCTTGACTACCCTTATCGTAAAAAACCTTTTCCTTATACCCAGGCAAAATCTCCCCTCTCTCAATTTGAAACCATTTCCCCTAGTCCTATCACAACAGACCCTGCTAAAGAGTCTGTCCCCTTCTTTCTTTTAGACCCCCTTTAGATATTGAAAAGCTGCCATCAGGTTAGCCTGGAGACTTCTCTTCTCCAGGCTAAACAGCCCCAACTTTCTCAGCCTGTCCTCAGAGGGGAAGTGTTTCATCCCTTGGACCATTTTTGTGGCCCTCCTCTGGGCATGCTGTAACAGGCCCATGTCCCCCCTGTCCTGAGGACTCCCCATCTGGACACAGAACTCCAGGTGGGCTCTCACCAGCGCAGAGCAGAGGGGTAGGATCACCTCCCTTGTCCTGCTGGCCACATTTCTTTGGATGCAGCCCAGGACATAGTTGGCTTTCTGGGCTGCGAGGGCTGGCTCATGTCCAGCTTGTCATCCACCAGTACCCCCAAGTCCCTTTGGCAGGGGTCTGCTCAATCCTTTCATCCCCCAACTTATATTGATAGCGTGGGTTGTCACAACCCAGGTACAAGATCATAGAATCATAGAATCATAGAATCATAGAATCATAGAATCATAGAATCATAGAATCATAGAATGGCTTGGTTTGGAAGGGACCTCAGAGATCATCTAGTTCCAAACCCCCTGCCGTGGACAGGGCTGCCAGCCACTAGCTCACTACATCATACTGCCCAGGAACCCATCCAGCCTGGCCTTGAACACAGCCAGGGATGGGGCAGCCACAGCTTCTCTGGGCAGCCTGTGCCAGCGCCTCACCACTCTCTCAGTGAACAATTTCTTCCTGATGTCCAACCTAAACCTCTCCTCTTTCAGTTTTAGCCCATTCCCCCTTGTCCTACCATTATCCACCTGTGTGAAAAGTCAGTCCCCCTCCTGCCTGTGAACTCCTTTTAAGTATTTGAAGGCCGCAGTGAGGTATCCCCGGAGCCTTCTCCTCTCCAAGCTGAACAGTCCCAACTGCCTCAACCTTTCCTCGATCTTGCACTTGACTTTGTTGAATCCCATGAGGTTCTCCTGGTCCACTGCTCCAGCCTGTCTAGGTCTCTCTGGATGGCATCCTGTCCCTCAGTTGTGTTGACCGCACCACACAGCTTGGTGTCATCTGCAAGCTTGCTGAGGGTGCACTTGATCCCACTGTTGATGTCATTGATGAAGATATTGAAGAGTATCTGTCCCAGTATGGACCCCTGAGGGACACCACTCATCACCGATCTTCATCCAGATATTGAGCCATTGAACACTAGACTCTGGGTATGATTCTTCATAGAGATGGTTTTGAAGTATGAGCTGGATGAGTAGACAATGAGGTGGATCAAAAACTGACCAAACAGCCTGTCCCAGAGGTATTGCAAAACCTAATTGAGGCCATTAATGAGGGGATTTCCCCAGGGGTCAATACTGGGTCCCATTTAGTTTAACATTTTCAGTAATGATCTGATGATGAGGTAGAGTGCACCCTCAGTAAGTTTAGAAATAACATGAATCTGGGAGGAGTGGATGACTTACCAGATGGCTGTGCAGCCATCCACAGGGACTTCAACAGATTGGAGAGGTGCACAGACAAAAATCTCATGAGTTTCACCAAGAACAGAATAGAACAGAACAGAACAGAATAGTTCAGTTGGAAGTGACCTAAAAAGATCATCTAGTCCAACTGCCTGATCGCTTTAAGGCTAGTCAAAAGTTAAAGCACTTCGTTGACGTCATTGTTCTCTTCAACACTGACAGGCATGGGGCATCAACCACCTCTCTAGGAAGCCTGTTCCAGGGTTTGACCACCCTCACGGTGAAGAAAAACTAGGAGGAACAGCACCAGGCACCAGTACATGCTGGGCTGCATTAGGCAAAGTATTGGCAGCAAGTCAAGAGAAATGATCCTTCTCTATTCAGCATTGGCGAGGCCACATCTGTAGCATTGTGTCCAGTTCTGTGCCCCACAGTACAGGAAAGACTTAGACATGGACTTTCCAGAGTCCAGTGCAGGGCCACCAAGATAATGAAGGGACAAGAGCACCTCTTCTTGTGAGGAGAGAGGCTGAGACCTGGGTCTGTTCAGCCTGGAGAAGAGGAGGCTCAGGGGGATCTTATAAATGTGTGTAAATTCCTGAAGGGAGACTGCAAGGAGGGCAGAGCCAAGCTCTTTTCTGTGGTGCCCAGTGGCAGGGTAAAAACAATGGACACAAACTGGAACACAGCAGGCTTCCTGTGAACATCAGGAAGCAATTCTTTACTGTGCAGGTGACAAAGCACTAGCATAGGCTCCCTTGCATATCTCCCTAAAGTGGCAGTTAGAATTTTGCATAAAATTGTACTGGGCATGGCTGGGATGAAGTTCACTTTCTTCATATCAGCATGCATGGTGTTGTGCTTTATAGCTGTCACTAAAACAATGTCAATAACATATCTGTGTTTCCACTATTGGTGTACAGTGATTGCATAGGGTCAAGATGTTTTTCGTTTCTCACTCGCCCTTGCCTCCTGCCCCTTTCTTCCAGTGAGTACCCAACCTTAGCTGGGGGTGGGTAAGAGGCTGGGAGGAGACACAGCCAGGAATGCTGGCCAGAACTGATTGAAGGGAAAATGGCATCATGCTCTGTAACAAAAGCTCTGGGAGAGGAGAAAGGGGTGATTTCATCACTATGACATTTGTCTTCCAAAGCAATCATTACCTTTGCTGAGGCCATGCTTTCCAGAATGTGGCTAAATATCTGCCTGTAAATGGGAAGTGGGAAATTAATTCCATTTTCTGCTTTGCTTGCATGAGCAGCTTCTCTTTACCTATTAAACTGTCATTGCCTCAGTCCATGAGTCTTCCTACTATTTTCTCCCTGTCCAATGTGACAGGGAAACAGAACGAATGGCTGCATGTGCATTTGCCTATAGGCCTTGTAGACCACTCACAAAAAGATAAGATGAATGGGTATGAATAACCTTTCTCTTTTGTAAACTTTTACCTTCCAACTCTTAAACAGTAAACTACAATTTAAACTTTTTGTACGTCATATTTTTGATTTGTACAGGTTGTTGCATATTTACAGCTAGGGGTACATCCCATTCCTTTGTTGTTGTTTTTCCCATGTGTCATAAACAGATGCTTCTTCATTAAATCTCTCTCAGTTTTCTCTTCTGGACAGTTTCAACCGCTCAGACATTGGTAGAATAAAAAGCCGAGAAACATTTTATTTATTCATAACCAGACTTTAGTAAGGGCTGCCTGTTCAACAGAGGAGAACATAATTTGATTTCTAGAATATCTTTTTTCTTCCTTAAGCAAATGATATAAATGGAAATTTGGGATAAAATTATTTATGTTTAAAATTTTCATATATGACTACCCATGTTTACGCCTGTAATAATCCTAAAAAAGTAGTGGTCTAGTTTATCAGTCTTCTTATAAAGATTGAGAGAAATATGCAAAATTCAGTTAAAAATTCAATTTACATTTAGATTAACCATAGGAAAAAATGTATCCACAGTCACTTTTCATAATATTAGGCTGATGTAAAGAGGATATCTTACCTGAAATCGCCACTGACATTTTTCCTGTCTTCCTCAAAATAAGTTAAATTTTAGCTCTCTTCTTGTAGGATCTGATTACTAGAGTTAATGTGAAACATGTATTTATTTGTACCCTCTTCTATTACACTTCTAAAAATACATCTGTTTAGAATGAATTAGATTCCTCTTAATGGTAAAAAGCTTTCTATTCTATGGGGAAAATAATCAAAAAAAATAAAGCAGATGCATTAAGGGTTTTGTTTTCTTTCCTTTAATTTTTATGTATCTAATGTATCTTTTTGTTTGTTCTTATTTTATTCCATTTCTTACTGTCTTTATTCTGATCATTGAAAAAAAATCTACTTGATGTTTAATACTGTATTTAAATTTGTGTGGATAATTAAAATTTATAAAAATTTCTGTCTAGTCCAAAATTATAGAAAATGTCATAACTTTGAAGGGAGCCTGGCTTAAGAAATTGGATTAGCACTGTTAACCTGTCTAATCTTTTTACAATATCTTAAACCTGGTGCAATAAAAAAACACCATTCTCCTAAAGCCAAAACACAGCATCATATCAGACACTATGAAGAAAATCAACTCTGTCCCAGCTAAAATCAGGTCTTGTCCTTAGAAGATTTCTGTAGGAGAACCCAAGCAGGCAAGAAAGGAAAAATGAAAAAATTGTTCATTGAAAAATGTTAAGGGAATGAGGGAGGAAGAAATGACCTACTCATTCATATAACTATCTGTTGTCCTTGTCACCTAGATCATTACCTGGTGTAGTCCGGTACATCTCACCTTTGCTAAGGACAGTCAGGATCTACAAGGGTTCACTCTAGACTTATCCACTATCTTGTTAGAGACAGGGCCATCAATTTTAAGAGGGAGAAGGAGAAATGAAGGCTTGCCAGGGCAAGATGAAGGTAAGGAAGCTAAACAGCTGGGATCCTAAGCTGGTTGTCATCATTTTGTTATAAGCTAAAGAAGGTCTTAAGTAAGGAAAAAAAAAAAAAAAAAAAGAACATTATCGTTAATTAATCATTAGATGTGAAAATTCTCAGAGGAAGTCATTTCCTGGGCTAGAGGAGCCTCACTGTAGGTGAAGTATCTGGGGTTGCCAACATTCGGAGAAGAATCTTGCTCAGAAACAAAACCATAATCAGTAGTTATTGCTGAGCAGTGCTGTACAGAGCCAAGGACATTTCAGTTTTTCAGTTTCTTGTACTGTCCTGCCAGTGAGCGGATGGAGTCACAAGTTGCTGGGAGAGGACAGAATCAAGACAGCTGACCTAAACTGGCCATAGAGGCATTCCATAACATATGACATCATGTGAGAAGAGCCTGTAAAATCGTGGGCAGTTGGCCAGGGGTGGCAGCTGCTACTCTGGGACTGGCTGGGCATTGGTCGGTGGGTGTTGAGCAATTATGTTGTGCATCATCTGTTTTGCAAATATACATATATTATGTATACAGTTATCATTACTGTTGTTTGTCTCTTCCTTTTCTGTCTTAGCAAATAGATTTTATCTCAACCTATGAGTTCTACTGTTTTTTTTCTTATTCTCTCCCCAATCCCACTAGGAGGTGGAGGACTGAGCAATAGGCTGGGTGGTGCACAGATCCTTGTTAGGTTAAACCACAACATTACAAAACGTTAAAACTTCATAAATTATGCACTGAAATAATCATTTATTCTGTAATGACCTCATTAAACTTATAACATTCACGAACTGTGAGATTCATATAAACACTAAATAGATACAAAAGCTTAGAAATAAGGTGTTGAACAGCGTTTTCAATTTACACTTCCTCATGTATTTTAGGGGATTCTTTCAGACATTATGTCACAAGACTTAACATATTAGCTTGGGTACATCTCTTTCCATTTGGAAAATGGAAAATGAATGCATCCAGAAGACTAGCCCAGCTAACTCTGTAAGTTTACAAATAAATTAGTATTTATGTACATACAGATTTCACGTATGTATTTTAATTCGTATAATAGCACGTCAAAACCAGGATGTGAATCTAGAGTGAAGAGTGAGTTTTATTTAGATACATGCATTTTATTATCTCCTGTCTTCAACATGAGAAAGCCTATCTTTTATCCTACTGATTTTCATTCCTGATAACTCCTTATTTCTTTGTTTTCCTTTTGCTTTTTCCTTTTTTGTTCTTTCTAATATAAAGCATTCCTCTCAAATCACCCTTTCTTCCTGAATGTCCTTATGCTTCAGTCACTTTCTACAGCTCATAAATGAGATATGCATTAAAATTAAGAACCACTTAATAAAAAAAAAAAAAAGTCTAATATGACAAAAATAAACCTTCTTATAAAGAAAAAAAAAAAGTTTTCTGCAATATATAAATATTTTTCCTGTTCCTACCGATATTTTACATGGAAATCATATAATACAATGATTTCACACTCCTTTGAGTGTCCTTGCTCAAGTAAAGAGATTGTTAATAAAATGAAAGATTATTAATAAAATAGTGTAGGACAGGAATGAGCTCTTAATTCCTTATTTAACACATATAAGAATTAAAAATATTACTCTTGATCTTATACATCCAAATAAAATGTGATTTCATGAAAGAAGATTAAAAAAAAAAGAAACTAGATTCTCTGAAAGCTTGATGGATATTAACTTGCAATTGCCTACCATCACTTGGTATTTTATTTAGTGACACAAAACAATTTGACAGACTAAGGCAGGATTATCTATTTAATGCACTAGATAAATTTGGATCCAGGAACAGATTTTCTAAATGGATTAAATGCTTACTGACAGAAGCATGGCTTAGTGGGCCAAGTATTAGGACTGAGAACCTCACATTCCTTAAACTACAGCTTTGAAACTTTCTCTGCTTCCTTTCTCCATCAAAAGGATGGATAGTTCACCTTTACTTCAGGTTAGATTTTGGGGATCTCTCTGGCTGAGACCTTTGCCCGCACAGCATTCAAGATTACTGACCGTATGTGATCCCTGTGAATCTCACTTTTTTTTTTTCTTCCCCAATGTTTCCACAACAGCTTTTAGTACTGTTTTACTTGTATGTATTCTTCACATGCCAAATTTCTGGCATTTTAAATCGTTGTTCAGGTAAAGTTCAGGTGCCTCTGGAGATCAGGTATTTAAGAACTCATGCTATTCTGCTTTCATTTTTTGAGGAAACCATCTGTTCGACAATATGACACACTTCCTTATCTTTACTTTAAATTGCATTCTCTCATTAGTGTGTCTATTGAGCAGCAGCATACGTATGTGATAGGAAGTTTGTAATGTGTTGCATTTTTCTTCACTTAGATGAACTTCAAAAGATCAAAACAGTTTAAATAGCAGTATTAAGAATACTAGTATCTCTCATTCTAAATATTACGAAATCACAGGGACTACTAAAATTGTATTACATTATTGCTGTTTGTTTTTTATTTTTGAATAATTCTAAATTGAAAGGATTTGGGGGACCTATAAAACTTTGTTCAAGATAAAAAAAAAAAAAAATACAAATTGGAATCTATGAATTCATTAATCCATTTGAACACTCAAAAATGCTGGAAAGACATATTTCTCCCAGTGGAGAACAGAGAACTTCTAGAAAGACATAAATTGCTTGTAAATTAAAGATAAAAAGAAAAATCTTAATCTCTTCCACAGATGTGTTTGTGGCACGTTGCTGTTTTTTTATGCATCAATGTAATTGGTTGATAGCATATGCCATCATTATATTATGGGCTGTCCATATCACCCATGACTGCCAGTGCAGTCAATTATTGTTGCAAAGATTATTGTTCTTACTTAAGTAGGACTCTAAAATGAGAATCTTGATAAAAGAATTACAACAGCAGCTGGTAGCTACCAAGATTACATTCACTGCAAAGATTGTCTTAAAGGAAAAATGGTTGAAAATTGCCTTAATCACAAATAGAAGTGTTTTGCTGTTTCATAGCTTTTTTTTTTTTTTTTTTTTTTTTTTTTTTTTNAGTGTTTTGCTGTTTCATAGATTTTTTATTTTTTTTTTTCTAATCTATATAAATGTTTGGGTCATGTTACTACAATTCTTTTTGTGGGCCCTCTGCAGTCAGCAAAGGAACAACTTAAATGAGGTGGAAATTTTAACCATATACTTATCAGAAGTAATCATTCATTCAGAATCAACACAGACTTTGTTTTGAATTGTCATGTTTCTTGAGAATGACAGTTAGGTAATCTTACTTGTTGAAAAATAAACTTCATTTTGCTTACTGTATTCCATAGATCTTAGTTGTTCATGGGCTTTTAGATCCAAAAATATCTCTACAAGTGACCTTGAAAGTATGAAGAAAAAAGAGAGGGAAAAAAAAAAAAAAGCAAAAAGATATTTTATTTGCAGTGAAGATTAGTAGTGGGAGTATCATACTGGTCATTACAGGGAAAAAAAATAAACACAATGGACTTGTTAATAAGGAGGCTGAGATCTGTTCATGGGATATAGTTTAATCACTGAAATAAGTGATAGTAATAGAAACTCAATACGCACCATTATCCCTACCATCTCCTCTCTAGCAACAATTCTTATTTCAGAGACTCCTGCAACATTGCATTTGTTATGCTCTGGCCTCCTACTGTTATAAAATCTACATCAGTTTCTTTTTATCATTGCACTCGCATCACATGTAATCCCTACGGGACATTGAAAATGTTGAAGAAAGTATTATCAAAATTAGTTATTATATATATTTACAGCAAACAGCATTTTGGTGTGGTAGTAGTTGGTCAGTTGTGTTTTTCACCAGTATCAGTGCCCAGTCTGTTTTTGTTTGAGTGATGTTGGGATTAATCCACTTTCTATGGAATAATCAGTGTTTTTCAGGAAAAGATCTTGTGTTGAATGCTGTCTCCTACATTCTCGCTTTGAAAGAGAACTCACACCACAAGTTTCTCTGTTTTGAACCATCAGGAGAGTTGTTTCCAGAGTAGCCAATTTTCCCTCCACACCAGATTACTGCCTGCTCTGACAGGTGGGGACACAGCAGTGCCAAAGCCCTGACTCTGCAAGGTGAAGGATCCTACAGCTTCCCTCACCCCTACAACACTTACAGGCATTGCTCTCTGAATGATTGATTGTGGTGAGATCTTGGCCATGACACCCTTATGCTGTATATTTTAGCTTCCAGTCACAGTCCTCAGCAACTCCATTACAATACAGTTTTAGTTCCTTGAAGAACCAAGGCAGATTTGTTAGTCAGAGGTATAATGACAATGGTATCAGCACTTTGTTTAGATATTATCTGCATCCTACTACTAACAAGAAAATACGTGTGACTTTCCAAGACATTTAAAGAAGCTGCTCTCTAATCATTTAGGTAGTTTTCAGACTAAGAGCAAACATTTTCAGGTTAGCAGAACTTCTCCACATAGTGAAGCACCCCTTAATCCTTAATTGCAGATAGAGGGAGAATTAATGGAAATTAATATCCTCTTTTGGAAAAGATTTTTAAGGTTTAGAAAAGCATTAGAAAAAGTACTCTATGTTGCTACTAATATCAGATCAACATGCTGAAAATCTACTGTTAACCTTTTAGATACAGTCTTTAGTCTGTGCTTTGACAGTTGCTTGTTTGATTTTTCTCATACAACTGTTCAAATGGTTTGGGTAGAACGGTTTGGGTTATGAGACAGTAACAGTCCTTCCTACTACTTAAAGGACAGTAACTTGTCTTAAAGGAAAAATGGTTGAAAATTGCCTTAATCACAAATAGAAGTGTTTTGCTGTTTCATAGATTTTTTATTTTTTTTTTTCTAATCTATATAAATGTTTGGGTCATGTTACTACAATTCTTTTTGTGGGCCCTCTGCAGTCAGCAAAGGAGCAACTTAAATGAGGTGGAAATTTTAACCATATACTTATCAGAAGTAATCATTCATTCAGAATTAACACAACCATCTGGAGGATATAATCTGTTACAATCATAGGTTTACAGATTAATTTAGATTTGTGCGGATCTCTAGAGTTCATCTGCTGCAACACATGCCTTCAACAAATGCCAGTTTTAGAGTTAGATCAAACTTTAAAGTTAGTCCAAATTCCTCAAGACCTTTTTGAATCATATTTTGAGTACTTCCAAGGGTAGAAATTCCAAAATCTGAGTGCCCTGATGATTAGAAGAAAAAGACATAACATCTAACCAAAACTTCTCTTGGTTCATACTCCTTTATTATTTATAATACAGACTAAGTTTTGATTCCTAGTCAAGGAATTAATTTTGTCTCTACACTTTCAGATATCTGCATGTCTCTGAAACATAGTAAAGTCCAGTGTATTCATTCCATGGAGCAAAAGGATGATAATTCTCTGTTGTTCTTCTGAGAACAGTGTTCTCCTTGTTTTTTGCTCTCTTTACAATACAGCAGAAGAATGAGAAAAAGGATGACAATACACAAACAAACCCTATGAAACTGAGCATGCTAAGAAACTACAATAATATATTACAGTGTCAAGTTTCTTATTGATCCATTTAAAGGGACATTGACCTTTAATATTAATGTGCTTAGCAACAAATGTCATTGGAAAAGACTATAATACTTAATCTGCTGTGACATAAAATGTGCATGTCAACTGTAAACAAAACCATGGACTGTAGTGAAGAAATGTAGCCTTAACTGCATCATCTACTTGTCAGGAGGCTCTCATCATTTGCTGTCATGAAAAATGAAGATTAAGAGTATTACCAGACCAAAAGGCTACTATTCTTCATGGAAAGACATTACTGTGAAATAAAAAATTATTTTATTTTTGTTGCAGACAGGAAAGGTGTTTAAATTATATATGTTTATTTCAAAAGATTAATATCAGGATGCTCTTGATATAAAATAAGAAGCAGCAGTGCCATACTTTACAACAGTAAACAAAAATTGTTTATTGATTCTTGTATCTGCCTAGAATTTATTTTCTTGAAGGATATAAAATACAGATTATACAGTGTAAACTTCTGTTCAGAGGGCATGCTGAATTTTAACACCATTATTTGTACACAAACCCTCACCACAAACACTTTTCTAGAGCTATGTGCTCTTAAGAAGCACAAATTTTCTGTCTGTAATGGGTGCCAGTGTCCGGGTGTTGGCAGCTGGGGGGCTGCAGAGGTGGCCGCTGTGAGGAGAGGTCTGGGCTGCCACTTTCTGGCTCCAGAAGACCCATCACTAGGGACAGCCGAACCCGTCAGCCAAGCTGGTGGTGACTGTGTGAGAATGCATTCAAGAAAGGGAAGAAAACAATGGACAGGCAGAGAAATTTTATTTTTATTTTTTTAAAAAAAGCCCTGCAGACACCAAGGTCAGAGGAGAAGGAGGGAGAGGAGGTGATCCAGGCACAAACAAAGAGATTGCCCTGTGCTAAATCATTTTGTGATTGATCAGAACAGTGATCGGTTAAGACCAGGAAACTGTGTGCATTACCAGTATTTATTTTTAATATTATTTTTAACATACACATTGTTTCCTTATTTGATACGTTCACATCAATTTATGTATATATGTATTAATATTGTTTTAGAAGCTTGTAGAAAATTAAAAGCACAGTCGATGATGGATAGCTTACTCTGTATTACTAAAAGACTTTGAAAATACTCAGCTAACAGCACAAAGCAGTCCTCATCAAATGAGAAGGTAAAACTGCAGCTGTTCAACACTGGTAGATCAAGGTGATGAAGCAGTCAGATGAAATGACAGAGGCAGTTTAAATGGTGCACAGGCTACAACCAACAGAAACTTAAGGACACTGAAACTGTAACTGACAGTTACTGAAAGTTACTTTCTACATTTAACTGGGCAGCTTGAAAACTGGTATGTAAGGCATGTTGCAGGATATGAAAAAGAGTTGGGTGCAAAATAATTTCCATCCGACACATGTTGAGTAATGCAATCCACTCACTTGAGTTCGGAGGTGTGTAAATGTGATATTCATAGCCTACGTATTTTTGAAATGACAGCAATCATGTGTATCATGTTTTGAAAATTATATCTAAACTATCTTACTACAAGAATGTACCTGCAGAAACATTCATGGACTTATCATCAGCCATTCTCTGAACCAGTGTGTTTATATGATAGGGTAAGTCATAGAAGGGGTTACAAGGAGATGCCAAGTTTATAGTAGCAAATATAATTTTCTCCACAAAGCACCATGAGTACTCCATTATAGGATACAGTACAGAACAGTGCTGAATTTAGTGAAGAGAAAGCTATACAATCTGATTAACGTTACTACAGATGTTTCTGTCAGTCTTAATAAAGCAAATCATAGGGACTTATAAAAATCGTTTGATGATTTTATAATCACAGAAACTCACAGTATGAGCTAATACAAATTGCTGTAACACCTTCATTCAATATCTTAAAAAAAAAACTTGCATTTCTAATAAACATAATTTCTCAAATAATACAGACAGACTGAAATTGGTATTCATAAATATGTATTTATTTATAAATATGTATTTATGTACACAGTTATATTTGCTATACGGAAAAAAAAAAAAGATTTCAGCTAATGTTTCAGCTAATGTTAATTTTGCTATGCAAAAATTAGGATGATTTTCAACATGTAACAAACAAATGAGGTTGTTAGGAAGACATACTAGACTATAAGAGAATTGTTAGAGACAATTATTCAGTTATTGAAATCTAAACACTGAAGTACTCCAAGAATAATTTCCTGGTTCGCTGAAAAGGTTTTTGTGGTCACTAAGGCTAGTCATTTCTTTTCTAGAAATGCTTCTAGAAATTGAAACTCTTGTTACATTCTAGAGTCAGTGTTATGATATGAAATCAGTGGCATTATTGCTAGAGGAGCCAGTTGCTCAGTTTTCCCACTTAGTTCACTGAGATTCAGAGCTCTGTTTCTGAAAATCCATTATTTTTGTTGTACAGTAGATGGAGTAGGAACTGAGATTTATACCTGCTTTGAAAATTATGGGCTAAAGTGTACCTGTTTCCTTGTCATAAACTGCAGTTTTTCACACTGTCTCAGGTTACTTCCCAGCCTACAAAGCATTGGACTTTGAGGAATCAAAGTATATCTGAACTGACTGAAGAATGAGAAACAAATATAATGTGTTTCAGTCATGAAGTGTACACTGGAATTCAACTGTAGAGAGAGATATCTGTGAGGTATGGGAGTAAAGTGAGCAGATTTACTTACATTCACTCCACCACTTCTCTGTTAGTAACGGCTAAGGCTTTTGAATTTCCTAGGTATGACAACAGGACAAGAGAAAAATAACTAAATTTACACATGGATTAATGTCTACATTATTCACACTTCGCACTTTTTATGCCTTCATTCAATCTACTCAGTCTTCAGAATACGAAAAATTAAGTTGGTATATTATGATTTCCACTTCTCTAGGACTAGGTATAGGATTCTGGGAATGAGACATACGATTTCTCTTCCTCTGTATGCCTAAGACGACAACTGTGATGTGGTCTACTTCAGGTGGAAGATTCTGTAATGACTTGCTCGTGTCAGCAAGAATCAAGTTCCTTCTTCCTTTTCAAAGCAAGGAGGAGACCAGAAAAAAAGCTACTCTTCAGAGTATAAACCTCTCTGAAGCTTAGTGACTCCTATTCTTATTGGTTTTAAAGCTTTCTTCTCTTTTACCTTTTATATTTGTAATCACTTTTGACTCTGCACAACTTTTAGTACAACTGAATCCATCTGCCATTTTTCACAGCAGCTACCAGGGAAGAGAAACATTCTGTCTCAAGACAGCACACTAGATGACACGTATGACCCACATGGCAGGAGCCTCAAAAAAGTTAATGAAAATTGTAATTATCCATCCTCGATTTTACTAAGCCAATTCAAAACAACTGCTGTAACAAACTACATCAGATGCAGATTGAGGACTAGTTGTTGAGTTTTTAATCCATGGTGAAAAGGTGCAATGGGATAAAAATACTCTGCTAAGCAGAGAAGGTGGGAAAAACAAAACAGCAGATGTGTGAAAGGCAATAGGAAGGTAGAAACAGTCTCTTGCCACTTATCTTGACCTTTATGATAAGATACCTGAAAAAATATATAAGCTTTGTTTTTCCTCCACTGGATATAGAAAAGGGTGTAATAGATCCAGAGATAAAGGCATGGAAACCTACAGATACTCATCTTGCAATTATGAGAACTCTTCCTAATTATATTATCTGAAAGAAAAAGTGCTCTTATTTACACTGATGGAAAGAATCACAAATAATGGAAAGTCTGTTACATAGGACATAGGAGACAGCTACAGCCAAATAACACATAAAAGATGAGAACAGATCAAATATTGATTGATGGTAAACATGCATATGAGTTCAAAAAGACTAAGGTCCTGACAAAGATGCACTAGCTTTTAATTAGTATGATTTAAATACTTACTTCAAAAATTTTGTTCAATTGTAACAGAATGAATATTTTATGTTGGATAAATATAATTACAGGTGCTGCATTCAAATATTTTTGGTGGGCATACTTAAGTGTTTAAAGCATTTACTTTAAAAGTCAGGAGTAAAACTTAGTGTCCTACACTAAAAATTGTTTAGTTGTAAGAGATCTCATTAAATTCCACTTCAGCATTTGATCATTATTTGCAATGTCCAGCAACATTTGTATTAACAGGAAAAACATTTCACAGAACTATGATTCAAAACATTCTGTAGATACCTAATAAGAATCTATAGTGATGATGAAGAAATCTTAAAATGAACAGAAATATTTGCAGGCCTCTTAATGTGCCTTTTGTAACTAAAACTTACAGCAGATTTTCAAGATAAAGAGTTGTTTGAATTGCCTGACAGTTCTGAAAAGTATTTTAAATTGTTAAAACAAAATCCTAAGATCTTTTATTATACACAATCTTGCAACTGCAATGTTTTACAACACAAAACATTCAAATAAATTCTAAATGAATCTTCAGCAGCAGGATGCATGAAAATATACTTCTACTCGTATAATCTTAAGCACAGATAACTGTGCATATATTAGACACTTGCTAATTATTGTGTGTATCTGATAGCTCCCCAATTATGAACTTTCTTTACTTATATTACTATTCTAATCTTCAGTGTGCTTGCCACTTTCCACTTTCAGCTTGGAAATTAACAATAATTAAAACACAGTACAAGGGTAATACAAGATCTAGGCAAACTGTAATACCTCAGGGAACCCTCTTGCTTAATCTGGCATCAGTGGCATCTTTTCTGAATCCTAAAGAGAAAGGCAAGTTTTGTTTGTTTGTTTGTTTGTTTGTTTGTTTTCCTGCAGAAAGCTATAATGGATATGGTATATGGTTCCACATTGGTAATTAAACATTGCTAATTACTCCCTGAGTACGGCATTCTCTATCACCTGGGCAAATCAATTTGTAGTAAGGTCACATATTCCTAATAGAAGAAAGAACATGACAGATAGTTAAAATATCCCAATGGCTCTAGAACTTAAAATGTCCTTCATTTTTAATTTAACAGGACTTGGTAAAATCTTTTTGGCTGTTATTTCATGGTAAGTACTTCATAAGAGTTTCATCATTTTGTAAGAACTGAATTTAATCTGACTGGCATATGATATTTGAAACGTTTTTAAGAAAAAGTATGAAGTTTACGTGATTGTTTCAGTCATTCTTTCTGGACTGCTCAAGGGAATTTTTTTTTTTGAAAACTTTTAATCTAATTTTAAGGACATACCCACTTATTCCTGGAGTTATTGTCTGCTGTCTGATACTCTAGATCAGAGAGATGATGTGGACAAAAAGATCTTAAAGATGCTGTCAGTTTTCTGCCACTGCCAAGAGTCTGAGGACTTACCATCTGCTCAGTTCTTCTTATAAGGACTTTATGAGATATTTTCACCATATTTTCTGTTTATTCCCTGTTGTGCTTCATCCCAAGTCTCAGATTTTCTTATTGTTGAATCCACACACACTTGTATGCTGGTATATTCTCCTGCTTCACTTGACTGTTCTTCATTTTCTGTGAAAAAAATTCTTCATTTCAAATTCTTAATTTTGAATCCCTTGTGTCTGACATAGAGGTTTTGATTTATGTATTTTTTCCTTCCTCTGTTATTAGAGCAGTCTGTACTTACACCCTTATCCATCCTTCAAAGAAATAACAATTTAACTGTTTCTTTCCCCACCCCAGTTTATCTCTTGTCAAGTCTTAAACTCAGAGCTGTGGTTGCCTACAAATCTACTTTCATGAAAATATTGCATTTATTTCAGTTTCTTTCCTTCTGCTGTTCCAGAGAATGAAAAATCAATGATTGCCTTTCCAGGAACACTGAAGGCAAGGGCAAGTATTCCTCTTTTTCAGTTCTGCCACAGGCAATAACCTCCAGCAGAAGAATGGGCACACACTTTAGAGCAGTTGTGCCTTAAATTGATACCGCTAGAGGAGCAACATCTCCTGTGTAAATGTGCTCTTCTGTAAAGGTTTCCAGGATCTCAGGACTGACATTTCATTGCAACCATGCAACCATTTCTAGAACTACATCCTAAAAACCAATCTATTTCTTAATTTTCTTCTTGATTTTGCTAGGGTTTTTTTGATCTACTCCTCAAATATTTACTGACAGTGGAAAAGAAGCCTAAGCTCACTAATTGTAGAAGTTGTTTTATTTCATGAAATTGTTGGGAACTTCAGCTGAAAAACTTTAAATGATAATATTCACCACTATTTTGCATATGCCTTATTTAAGACTGAAGTAATTAAAATTAACATTCTAGAACAAATTTCATGTA
>VXAV01004570.1:26082-77551 GCA_013399715.1 Alectura lathami
ATTTTTTTGTTTTTTCTTTTTTTGCAAATTTTTTTTTTTTTTTTTTTCCCCAGGTGCTCACAGAGGTAAAGCAGAACAAAACAAAATATGCCACAGCAACAAAACACAGGAGAATTATAATTAAATGAATGCAGTGCTAGATGTAACATTTCCAAAAGTCATAATTATTATTTATAAAGCAATTGAGATAAAGAAGAATCAGACATACATAATTCTAATTTGAGATTTTGTTCACAAGATAATGCCACTGTGAAATCATACATCAAGGACTTGTACCTAAAAATATGCCAAAATTCAAAAATACGCATATGAAATTATACATTATATATTGCAGCTATAAATAAAATTACATACATATTTACAATTATTGCCCCTTCAAATAAGTTCTAATGAAGGAATATTAATTGGAAACGGAAATTCATCAGCAAACAGAGAATCTTAAAGGCCTGTCATTCCTGTCTCCTGTTTTCACACAGCTTTCACTGTCTTCAGATGGAGATGCCTTCAGAAGATTTGCACCCAACACGACGTCTGTGCCCCAAGAGCTTCATAACATGCAGTGTGTAAAACATTCTAATTTTGAATCCTGGAATGGAGTTCTCAGCTGTGTGCTGGATGTGCTTCTGGCTTTAATGTGATTCTAAAAGCATCCAATGGCACTACTTGCACATCTATAACAAGATAGGATTGAACAGGTTAGAAATTCTTTACTTCCATCAGGTGGAAATCCACAAGCAAGCAGACATGTTCTGGTACCAGGACTGATAAAAGAGAAATGGTTGTCTTCCTCAGAAGAAGTGATATGACAGGGGGTATGACCTGAAAAATATAGGACCCTTTTTCCCCCATTGTCATGTCACTATCACTGTCAATACCGCTCTGTGGTACTGTGTCATACAGTTTGCCACTTTTTCCAAATGTAATTAGCATCAAAGAAGAAACAGCTCTGAAAGAAAAAAGGAGGAAGAGGCATTATACACTACCAGGAGAGACATTTAAACTTTGTATCACCTTTAGGAATCTAGAGTAGATCTTCTTACATCTTTGATCACCTTGAACTTGTCAGTTTTCCACCTTGGCGTCTCTGTAATTCTATTTCCTATCCATAGTGTGGGTCAGTATGTTTAAGTGCAGGAGGTGGAAACAGCAATTCTGTTCATCTATTCTGTTCATCTCACTTTACAGACGTGTGAACTGGCAGGGAGTGGAGGGAGTCAAAGCTCAGCATCTATGAAATGACAAGCTTGCCAGGACAGCTGGCCTCTTCCAATCAGTTCTTCATTTCTATACATAATCGTCTAGATGGAATAATTGTTTCACAGTCCTCTATCCCAGGCCTTCACATGTGACTATAAGGTCACTTCGCTATGATACTGTAGATAGTTCTTTAGATTTGGGATAATTAACAACTGTCATCTTCATTCAGAACAGAAGATGAGCAGACTGACATATAGAAACCTCAAGTCCCAACATATGGACATTAAATTAATTATAAAAAATACATGCTACCTGCTGGGTTAGTAAACATTACAAAAAGCATACTGGTAAACTGAACAGATTGATCCTAAGGACCTGACTTTATTCAGTTTTTACTTAACAAGCTTGAACTGGTTTCTGTAGAGTCTTACTGAAATCTGAAAAAAAAAAAAAATGCACAAATTGATGTAGAATAAAAAGACCAAAAAAAAAAAAAAGTATGAAAATCAACATGTTATCTTGTTTTTATCTATAAAAGTGCTGATCCAAAAAGGGTTTTCATTAAGGGCAGCTTTTAGGAACAAATTTTGAGTATATATGCTGAATACAAAACACTTGGGATCATGCATATTTATCTCCACTAATGCTGGAGTAAGTGTTCTATTAAATGGCATTCATTTGAAATGGTTAAGTCTCACAAATTGCGTATCTTAAAGTCATAATTAGAATGTGTGATTAGCTGAGATATTTCAGAAGAGGCACTAGAGGAATCAGTAAAATAGATAAGATATATATAAAGATTCCATGAATAAAACACCTGGTTTGCATTAAAACCCTTACACTTCTAGCAGGAGGATGGAATAGAAAGGCTAATACAGAGCAGAATTTACAGCATGATTCCAAATGTCTCAAACACTGGAGTTTTAAAACAGTAGTTCTCACTCTCTTTTTATGGTAATGTCATATTTCAAATCTTAAAAGGAGAATATGTCATCTTCCAAGAAAGGCAGAATGGCCTGTAAGTATTTGCAGCAGTCTCATGATACTTTAATGAAGCATGTATCTGTGAAGGTGTGCTCCCCCTGCCCCTAACCTCTTCCAGCCTGGCCACTATGCCCAAGGCCTTGCTCAGGACTGGTAACCCTGTCCTGCTAAATACTGTGACCATGAGCCAATCACCTTACCCCATGAACAGTGAGCAGCCCGAGAGCCTCTTGTGCTCTAATTCTCATGCCAAGATTGCATGTGATCTCCCCAGTTACTTATAAACATTGAGAGGCTTGAGTGACTGTAGTCTCGGGGTGGATCATCTGGAGTAATTATTGGAAAAAACTGATTGGGATATTTCTCTCTTAAAAGAAAAGCATTGAAGAAACCTCCAGGGTGGAGCGCAGTGAATATGCAAGGATCCTGTTCCATGAGAGTTCCCCAGGCAACATAAGACCTGCAAACCTTACATTGTTAGCAGCACCAGAGGAGCTTGGTGTGCTGGCTCTAAGAGATACAGCACGGAGGGTGGGGTGAGGTGCAAAACTTTGTGACCAGGCTCTGTAATAAGATCGTGGGGATGGGAACTTGCTGGTACTATGGAACTGACCAGTAACCTTGAGTTAGCACCTTTTCAACTTTCTGTTGCAACAATCACAACAGTGATAGGTATGGTTAGAGTCACTCAAGTTCTGCCTGAAAATGCTGTAAAAATGGCTGGAGAGAGAAGGAATTTTGGGGAAGATTCCATCACAGTCAAGTTGGGAGCACACTGCTGGCTTCCAGGACCAGTTGACAGGCTTAGCCTTTTTCCACCCTTACCTTTGGGAAGCCTGTTGGGTGAGATTTGCACACTCGGTTATATCGAATGCTATATAAAAACCCAGGAAACTTAGAAATCTCTAGAGTTATTTCGTATTGTAACATGTTTTGTGGTCAGCTGCATTATTGTTATTGTTGGTATGCACACGTGTTCTACAAATGGTGCATTTATCACTGGCAATTCAGAATAAGCTGTTATTTGTTGCTCTAAAAAAGAGTACCATTCTATAAGGTCGCTGTGAGAATTTGGTATGGGTGCAGCCAAGTTCTCTAATGTTCGTTGTTGGAATTCTGTTTGAATGCAGCTAGATGAAGGTGCTGTGCTATGGGTGAATCCATAATTGTGAGAGTTTGGTATGGGCGCAACTAAATTCCCTAAGGTTGGTTGTGACTGTCCATTGGTACGCACCTAGGCCTGTAACACAATGGCGAGTATTAACCCTTTTAACTCAGTATCTCAGCATGAATGTATATGCTTTCAAGTGAAATTACTGTACTAGAAAGTGATAGGAAAAAAAAAAAAAAAAAGGAAAAGAAAAAGACAAAAAAAAGAAGAAAAAATGCCATCGTTTCCCAAACCTCCCCAAATCTATCAGCATAAATAAATTCTGACCTGAATTAAATGAAGTCAAATTGGACTATGTTAAACAGGAACCAGGAATTAAATACAATAGAAGCCTTTTTAAGAGCACAGAATTGGTATTACACATTTTTTTAGTAACAAATTAAACTTTTTAAAAAATGTGTTCTAGTTATAATACTAAGTTCTCTGGTAATTGTTTTTTATTTTATTTTAAAGCACCAAAAACCAAGATTTTACTGGTCCAGTGCTACAAAAACATGAAAATACGATTTCCTGCATGTCAGCAGACACCTAATAAAATTTACGTACTTAATCTTGAAATATGATATACAATATTCAAAATATAGATAAACAATAACAGCAGAAGAATTTAACATAATGCACTTTCATTTTTTCTTTCTCATAAGAGTATTTTATATTTTAAAAAATTAAGAAGATGCTTTCCTTTTAATTCTTATTTTGTTCATGTAATTTTTACTGTAATCCTGTGAAATACATATTTTTACCAGATAGTTGAAACAAAAAAATAAGAAATACACTTCTACGGAAATCTGAGTGGTGCAGACAACATGCTGGAGGGCTGGGATGCCTTCCAGTGATACCCTGACAAGCCTGAAAGGTGGGCCGATGCAAACTTCATGAAGTTAAACAAACCCAAGGGCAAGCTGCTGCAGCACCTTGTTGTGGCAATCCCAAGCACAAATACAGGTTAACTGATGAATGGACTGAGAGCAGTCCTGCAGAGAAGGACTTGGGGGTTCTGGTTGGCGAGGGGCTTGACATGAGCCAGCAGTGTGCGCTTGCAGCCCAAAAGGCCAACTGTATCCTGGCTTGCATCACAAGAAGGGTGGCCAGCAGGTCCAGGGAGGGGATTGTCCCCCTCTGCTCTCCCCTCGTGAGGCCCCACCTGCAGTTCTGCACCCAGGGGACCCCAGCAGAAGAAAGGTGTGGAGATGCTGGAGCAGGTCCAGAGGAAGCCACGAAGATGACCAGAGGGCTGGAGCACCTCTCCTGTGAAGACAGGCTGAGAGACCTGGGGGAGCTGGGGTTGTTCATCCACCAGAGAAGACTCTGGGAACACCTTATAAGAACTTCTTGTACCTAAAGGGTCCAAACAGGAAAGATGGAGACAGACTTTATCAGGGAGTGTAGTGATGGAAAAAGGAATAATGGGTTAAAACTAAAAAAGGGTAGATTTAGATTAGACATGAGGAAGAAATTCTTTACTGTTAGGTGCTGAAGCACTGTAAGAGGTTTCCTACAGAAGCTGTGGATGCCCCATCCCTGGGGGTGTTCAAGGCTAGGTTGGCCTCTGAGGCCAGGTTTTGAGTAACCTTATTTAGTGAAAAGTCTCACTGTCCACAGCAGGCAGTTGGAACCAGATGATCTTTAATGTACCTTCCAACCTGTGATTCTATAAAAGTCATCATTTGTGATCATTTCTATGTTGTTTTGTTTCCTCTAAATGTGACAGCAGAAAATAAAAGAATTTGGAGAACAGTAAAAATGAATCACCTAAAAGGAAGATATTTATAACCTTTTTTATTTGCTAGTTTCCATTGAGTTACATAATATAATCACTTAATACACTGTTATTTAATTAATATTGATAGAAATAGTATATATGCAATTAGCTAACAGAAAGAAATTTTTTGTATAGTAACTGTGGAAAGTGTTACATTTTTATTTACTGTATCTGACAGAGGTTATTAGCATTGTAATCATTTATTTTAATGTGTTTTAAAAAATACGTTTTCCAGAACAGGTAGCACATATAAAATAAACTCTGTTAAAGTCTAAGACAGTATTCTAGCAATTTTTAAAAAAGAAAATCCTGAGTATTTCAATAAGCTCTCATCTAACTATAGAACATTTGCCAATTGTAAAAAGAGCCATAAATTAATATTTCTAAAGAGACAATGTTTCTTATAGCAGGAACCTAGTAATGGAATTTTGATGAAAAACTCTAATATTCTCAGCTTAGAAGGCTTATATAGAAGACTATATTAGAAATTATTCTGTGGACAATATAAACACCAGAGATGAGAGCAATTGCTGCTATTCTTGATCTCAGACTCGCTTATAACTGAAGTAGATAAAGAAGACACAGACTCTGCTGAAAATATTATTTTAAAATACTGTAATAAGTTTAGCAACATTGAAGTTAACGCAGCACACTACTAGCTCCATTTCTACTGAAGATTGTAGAAGAAACCCTGCTGGTTCAACTGAAACTAAACACAGCAGGAACCACCTTTTGTTGTTTAAAAGGTTTACTACAAGAAGGACTAATTATGCCTGATTTTGAAGGAGTTTGGGACATGTGAAGTACCAGAACTGACTCAGCTCTGAATTCCAAACCAAACTTCTTGGTTTTTTTTTTTTTTTTTTTTTTTCCTATTTATTCCCATTATTAATTTCTTCCTTGACTATGCATGCAAAAACTGTTGCTTTCAAAACTGGCCTGGCATGACTGCTAAGGGGAAATAGAGGTAATTATCCTAGTGATGCTCAAAATTTGCTCTGTTGCCCAGGAATCCTTTGCATCAGCCTTCTGTAAACAAGGCTGCTTTTATTCTACCTCCCTTGGAAACAATTTTAACACTACCTTAATCATATTTGCTTTGTTCTGAATGGAATAAAGACGGGGTCATGGTAGTTCAGAAAAACAGATGGCACATGAAACTTAGAAAAGCGCAAGCAGGTTTGGACACACAAATCACTGGAGTATGGCTAGTTTCTTTGGCTCTAAAACATAAAAAGATTAAAAGGCTTAATTTTAAATGCTGACTTCAAACACCATATCATTCTGAATAAGCTTAAAGACCTTGAGTTGAGCAAGTTCTTCCATTCTTGCCTTCTTACTGAGTCCTCCTGATGGCATTCACAGGTATATGAAAAACTGCAATTTTTCCCTTTGCCCTCACGTGCCTCCTTTCAGTAGTCATCTTCTCACGTTAAAGATACAGAAAACGAGGGAATACAAAACACTTTACAACTGAAGTGTAAAGTGAGCAAGAGCATCCTTTTTCATTTTGTTTGGTTCAAACAAACGGTTTTAAGAGCTTATCCTAATTTAAACTGTAAAAAATGTTATTTAGTCTGCATATTGCATTTATTACAATCAGCTTGTTTTATGATTAAGTAGAAAGAACAAAACTTGAAAAACTATTACAAAGGTACTTAGTCTGTGGGTGCCAGGACAATTTTAACTATGTTGCAGCTTTTTCTAAGTGCATCTTCCCAGAGGAGCCAGAATGAATCATTGGCTAAATGCCATGTTCTAGTGGCAGGAAATTCTGGCTGTAAGACAGCCTTTTATTTACAGTGTTACTTGTGGGGTATCTAGAAATATTGGTCAAAATGTGAATGCATTAATTGCTCTTTGATGCATGCAGAGTAGATTTGAGACATGCAGAAAGCACACTGTAAGAGATACCCTCTTCTTCTCTCCATGTAGCTCTCCTAGAAAGCTACAGAAAGATTAAAGAAATCTCCCAGAAAGATTAAGAAATGAAAGTAGCTAACACTTGCTCAACACCAGTTTAGTGAGCAAACTAAAATGAGGATATTTTTGGAGTGGCTGAATTGATTGATATGGAAATGGTTTTGTTCCCATATGTAAAGCACTTATTACAGGAACACTCAGCATTAGTAATGTGTTTTGTATTTCTTGTCTGAAAATGTGTTAATTACTTTTGTAGTAGTAGTTTAAATCTTCTTGCTCTCAACTGATATAGTAAATTTTGTGCAATTACACTTAACCACCCATATTACTGATTCCGCATGTTATTTGTTTCATAGAAGCCAATCATAATATGAATTGTAAAATTCCAACTTCTTGAATGTTATTTTAAATTTATTTGAGTGGAATGCCAGTTTTCATTATTCTTTCTGGACAAAAGGAAGAGAACTGTCCTTATGAGAGCATCTCCTTCAAAATGCTGTCTTCATCTTTGAGTTACTTGACACTCACAATTTCTAAACAAAAAGAAAACTATGACTTTTGTTAGACCACGAGGATAGAGTTTAAGGGACAGCAGTAAGCATGAATTTTAGTGGTAAAAATCAAATGTAAACTTTCTTTTTAAAAGTATTGAAATAATAAGTTGGGATAATATCTGTCAGTCATTATAATTAAACCTAAAAAAAAAAAAAAAAAGAAAGAAACTACACAAAGTCAGCAACAAGATTATTTAATAGATCCTGAGACTGAAGTATTTATTGGTCTTTCACTTTGAACTGCTTTTTGAAGGGTGACCTAGTCAGTGAAGTTCCCTCATATGTGCTGTCAGCAAAGCCCTCATTAAAACATCAGAAATTTAAATTTACTTTCACAGTAATACTCACAAATTACATCTTCTCACATACATCTCAGTGAATATTACCTTGGCTTTCTCTTTTAACTGTGTCCTGATTTCAGTTGAGATAGCACTAAGGGCACACCCACGTTTTGGCTGTTGCTGAGCAATGGGTGCATGCCTGGGGCTCGGCAGCTCCACAGCACAGAGACGCTGACATTGCCGGGGGGGGGGCAGGGAGGAGCCAGGGCAGCTGGGAGGGATTAGGCAAAGTGTTATTCCGTATCAGGTTACACCATGCAGAGGGCTCAAAGCTGCGGGGAGGTGGCTGAGGGCAGCTGCTGCTGTTTGGAAATTGCCAGGTGTCAGCTGGTGGGTGGTGACACCATTGCAGTCCCGCCTTGCATTCTGTAAGGGTGCATTGCATCTTGCTGCACTGCCTTGCTAATGGGGCATCAGTTGATGGTTGATGAACAGCTATATTGTTAGCTGCTGTTGGTTGGCGGGTGGCAAGTAACTGCATTACAGATATGTATATTTTGTTATCACTGCATTTGTTGGTTTTCCTTTTTTTTTTTTTTTTTTTTTTTTTTTTTTTTTCTTTCTGTCTTAGCAAATAGTTTTTAACTATAAATTTAGTTTAACTTATGAGTTCTGTTTTGTTTCCAATTCTCTCCCTCATCCCACTGGAGGTGAGTGAGTGAATGGCTGTGCGGTGCTGAGCTGCCCTTCACGTTAAACCACAACAAACTGATATGGACATTTCTATGCCAGTAGAGAAAACATAACTTCATGAACATGATGTAAATTTAATTAAGCTAGACTGTTCCTGACATCTGAAAAGCTATCACTGAACAAAACTGAAAATTAATGTATATCAAGTCTTTCATATTGTGTAACACATTTGTTGTCTGAATCAGATTTTTTTTTTTTTTTTCCTTCTAGGTTGAAATTCCATAGAAATAAGGCTGTGTATTTGAACAGTGTAGCCCCTAACACCCTATGAATGTTAATGGGAAGAATAGCTAAAAATAGTCTGATGGTGACTTCTTGTTGAGACCAAGTACTCTATCCTGCAGAGCCACAGTGTATATTTGCTGCCCTGAGGTGTCAGTTCTAGTGCTGTCATAGTGATCATTTAAGTACAAAGTAGGTGGACTTTAGTATTATGACTGATTATTTTGGGAGTAATCTAATACATGCAAATTGTTATAAACTATAGTTAGAAATCAGAAGTCTAACTTGATGGACTGTAATGGGTAGTGCTACTCAAGCTTAGCTGAGGATCCTTTCTGCCCTTAAGCTCAGAAAACCTGTGAATATCCTGAATTTTTAGAATTTCCACAGCCACTCATAGAGAGATTCAGTAACAGGATTATATCTCACTTCACCAAATAAAAACCTCAGGGTCTTGACTCTGATCTCATTATGAAATGGGTGATACCAGTATAAAACTAGTACCAAAAATAGTAGACCTAAATGTATTTCCACTTTTTTTTTTTTTTTTTTTTTTTTTTTTGGAAAAGTGTAACTGAGCTTTTCTGAGGAGGAGAAACTTAAAGTGTGACATAAACTTTAGATGAGCTCAAAAAAGAGTTTAGAAGCATCCCTTCAGAAATTGCTCATGTACACACAGAAGTCAGATGAGAAAATTATTTTAAGAATAACCAGCAATGCAAATAGATGACATCTCTTTTGCAAATAAAATTGACACAATTATTTTTACATAACTTAACAGTTCTTCATATATTAATAAATAAGACAATGGAGGATGTTGTACAACAAGAATGTATGCCAAAAGAATGGTGCTAGTATTTGATATATCATCCTACAACAAAGTGAAATCTGCTGTCCAATATTTTTGGATCAGTAAACAATTTTTTCATTGTATATCTTCCCTATAATACTTCCATAACCTTTTCAAAGGCCTTATAATGTACCATAGCCCTTAAACTTTAGTGCATATTTCTTTCCCTAGTAAATAGTTACTGATAGAAAAACTATGCATATGGACTGAAGGAAACTTGAAGTAGCACATTTTCTTTTATTACATCATTTTTTTTCCTCCTGTCCCTTAGGAAGTGTGATAGTTATTTATTTCGTGATCATTCTGCATCAGAGTACATACATGCATTGTAATGCATGCAATTTTAAATTCAGTATTTATGGTATATTCTATAGTTACACACAGTTATTTTTTGGTGTGCCACAGTTCAAATGGTCTCGCACTTTATCATACTGTAAGTAATGCTGGTGCTTATATGCTGCTTCAACAGAAGTACAAATATGAAACCATGTAAAAAGCTCTGTAAACAGATTGAGATCAGCAAGTAACAGCTGTTACCACTTTCTGATATGTCTGCAGAATTAATTATTTTTCTAAAGCATCTTTATATCAATAGATGCAGGTTAGTTGACTGGACAACACATTGGCAAAGATATTCTTTATGATACTGTTCATGGTATCTTGAAATCAAGTATTTCATTGTATTTGGTCAACCATCAAAATCTAAGTTCTTTCTACCTGATTTAATATGGCATACTAATCCATACAATTCTTGGTATATACTCATATATGAAGGACTAAAAATGATCCATCTGCGCATCTCCTCTGTTTACTTTCACAGCAGAGACGCAAAAATGTATGCAGCTGAAGTCCAAAACTTAAAACAGATGCTGGAGTTCAGAAGCTATTACTCATTTGTCAAAAATGAATATTACAAAATGAATATTACAATAATGGATGTGTGGCTTCTCAATCATTCTATAATGAAGGGAAATAACTTCACAAAACACCAAAATTCCAAAGCTCCCAATTGTAGCACATCTTCTTATGCAAAGTTTGTAACAGATGTTTATCTGCTACTTAGAAAAAAAAAATTGATTTAGTCTGACAGTCATTTATACTTGTTATCTGCTAACCTCAGTTATCTTTCTACCTTTAGAGAAACACAAGCAGAAACTGTGGATGTAGTAAATTTTCCTATTGTTCTGTCAAGGCAGAAAGAAGGAATAACATCATTCAGTCTTACTTCTGATCTAGTGGCAGTTTCCACTGTCCCAATAATTTTGGTCACTATCAGCAATATATGACAATAAAAGCAATATTTCTGAATTTTATGTGGTCATTCTTACTAACATAGGAACATACTGTTCTTGCTGAGGCAACACTAAAGTTTTGATAAGGATAAGGTGTTTTACTTCAAAACTAAGCCATGCTATGCTACTGTACTTCATCCAGAAAAGATTACTACATGACAGATTCAACATTTCAAACCTATGCATATCAGAAAGAAAAATCAGTTTTGGATGAGTGAGGGTCAAAACTGAGAAAGCTGCAGCATGTGAAAGACTGCAGCTCTGCAGTGGTCAATGAAGGGAAAGTCAGCAAATGTTTTCCACTCTTAAGAGTGCAGATTCCAATGATTTAATTAAAAATAAAAATAAAAAATTCATGACTGACTGGAATTACTCTAACTCCAGATTTAGGGAGAATAAAAAGAAATGTAGATGCATTCTATTTAGGCGTTTCTCTATGTATACTTAAAGTTTAAATAAGTTACAGGCAAAGGTTATACTCTAGGAAATATAGTATGATCTCCATCACCCCAGAACTCTCTACATGGGGAAGTTAGTATTAGCATCATCCACAGGAATTCAGCAGTTGCATGAGGATACCTAATAGTGATACTGGATTGTTATTCTGTTCGAGCTCTGTGGAATGGCAGGAGCTATCTAGGACTGTGGAATGGCAGGAGCTATCTAGGACCCTATACATTTGCTTTTCATGGGAACAAAATAAAAATATCAGTAATGGAAATTAGTAGAAAATCCTATTCATTTTCTGTTATCAGTCTACCCAACAATGTGTTATTACCCAGGAGGATTCCACTTTATGCTTTCCACTGGTAAGTACTTTATGTCATTTTTACACCATGTAATGCTGTGGCTTTTCTCTGCCCTTTGATTACATATTAGCAGCTTGTGCTCTTACATCCAGAAAAGTTAAATTGAGACTCTGAGACTATTAGATGTTAGTTCCCAGATGCAGATTCTTTTGACCTTACTTTTTTTGTCTTACTTGCAGGAAGAGAAGATAACATGACAAGTGTGTGTCAAGGCCTGTCACAAATATTAGGTCAACAAGTCTCATCTTAGGGATCTCGTCCCAGCTTTCATGGAACTGCTTCGCCTTAAAGTCTGACTTTTACTGAGATAAGATCAAAGTCTTCTCTTGCGTACAAAGCCTATCTGAAAATAATCTAAATTTCCCTTGAAAAACTGACAATGCTCCAGACCTCACTGGTGCTGATTACCATCTTACTTGCCCTCTCTCAAAATTGCTTCTTTCCCTCTTCTACCTAAGATCTATTTTTCCAAGCAGAAGTTGTAAGTGAAGCTACAAGACTAACTTTGTAATGTATTTGTTCCTCACTAGTAAGAGTAACCCCTTTCATAGTGAATCACTGACTTAAGTGCTTTATAAAGCACTCTTGTATTAACACTCTTGTAATAGTCACAAGATTTTTTTATAAAATTGTTTGTGTAATTCTAGGAATTTCTTGAGGTTTTAAAGATAATTTGTTTCTGTACTTAACCATACTTGGTAGAATTTTTTATTATCCTCTGAAAGTAAGCTTGCAAATGACTTAATACTTAGTTTAGCTGCTGCTTAGTTCTTCCTGCATATACGATACTTCCTGCAGACACTTCACTGTAAAAGAAATTGATTGGAAATGTCTGTGAACTCAAAACAGATTGTGTTTCACCGATGAGAACATGGGCTCTTTTTCCTCCACAGTAGATTTAATTTTTAATTTCTGTTGATATGTCACCAGGTTTGCCAACATTCTTCTATTACTAACATAGAAAGATTTAAATCAGCCTGTTGGATAACTTACCTGCAGTACTTAATACTTATTTCTGTCCACTGACATAATTACATTGTTATCTAGAGTTTATAGAACATTGCAGCATTTAATTAAGTCTGTGTAGAACAATTACTATTTTGATTAAACCCAGTTTTGGACTCAGCCAATTTGTTGACATCAGCTCAGCATGTCTGGCTTCCTACTAAAAACCTTCATTAAGGTCACATCTGCTTCCCTTGACTCCCTCATCTAAAATGACCTTGTTGTTTACTCTGTTTTATGACCATAAAATCTCTCTCACTGAAAGAGCTCTTCACATGCTGTTTGCAGTTACATCCTCTGGCTCTTAAATATTTCCAAACTGGGAAATATTCGGGTCACTTCAAATCAGTATACAGCTCAATCCAGAGCCAAAAGTCACTGCAGCTACTGATGTTATCTACCAATCCTACTTCTTAGTCTGGCAAATGGAATTTTAGAGGACTAATACAAACTTCAAAGTTTAGCTTACTTTTTTTTTGTAAGAGCCTCAAGACATAAAGAACTATGGGACCAAAATATGTTATATCACATAAATCTCTTCTGTTACCCTTTAAAGGTTAGAAATTGCATAAAATGTAATACAAGCACCACTGGTGTACTAATATTTCCCAGAATGTGCATGGTAGTAAAACTTTGCCCTCAATCACTTCAGATTTTATACAGATGTGAGTTGGGTTCTCCAGAAAAATAGCTGGAAAAATCACATACAGCAGCCTTAAAGCAGCTGAAAAAAAAAAAATCCTTCACAATTCTGTCTCTCATCATGTCCTAGCAGAATCAGCAGGAAATCAGGTTTTCCTCTTTGCTTCCATGTCCAACTCTGCTTTCACCTGTCATTTACAAATTATGATATATACTAGATAGTGTAGAAGATCACTATCCTTCTATGCTTCTGCACAGGTCCAAGCAGAAGTAAAATTATTCCCATTTTAAGAGATTCATATTTCCAATATTTATTCTAGCAATCTGAAAAGTTAAGGGTGGGTGGACTTAGGACAACATTCTTTTAACCCAGATATCAAAATGTAAATGGATTGCTGATTACTAAGAATTGAACAAAGAGAGCATTTTGTATGAAATAAGGCCTTACCACTAAGGCCTTACTTGTTGCATCATTGCATGCCTATGGGATTTGTTCAACATACCAGAATATCAAAAGCTCAGTCTGGCTACCACCACATTATTTTTTATTTTTTTTTCCAAAATGTCCCTAAAGGTACGTCTAAATCACGTGTAGGTGTTAATATAGAGGCTAGAGTATGAAAAACTAAAAAGAACTGCATATGAAGCTGAACGTTACTGTTGGTTGCAGAACATCCACGAAGAAGAGCCAAGTTTGACTGAATACGGTGTGTACTCAGTATACACACTATTGACCTTGCCTAGTAACCGCAAGGATAATAAAAAGTCTGACTGAGAATTTTTGAGCAGGATTGCAGACTTGGCTTGTTGATCCAAAAAACAGTGGTTACATTTCTGTACAGAAAATATTTCCATTAAATTTAAATTGCATGACAGGAAAAATCAGTGGTGACTGGCACACTGATGAAACACCTGGGGTGATAAGTGCTATATGCAGTTGCCCTGAGCTCAGCATAAAGTAGTTTGTGTTTATGTTGGTTGCACTGAGTGTTCATAACGGACCAACAGACTTGCAAAGGTGTAAAAGTGTCTGGGCTTACACTAAGACCATTGTCACTTGGCAGCATGTTCAATCATACATGAACTTCATGATGCAATAGTATCTGTGAAAGATAAAATGTCACCTGGCCTAATATAGCATGCCTACTGAATTCTACAAAGTGATAAAGTGAAGACCACTTTCACAGGAATTTAAACATGAAATTATTATCGGAATCCAGAAGGAAAAACCAGATATATCACCATAGGGATCCTTTCACCGACTTTGAAAGATGTCAAGTGTTCTCCCCAGCTAATTATTTCTTCTTGGATTTAAAAATCTCATATTTACTTTCATCTGGATATTCACCCAGCTGACTCCCCAAGATTCTTGATCTGATAGATTAAGTATTGGGCCCTATCACAACAGGAGAGGTGTAGGAACTGTTCACTAGATTAATTTTCTAGTTTGCAACCAGCTTTTGACTAACAAGAAGGGAAATTATCAACTAGTCCCTAGAGGAGAACAAATTCTTCCAAATTCATCCATACTAGTTTAGTTCTATTTGTTCATACACTAAATGGCTTTGGAAATAGTTTGAATAATTCTACCAGCACCCTTGGCGAGATAACCTCTGCAAGACTAGAAGTCTACTTGTTTGGTTAATGGAAAAAAAAAAGTGAAGTCAAAATTGGCATCAAGGTTTCCATCAAATAAAAAATTGAAACCTTTTCAGGCTTATAATGCCTAAACAAATGTCAAAACTTTATCTTTTATGAAAATTTTATTCATCAGCTGGAAGTACTCCTGTTAAGACCACAACAGGATCTATTAACAGGTCCTATAGTATCTGCAATGCATATCCGTGAAGGTCCAGGTGGAAGAATGGAGGAATTCAGATGTGCAGTACACTGATGACAGCCACTATGTCAAAGAGGACTGGGAAAGAATAAACATTAGTATTTCACTGAAACCTTAAAGGCATGCTTACTTTGAAGAAAACTTGATAGGCAGGTTTTGGGAGCTTTTATTCAAAAACAGTCAGTGGAACCTAGGATAGCAGATAACATAATATTTTTTTTTTTTTTTTGGAAAGCATGCTGTTCTGCAATGAACATATGCTAGAAGAGGGTATGCTGGACAAATACCCTTCTTATACTCTGGGCAGAGCTGTGAATTGCACAAGAAAAATACACTTATTTATTCACTGTGATCCTCCTCTCAACAGTATATTAAGGCATTTTTGCCAAATAACATTCTGCAATATGACAGATCAGCACCAGATAATGTGGAATAAGAATTTCATAAGTTAAAGTAACTGCCATAGTTGCTAAGCCCGTGGAGAAGCTTACTTAAAAATCATTGTAGTTGGTACACATTATTGGTACCTTACACTAGCAATTTCAATTGCTCCTGGAATTTTAAAATGGGACTTGAAAATTTCTACTATTTCTACTATTTCTGTGTAGCCCCCTTTATCCTTGGTTAGGATATATTTAAAATTGATAAGGAAACGTGATTAGGAATATTTTCCCCAATAGAGTTGGGCAGGGAGAAATTTAATGAAATTTAACAAGGGCAAGGGTGTAGAGTCTTGCATCTGGGCAGGAATAACCCCAGGAAGCAGTATAAGTTGGGTACTGACCTGTTGGAGAGCAGCGTAGGGGAAAGGGACCTGGGGGTCCTGGTGGACAGCAGGATGACCATGAGCCAGCACTGTGCCCTCGTGGCCAAGAAGGCCAATGGCATCCTGGGGTGTATTAGAAGGGGTGTGGTGAGTAGGTCGAGAGAGGTTCTCCTCCCCCTCTACTCTGCCCTGGTGAGACCGCATCTGGAGTATTGTGTCCAGTTCTGGGCCCCTCCGTTCAAGAAGGACAGGGAACTGCTGGAGAGGGTCCAGCACAGAGCCACCAAGATGATTAAGGGAGTGGAGCATCTCCCTTATGAGGAAAGGCTGAGGGAGCTGGGTCTCTTCAGCTTGGAGAAGAGGAGACTGAGGGGTGACCTCATTATTGTTTATAAATATGTAAAGGGTGGGTGTCAGAAGGATGGAGCCAGGCTCTTCGCTGTGACATTCAATGACACGACAAGGAGAAATGGGTGCAAGCTGGAACATAGGAGTTTCCGCTTAAATATGCGGAGAAATTTCTTCACAGTGAGGGTGACAGAGCACTGGAACAGGCTGCCCAGAGAGGTTGTGGAGTCTCCTTCTCTGGAGACATTCAAAACTCACCTGGATGCATTCCTGTGCGATCTGCTCTAGGTGTTCCTGCTTCAGCAGGGGGATTGGACTAGATGATCTTTCGAGGTCCCTTCCAATCTCTAACATTCTGTGATTCTGTGATTCTGTGATATTTTATTTTCCAGTAGACCCTCGGGCAATAAGGATTTCTTAAACAAAAATCTTTCCATGAAACATATTTTTATTTATGATGATGATTTTTATTATTACTAAACATTAATTGGAAGTATTTTCTGGTCCTCTGAAAAAAATCTCAGAAGAAAAAAACTCTAGCCATTATTTTCTCATGAGTTTACCAGCAACATACAGAGCACTGTTAATCCAAATGAGTATTCTAGTTGTCACACTATAAAAAGTATTTACCCTTTCAAAAATATTGTAGCTAATACTCAGCTAAAAGGCAAAAGGAAGAAATAAAAGGGGAAAAAAATAACATAGCTTCCAAAACTGTTTTTAGTGAGGATCACAATTTTAAGGGAAACAGTTCAAAAGTGCTTCATCTACCTGAAGATGGCTGACCATACTCTTTGGGAGTAAATTCTTTCTATGAGTGTTTCTCAAAGTCTTTCTGTACATAATGTTCTTATCTGAGCCCAAGATGACATCTCCGAACACAAACAGTAGTATTTTCTGAGCTGATCATGAAGTTAATTCCCTGCTAAATAAATTGCTGTGGCCACACACAAATTGATTTAATGGTTATTAGTTGTGATATTTTGGTTTATCTGCTTTATTCAGGAAGTGTCTTGCCAAGTTAACTGACAGCAGTTCACATAAAATGCTTCCTGAATGTTTGTTTTAGTACATGAATGAGATATTTATGCAACTTGTGTGTTTTTTTTTTTTTTTTTTTCGCTGTTGTTAACTTGAAGGAAATTGGAAAAGGTCTGTAAGAAAAGCTTGCTGCATCATGTAGGGAGAGGTTATATATGTTTATATGTTTTCATGTCAGTTACATTTAATGGAGTATTTCAAATCCCCAACTGATGTTTGAACAATTTAGTAAGCAGAACCCTCTAAAATTATATTTAAATGACAAAATGAAATAATAAGCACTTAAGATGCCAGATTAACATCTGTAAACTTAAGACATGGACATATTGTACATTAGACTTTGTAATGCATTGTACATTGAACAGGGTTTTATCAGACCTAATAGTGTAGCTGGAATAGTGTAGCTGTTTGCCTCTGAAATAACCCATCTTAAAAAGACTAATTGAGAAAAAAAAAAGTATTATCTGGACTTGAAAGCAGGAAAAAAAAAGAAAAAAAAAAAAAAGTAATGAAGTTCTGTTTCTTAAGCTCCTATTTCTATTTAATAGAAATTCCTCACATGAAAGTGTAATTTATTAAGGGCATTATTAACTATGTCTTACTTAACAATCCAAATCTCATCACTGTTTCTATATATTTTTTACGTGGAGTGAGAAGGAAAGCAAGCAAAAATGGCTTTGACAGAGGCAAAGTAGTGGATATGTTGCCAGAAAGACAGAATAGGAAGTCTTCAGGATGTTTACTTGGTACTGCTGGGGACCTCTACATACATATGGACTGGATACCTTAGGTAGTATATCTGAAACTGTTCAGTGAAAATGATAATTATATTGTTCTAATAAAGTCACATGAACACAAATGTGAGCAGATCTGAAGAATGGTATGGAAACCTACTTTTTCATCAAACAGTTCATCATGGTAAAGAATTTTACACATTCATCATTGTTCATGTAGCCACAGACTTCCAATAACTCAAATGTGTGCTGTGTGTAAAAGTGTTATTCAGTTGTAGAAGGATATGAAATATATCAACATCAATTACTGCAGAGCAATAATTTTACACTATACAATATTGAAATTTAAAAGACCGAAGAGTTTACCAAGTTTCTATTCATTTGCTTTAGGAAACAATCTTTGGAGATATATATTTCATGTAATGAAGCTTGCTCCTGACTTTCAACCACAGAGATCTTTACAAACTTATAACAACACATGTATTAAAGGAATACACCCTTCCATCTTTTGAAGTGGCACAGGAGGAAGAATGATGGAACAATTCTGCTGATGCGTGACTTAGAATTCTAATTTCATTCATAAAGCCTTGCTAACTGTACATGGACATCATTGTAATGATTTTCAACTGGATAATAAAATTTGAGAGAACAGATTTATTTCTTATTTTACTGAAATAATGTTTGTGAGATAGATTTCCACTGAACAGATGGTGCACACTGAAAAATATTTTTGTACAAAATGGCAGAGTTGTTTAGCTTTGGCAATTTAAAGTGATTTAATTCTGATATGCTGACCAAGATCATCCATTTGAAAACTGGCAACACTGAGATGAAATGCACTGGAAATCATAGGTCTGCTGCTGTTCTCTGATGTGCTGCATTTTAAATAGTAATAACATATTTTTTAAATTAATCTATACCTAAATTTAGTTGCTTTTGGCAGTTGCTCTGCTAGAGGTAGCTCAGTTGGATGTAAATATCATAGCTATTTCCCTTACCAGTTGTAACAAATCTATTGCACACCTCCTTGTCTGCCATTGCCTCTCCTTTCTTGTAGGCTCCAGCTCCTGACTTCACTGGGCCTTTAGTTTTACAAAGCATCCAGCTTGACAGATGCCTCCTTTTCTGGATCCCAATTCCACTTTTTGCCTTGCCTTCTAAACTTCTTGGACATGACAAAATTTAAACAAACAAACATTTTTTCATGAAGAAAAATGTTCTGAGCTCAGTAAACCAAAATATTAACATGGATACATGTTTTTTTCAATGTTTCTTAGAACCCCAGATTCATTGATTTTGAACGGATCACTGGGAGATTGCCGGTCCTGGAAATTACTGAATTGACACTAGGCTACTTACAGTTTTGTCCCACTGGGTGCTGAAAATCTTCATGGACAGAGATTTCCCAGACTCTCTGGGTAGCCGGCTGCAATTTTATCCTCTTGGTGACAATTCTTTCTTATATCTACTTTCCTCTGTTTCAATGCATGAAAATTGTTTATTCTGCTGTACGTGTGAGTATAGACCCCTGGCTCTGTCACCTTACGGTGCCTTGCTTTCAATGAAACATAAAAGCATTGTTTTGGAATGAGAACAAAGCTCTATTTATTACCTTATAACTTTGCTGGGAGATGACTTTATAAATACCTAGGAAAGATGTTAGGAATAGCCTCAGAATGTTCCCCACTCCTCCAACAATTTATAGCCCAATATTTTAATAAAATATAAGGTATATTTTTGCATTAAACAATCTGCTCTATTAAGAACTAGGAACTATTAGAGGCACTAAATAAATGTTTCCCTTTTCGAGCCTTTACAATTTTACCAATTTGTATTGCATACACGCTCATGCATCTCTATTCCAGCCTGGGCTGCTCATTCATTGCCCATTTTGAGGCTGTTTCCTGACTATTTTAACCTTCCCTGACCCTCTCCTAGATATAACAGAACTCCAAAAAATATCTGAAGAGGATCAAAACTGCACAAACTAGCTACGTTTTTTATACAGTGATGTAATAACACCGTCTACTGTGTTCTGCATTGCCATCTGTATAAATCTCTTTGGGACTGCTACTGTTCCCATGTATCTACAAAAATCTCTGGGATAATCCAAGATATCAAACGGAATTGCAATTGTCTTATCAGAGCCCAGCATTTTTTTTATGTAGGACTCCATTTCTCCTATGTGTATCACTTCACATTTATAATCTTTGAAATTCAACAGCCATTCTGTTGTTCAGTAAGCCTCATAGATTCCTCTCTATGACTGGTCTGTACTTACTGCCTGATGGTTTAAAATTTGAGGGTTTTGGATGAAAAACTTTCAAGATTTGTGTGTGGTGGGAGGTTGGATGAATAATCTTAAAAATGCAAAAGACCTCAGATTATTTGTCTTTTCTCTGTTTTTAAGCTTTCAAGAAAATTGACTTTACAATTTTAATCAAAAGGATCTCTTTCAGTACCACTAAAAGTCTAAGGCTATGAGCATGTTTGCTCTCCTGGAAGAATGAATTCTACATTTGCAATTAGAATTCAGTTACTCTTCCAATACATTGGAATTTATCCAGATTAACTGAGATGAACTGAGATCATCAAATAATCAAAAATGAAAGAATAATCCAGTAAACTAAGTAGAATGTTTTTTTTTTCCCATTTGACAAGTATGGTTTTTATAATTAATAATATTTGATTATTATTTTGATGAAAGAATGAAAAATGTGTTTAATTTGTAAAAGTGATGAGGCTAGTGTGATATAAGGCCTCCTTTCAGTTCTCTGTATTACATAACCGAGCAACAGAAATTTTTTTTTCATTTATCTAACATTAAACAGTAACTTTGTACTTGATGTTCACATGCATACTTTGAAGTAACATCCTGGCACTTAAAATTTGAATTTTTCTTAAAAGCTGTAATTTTAAAGGTTGCTGAGTAGCAAAAATTTAGTGAAAAGTACGAGTTCTTGAGATAACTGAGACAGACAGGATCTACTTATTTTCCTAAATTCATCACTGCATTTCTCTCTGAAGTTAATTTTTAGATTAAGACTTCTGTCCACAAGTGCTAGGGACTTTTCCTCTGCTACTGATCCATGCAATATGCAAGCACAGCTACAGAGTTTGAGAGGTAAGATTGTTAACTAACTTTTTGGTTTGAGGTTTAGTAGGGATTTATAGGACCATCTAATTATTTGTGAAACCACTAATAGTAATATGAGAGGAATATAATTTCATTTGATATATTGGTTACAGAAAGTGTATTAGACAACTTGTTCATTCATCTTTTGTATTATTTTGATGTCATGAAAATCATCCTCTAATCCATCAGAGAGATTCCAAGCAGATGTGCATAAGGGAAAAGAGCCATCTTTGAGATCTGTCATCCTAGTTGCTCTGAGCAAATCCTGGTACATTGGCCTCGGATCACCTTAAATATTGCTAGAGTTCTTTGACAGTGTGATGCAGTTTCTCGCTTTGTGATATCTGGATGGTACAATACAATCGTATTGAATGAAGGCAAAACTGAGATGTGTTTTTTCTTCACTGCAGCTACCTTGGAAAGTTTTAAGAAATCCCCATAAGGAAGATTTTTATTATCGAGTTAGAACAGAGTTTCTAACTCTTATGATTTTATTGAGTATTTGATTTTGCTCAGATTTACACTTCTCTGTCTGCCCCAGCTGCTGAAATTGGATTATTACCTGAGAAAGTTAAGATTTATTATTTGGAAATGCAAAGACTGCTCAACAACTCCTTGGTTCAGGAGAGAGTTTGACTGAAGCTAAGTAGTCAGCACCTATGGAAAAACAAAAAGAATCCAAACTACTTATTCTCTTGTTATGGTTTAACCCATAACAAATAGCTAGCCCCCCCAACCGTCATTCACTCACCCTCCTCCACCCAGAAGGACAGGGGAGAGAAGTGAAGGAAAACAAACAAAGAAACAAACAAACAAAAGTAGAACTCATGGGTTGAGATAGAGAAATTGTTTTACTAAGACAGCAAAGGAATACAAGATAAAAATATAAAAGGAGTAAAAAATAGTGATAATCGGGACTAGTAATATACAAGATGGCAGTTTCTCACCCAGCCAGAAGCAGTAAGAGTGAAGGAATTCTCCCTCCCTGGAAGCCCCTCCTCCAGAAGCAGGAAGAGAAACCCTTCCTCTAGAACCACAAAGAGAGTCACCTCCTACAGAACCTCTAAGAAAGCGACTTTCTCCAGTTCCCTCAGTATATAAGAAGTTCCTTTTACATGATGTTATAAGGTATGGAATATCCTTGTGGTCTGTTTAAGTCAGGTGTCCTAGATCTATGCCCTCCCAGCTTCCTAATCCCCCCTCCACAAGCAAAAAGTACAATCACAGAATCATAGAATGCCTTGGGTTGGAAGGTACCTCAGAGATCATCTAGTTCCAAACCGCCTGCTGTGGACAGGATTGCCAACCACTAGCTCATTAGATCAAACTGCCCAGGAACCCATCCAGCCTGGCCTTGAACACAGCCAGGGATGGGGCAGCCACAGCTTCTCTGGGCAGCCTGTGCCAGAACCTCACCACAAAGGAGATGAGATGCACCCCACTACGCAGCTTCACCAAGATCAAAACAAAAGCACAGCGAAAGAAGAAGGGCTCTGCTCTACCTGAAAACCATGACATCCCTATAACTCAAAACTATAAACAAAAATGCAAACTTTGAGAAAGTTAATTTGTTCATGCTTATCAGAGGGACTATAAGGAGAGAAACATTTAAAATTTAAAATTGGACTTTTTTTTTTTTTTTTTTTTTTTTTTTAAGGAAACAATTATCTTGATTTGATTAACATGAAAGACAAAGTACAATAGATTAAAAATGAATACTGTTCTCAAATGACAGTCCAAAACAGCAATGAACCTACCATGGATTGCTAACTTGCAGAGAAATTATTCTGGACCTTGTCTTGGACTGCATAGTTACAAACTCTATTCAATTATACTAAGTGTATTTAAACTTAGTAATCTTAACAAATGTTAGGCCATAACTTAAAACATGATGCAGTTACATGCTGCCCCTGGTAGGAGTAGTAAGCTTTTAACAGAAGGTGGAGGAAGCTCCTCCCAGGGCTCCACAGAAGAGCCCACCCCAGCCACCACTGAGCCTCTGTCGAGCACCTTGCAGGCTGAGAAGTGGCACTGCTTACACAGTTGCCACATTTATCCTGGGAGGCAGGGAAGCAGCATTTGGGGACTGCACCACACTTGTTATAGGATGTTTAAGGGAAGGAACTAAAGGTGGGGAAAGGGAGGGATCAAGGTGGCTGAGTAGGAACAAGCATGGGTGATAAGAGGGACAGGTTGTGTGTGAGGAGGTTGCTGGTCAGTACACATGTCTAGCTATGCTCTTCCCCGGTCACCACTGTCTGTCCCGTCTTCTCACTAAACTCCTAACTCTTTCCTGGGCATGGAGCTCTATTTTCCATGTGTGGAAGACTTGGGAGCAGCAGCTGGGGCCCACACAGCAACAGGTCACAGTGGCCAGTGTGTTCCTGGTGCCAACAAAGGAGGGGGTGAGCACCTGCAGGTCAGGGTGTGACCACAAAGAGCACCAAGCTGGACTGGCCCATTGATACGTGGAGTGGCCTGGGGACCAGGATTGCATATGGGAATCTTGGACCAGGTGGTCCAAGATAGCTGCCAGTGAGACCATGGGATCCAGAAGTTGACTAAGGGTGTGTGTGAGTGTGTCTGTACCAGCAGCTGGAGTGGGGCCACAGCCTCAGGGGCTTGTATGTCCATGTGCCAACAACTGGAAAGACTGGGATCCAGGGGAACTGCTGAGCAGAGAGTGTTTGAGCCCAGTTGCTGGAGGCATCCACATCGTACATCAGGGCAACTATATCTCCCAGAAATGAACCTTCAGCTCACTTTGCGGTGTGCCAGAAGGGAAACAGGATGAGGCACTGTTTGTGTGAGTGCTGTGCTTTCTGTGCATATATGTTTTTGTGTGTGCCTGTTGTATGTGTTAGGCATGAACACTCAGCCTCAGTACAGTTTGGACCTGGGGATGTGAAGCTGCAGCAGCCTAACTTCCACTGAACAACCGTGTTATAAACTCCTTGCCATATCCATCTCACCTTCTGCCTTTTGAAAATCACCCTATTTGCGCTGCTTGATTTGGTCACATTTTAACCATAGAAATAAACTGCATTGAAAAGGTAGGAGCAATTCCAACTTTGCAAAAATTGTGTCAACTCCTATTATCTATAGTTTACAAACACTGTTTCCATGTTCTAGCCATTTACCTCTGATGTGTGTGTACTTGTAACAGGTTTCAGGCAAACTGCCACTGTTTAGTCAGAAAGGCTTTTTCTATGTAAAAGCAAAAGTAATACTTGATAATTTCTCTGACTTTAGGAAAACTGAAAGGAAGGAGATAGAGAATGGTAGCAGGAGGTAGTTGAAGTTTCATTCCCTTTGCATACTGATTTGTGTTATCATCTGATCAGTTGTGTAGTTGGTCTTGTGACTACTACCCCAAAATTAATTTGAAATGTTCTAACAAAGATCCTCAAATGAAGTGCTTCACTTTTTTTTTTTTTTTTTAATAATAAACTCAAAACCTTTCTCAGCCATACAGTGAGACATCCATTTCTAGTTAAGCTGATTAACCTGGGATGATCTACCCCTTCCCAGCACCTAAGTCTCCCAAGGGTTACCTGTGCTTCTGGAAGCATTAGATCATTAATACTACTAGCAAACACAGGTAATGCACATCTGTCAAATTAATTTTGCCAGTAGAAACCCCCTTCTAAAAGATACTTTAGCTACTAGTGAGAGAGATGTATGAAAGAATGATACTGAGTGGGTACCTGAGGTTAGAAGAGAGTCATGTATTTTACAAACAAGGACCTAGAACAAATTGTATGTTCTTAATATAACAGAGCTGTTGAAAAGAAATATAACCCTCACTTGCAGTCCTGGTGACAATCTGGTTTGAATTTTTATGTGGTAATATTGTCTCAACCTCATGACAAATTCCATCGGTGCCTACAGAATAATTAATAAGTCAAACAAATGGTGTTATGCAATGCTTGGAAACATTGTGTTGCTTAGAAATAAACTCCTTGTACGAGGTAAGTGTTCATAAGGGGAAATCATCAGATATGCATTTAAATAGCCGGTAACTATCTTAATGGAAAGTAACAACAGTTGTAATGGATTTAAACTACTGTGTAACTATTACTATTAGTCAGCACCAAGAGTAAGTGTGGAGGCCAAAACTGAACAAATAAAAAGTAACATTCTAGGAATCTATTATTACAGTTATCAGAGTGTAAATAAATCCCTTTAGACATTATAGCAGAATCTATACTTGCAGTAATTTAGAAGCATACACCATTGAAGACTACCTTCCATCTCCCTGACTTTCCCTTTCAAGAAGAGTAATGCACTTAGTATTGAAATAGCAACTGTGTTTTGCTCCTCTATTTGCCATCAGTAGTCCAGATGCAGATGCTGTTAACAGGTTACACAGTTCTTTCATTTCCTCCTCCTCAGGCTAACGTTTCTATACTATTTAAAACTCAGAAAAAAAAAAAAAGAAAGCCTTGCATCAAATTGCATAGTTATGTAATATATCAAATTGCATAGTTATGTCATATATCAAGGTAGCAAAAATTATGGTGCTGTCTCTCAGCTCATTGCATGTTAAATTACAGAGGCTTGTGGTTGTGGACTTCATGCTGGCATTTGACAACAGAAGAGACTCTGGTTGCAGTACAGGTTAGATAAGAGCTAGACAGCTGGTCCATTAATCAAGCAAATAATTTCAGCATTGCAGAATGCTAACCTCAGATGGTCTAAATTGGCGTAGTCAGTGGCACTGTGCTGACTTACTCCAAGGCCATGGCCCCAGGTTTTTTTATGTGATTTGTTAGCTGAGACAGCCAATGGGCTAAGTTACACAGGGAGAATATTTTACTGTCGTGCAAGATACTTGCAGTTGACTTCAATTGATGACACAATTTTTACCTTGTTCTCAAATTCCAATATTCCTGTGCTGGAAAAGTCTAATTTGTCTTGGATTATTACATTATCTGTCATATATTTTTAGGACAGACATAAAATGCTTTTGGCTATTGAGTGTCCTGATGGTTGAGACCTAAGGGAACAGTGGTGTGACCTCATTCCTATCTGCAGCTATTGACATCTTCATCCAATTATTTGCAACTAGAAAAAAATCTAGGCTCTCAGAAGTCCAAGCTTCTATACATATAAACCAGTACATACTCACTTCATTACCTAGTAATAATTCTGCCTGAAGCCATTGCCTTTGAATATGAAGAGATTAGGTACCTGAAGAGATAGGGAACAGGGATCTGTGAAACTACCAGGTCAGTTCCACATGAGCCACTTTATGTCCACACCCAGGTGTGTTCTTGCTGTCTGCCACTTGGGTGATTGGCTCAAACACTGACCCCTGCAAGCATCACTACACTTCTTACTGGGCAAAGCCACCACACACAGAAATGCTGAGGACAGGGAATGGGGTGATAGTATAGGTAGTGGGAAATTTGGCAGGCTGCAACTTTCAAATAAGGGAGAAAAAAATTGTAAATTGATATGTGCTGAGCAGCTGCAAAATTAACACATTTTTTTCCTGATGAAGGTAGAGAAGGTCAACTACCAAAATAGATCCTAGCACTTACACTTGCCATGTGAGAGCTGAGCCCCTGAGCTCTCCCCTCTGGCCATTCTCTAAAAGTTTGGAAGCAGAAAGTTAATTTCTTTGTTATTGTTCATTTCACAAAGAAATGCCAATATTAATTTCTTACTTAGGTAATTAAGCAAAGATGTAATAGTGAATACAACCTTTCCCACTTCCTAACACTGGATGTGGTGAAGAGGGATAAAATTTTCTCCTGACAGTAGTGTTGTTAGCCCCAGTGGTCAGCTCAGCACCATGCAGTCACTTGCTTGCTTCCCTCCAGGACCCAATGGGATAAGGGAAGAGAAATTGAAGAGTAAAAGCAAGAAAAACTTGTCAGTTGAGATAAAAATTGTTTAATAAGTGAAGAAGAAGTGGAAGAACAGAGGAAGAAAACAAGTCAAAACAACTGATGCAAATGAAATCACTCACCATCTCCCATGGGGAGACCAATCCCCAGCCAGTTCCCAAGGGAAAAATGGCTAATTCCTAACTCCCTTCTTTTCCATTTTTATTGCTCAGTATTATACTGTATGATATGGAGTATCTCTTCGGTCAGTTTGGGTCATCCCCCAGTCTGTTCACTGGGAGGCAGAGAGAAACAGCCTTGACACCGCAAGCACTGGTCAGCAGCAGCAATAATATCAGTGTGCTGTCAACTGCTTTGGTAGTGTTGATAGCACGCTGAAAACCTAAAACACAGCACTGTATGAGCTACTGTGAAGAAAATTAACTCCATCCCAGCCAGACACAGTGCAAATAGTAATTTTAGACTGAGTTTTCACATCAAGTACAAAGCCTGTTATTTGCTTTAAAAGCAAAAATAAATAAATAAATAAACAAAATTCTGCCAGATGTTGCTTTGAGGAAGAAGGCTGTGTCTTTTTCCTCCCATAATCAGAATATAATATGGTAAAAAGGCATGTCTTAAAGTAAAGTATGTCTCTGCATCATTTTGCTTTTAAATATTATTAGCTGAGATTTCATGTAAATTCTTGGCTTTAATGTAAATTACAAAGATTAATGCAAGTTCCATTGCTATGACTGAGGTGCAAAGGCAGTAATGCAAGAAAATACTACTACCTTCAGATTTTCCAGCTGAAATTATTGTGATCACTATGACTGCAGATGTGATGATCTGAGACTGAGGAGGATCTGTGATAAAACTGAACACAACACAGTTTTAATTTTGTGGAGCAGGAAATAATGCATAGTATATGACAAAAGCAATCCTCAAATATACATCTTAGCCTAAAGGAAACCATGTGTTTGATGGATTTTTACATTGGCTGATAGATTTTCAAATTGTTTTCCAGTGATGTGTTATTTCTTAAACATGATATACAGAATGTTGTTATACAAAACTTTTAAGAAAGTATTTACAATTCTTCAGTGTCCTAGATGTCACCAATATAGACGTCCTATATTGTATTAATGGCCAGCCACAGGAACTTTATAACATGGAAAACTGAAACAAAAAAAAAAACAATCCAGCAGTATTAGAATCATAAGGCAATAAATATTGCCTCTTGGATTTTCTACATTGGTTCATAAGACAAAACACAATTATTATTCCAATGGACTGCTGTAGTTGTACGTTAGAGAAAGCTCTCTTAAATTTGAATGAGTCACATACTATTGCTAAGTTACTAGAGATCAGCATTATCTTCTGTTCTTATTCCAGTCATAATAGCAGAAGAAATTGGACTGTTATCAACATAAATCACAAATCTTTCAATATAATTTCCAGTGCAACAGTTCTGAAACATGAGTACAATCAAAAGCAGTTTATTCGTTTTCTCAATTTCAACCATGTCCAAATAGAAAAACATGTGTTTTACCTATGGATGCACCCTCAATAAAACAATTCCCAAAAAGTCCATTTAGGCACCTGATTTTGTACACAGTGAAGATATACTATTCTTTCTTCTCCACTGTCACTCCCTATTTTCTATTATATTGCAAATATACAGCTAAAGAGCCTGTACCCACAGACCTAAACCATGTTACTTCTGTTAGTTAATGCAGGAGGGCAAACTGCTGTCTTCAGAGATTTTGATTGGTAGATTTGTATAACATAAACTGTTTCAAAACTTGGAAATTCTTATGTACAGATTTTATTTGTTTTGAAAGGTAAAGCACAAATAAAGCCTGTATTCTGTATATTTTAATATATTTTCATTTAATCTTTTAATCTTTTATTTTTGTTTGTCTGATAGGAAAAAGAAAATAGTAAGTGAATCAATGTAATTATTATATTTTTATACATTTTTCAGACGTATACATTATGGCTTGGAAAACAAGTTTTGCGCACTAACCATTACTTGTAATTAAATCTCCTGAAGGATTAAGTATTTAACATTGGCTGTATAGTCAGAGAACACAGCAGTTATGTTACAGTAAACAATTGTAAATACTTTCAAATATCTGAAATAGTGATTTCAGAAGAACTGCATCTTTTAATATTCTAACACTAGATGTTAAGAGTTTTCAGTGAATCTAACAGTTATGGTCTGATCATAGAAGTGCAGGATTAACTGAGTATTGATGTGATTGTATTTAAATAAAAAAAAAAAAGTCCAGTCTAAATTGTGAAGTCTCCTTGATTCATGTCAATTCAAATCATTTTCTGTGTTCTCCTATAAATTAAGGTGATTCTGAGATGTGGAAAATAATTGCTTCGCATGAAGTCTGATACGCACCTGGAGAATTAGCAGAAGGCCTATGCACATCACCTATCACCTACTGTAGTTTGATTTGCATGTGTATTGATTAGCACAAAATTCTAGACCAACCAGCAAAATTACCTAAAAATGGAGATGTGTTATATATCAGTGATTTGACACATTGTTGCTGACAACTCGATTAAACTAAATGTCATAGGTGAGTATTTTTACTAACAGGAGCACTGAAGGAGGATATCTGCTTGATGTTTTTCAGTAATTAAATTATATCGAAGTATGAGGTGTCTGTCCACCTGCATTACTGGTCCTATTCATAATGTACTCAGCATGAAAATGAATAATTAGCATTGGTTAAATATGCATTTTATTTTTCTTGATTATTTATGTGACACAAACATAGTACTATCCTGGATTATGTTCTGATGATGTAAAATTTTGATCAGACACAAACGCGGGCAAATTAAGAAATGAATGAAAAGCTACTTATTTTTTCTCAGGAAGTTGCATAGTCTTAAATAATATTCATTTTGCATGGTCCTTTCTGTTCAGACCCTCGTAACATCTTGCCTCATAAAAACAGCATGCCCAGAATTCCTCTTCAAGTGGAAAAACTCCTAGAAAACCTTGGCTTTGATTATAATCAGTGGGAGTTTCAGATACAGAGATTTGGTCTAATGATTTTAAAGACATGGGGGAAGATTAATATCTATTTGAAGTGGTTATTACATAGTGGTGTGACAGAGGGCCTTGAGAAGGAGGTAACTGAAATACCATCCTAACCAGAGGCAGTTTGTCAGAGGGACCCAGTCGTACTGCAGTTGCTCAGCTTATGATCAAGAGAGGAAAAATCTTCCCTACTTCAGTTTTAAGTCCTTGCTGTGTCAAATTTCTTGATAATTGTGGAATTTTCTGTGCCTTCAAGTAAGCCCTTGAATCTGTTTGGAGTAACAGAGCGCAGAAGTAATTTCTGCAGATCTAGCTGAAAATGCTGGTTGCCAAATGCTTTACTCTGATAGACTAATGGGTTGCATCAACTCCAAGAGATGCACAGATGCCGCTTTATTTTAGTGCTTGGATTTAAATCTTCACTCATGCTCATGTGCATGGAGGAAGTGTTATCGAAAGTATAATCATTAAGTATCCTAAGAACTGAGTGAAATCATTTTTATAGATGAAAGGAACAGAAAGAGTGGGAGGAAATTAGTACTCTCTAGCTTTGCAAAGGAAAGAAAGAATGAAGGAAAAGATGGTACACAGAAGGCAATAGAATTGAGGCAATATGCTTTGTGTAGGTTACAATGGCCCTGTTTTTACACTTTCTCCAAAAATATACACAACTTGTACAATCCTCTTCAAACACATGTAGGTAATATATTGCCCTCTCTCTCTTTCAAGACTATGTCTTCTGGTAATATTTAATTTTGCAGCCAGTCCTTCTTAGAGTTTGTTTTACTTTCACTGACAAGACAATATTGTATAAAGCATAACAACCTGAGGTGTTCAGTGAGATGGAAGGAAAATAAAACTTCACAAGGTCTCATCTCATCCAAGCTCCCCACATTTGAGATACAAAATGACTCTATTAATGGCAAACGCCGTAGAATGGAAAACTTTCATTGCATGTACTCTGTTGTGCTTCTTGGATACTTTTCTTTTTTGTGGAATTTGAGTTCATGCTTAGTTGACTGTTGGGTAGTATTCAGGTACGAGCATATTCCTTAGATTATGTGGACTTCTTGTAGTTTTTTTTCAGTGGATGATATATGTGTATGTGTGTATATATAGAATCATAGAGTCATAGAATGGCCCAAGTTGGACAGGACCTTTAAAGGCCATCTAGTCCAACTCCCCTACAGGGAACAGGGACACCTACAGCCGGATCAGGTTGCTCAGAGCCCTGTCCAGCCTGACCTTGAATGTCTCCAGGGAGAGGGCATCCACCACCTCCCTGGGCAACCTGTGCCAGGGCTTCACCACCCTTATTGTAAAAAACTTTTTCCTTAGATCTAGTCTAAATCTCCCCTCTCTCGGTATATATGTATACTGATCTTTAACAGCTTGAACAGATGTTTGAAAATATGCCCCATGCATGTTTAGACAGCCTTTGACAGTGAGAGGAAAGAGAACAGGTTGTATTCAAGCAAGAAATTTTTCCCATGCGTATTATCTGAGCAACTGTGCACCTGCTCGTAGGAGATGCACTGCAGACTAGATAAGGGCTGACAGGCTGATACTGGGTAAAACAACATTCCCAAAACATCATTGTTTGTGCATGCTCCCTAGAAGACTTACTTCGGAACTACTGTTGCAGGCTTTCTAAGGATACAAGTAAACATCAGTGTATGAGATGACTTAATTTCACAAATAGTTTTTTTTCCACCTGATTCTAACGCAAAGCAAATTTCATGCATCAAGTTCTCACTTATCAGAGATGAAGATTTTTATTCTGGAACATTCCCAGAAACTCCGCACCAGACGATCTGCTTTCAATGTGATAGCCACCTTTTTGGCAGAGACATGCTCTACCTTCAACAGCAGTATTTTCTTCTTTGTAGATAAGCTAGCAATGGTTCTATTTTTTAAAATCATAGTGATCTATTTAACAGCAGTTATTGTATCACTGTGGAAAGAGTAGCTGGCACTGAAATACTTTCAAGTAGCTCTGCTGACGTATGATTAAATCCTTTAAGTAAAAGAAAGCCCACTGAATTCTCTAATACAGTTATTTTAAAGAAAGGTTTTAACAGCTTGCTAGAAGATTTCTGCACAATCACTGGACAATTAGATAAGGAGCTTATGGTGAAGATCTTTTCAGTAATGCTAGGAAAAGAAAAAAAAATAATAATAATTAAAAAAACACAAATAGCTAAATATACTGGGTTTTCCTTGGGTAATCCCTGATACATATTGGACTCAAAGGACTTAAAATCTTTCTTGTTCCAGCACATAGCTTTTCAGACATGATGAACAGATTTGCAAAATGACGAACAAGATTTACCTATGGTTTAGTTTAGATTTATTTACTCTTTTAATATTTAATCTGGTTGATATTTATCTACATTGGAATAACAACTTTTTCAAATTTGTTAAATACTGTTGACTTCTGTTGCAACTGATAAACACTAAAATTTCAAGCAGATATCTGCCAGAAAATGAAGGGATATCTTCCAGTTTGATAGAGCTGAACCTATCAAGTAGAGCTGAAAACAAGAAAAGGAAATGGCTGGTCTGTGGCATCAGTGTGACCACTGATGCGTGTAAAAATTAGACTTCTCATACAGTACAGAAAGTTCCTCCTTTAAACACTGTTGATTTTAGTGATCCCATGAAAGATTAAACTTGAAAAAAAAGCAGTGGAGATCCAGTTGAAAATGATGTTGCATAACAACTACTTAAACCTGATGTGAAACTTAATGAAATAAGTAAGAAAACTCATATTAAGTGGAATTTGAATGAAGACAAAGAATTCTGTTTTAAGAGAATAGTCATGTAGAAAATCTACACTGTCTCATAGTCAAAGCTTTCTCTAAATGGAGAAGTTTTCTGTCCCTTTTGCCTCTACTTAGATCTGTGATGGTAAAATCTAGCAGGGAAAACTTGTGTCCTAGCAAGCAGTTGTGTAGCCATAATAAAAGTACAAGGAAGGCTGCCAAACACCTTTTAAAAGGCAGCTCTGTACAACTCCCTATTATGCTAAGCACACTATGTCTGTATGTCTCTATTTAACGGAAAATGTTATACTAGTATTGTACAGTAGAATATTGCCCTGCTGTTTTCAAATTTTGGTTTGCTTTTTGCCAGAAGGTGGACTAGGATCTTATCAGAAGCTTAAATATACTGAATTTTCTTTTTCTTCTCTCTTCAAAAAAAACATCTAAGATTCAGATGTGAGCCTTGGGCAGATTTGCTGAATGAACATCAATCTCAGTCACATTAAAATTCTTGTCTTGTGTTTTAGAACAAGAACAACAACAAAAAGATCAGGTTATTATCTGATAAATGCTATTACACAGTATTACACAGACTCAAAAGCGAAAAATGGGAGTTCAATATCTCCATCTGCATTCATGAATCTGAATGAAAAAGAAAGAGGAAATAAACAGAGATGGGCCATAGTTACCATTTTTATTATTGTAATCATTAATACACGACTTTGTAGTTCTGCTTAGACTTTGTTCACTATCCTATGACTCTTCCATTTCTATTGTCTTAAAAATTCTGTCAGTAGAGATCAAGTATTTGCATTTCCCCTTCTATGTGATTGCTCTATGAAGCACAATAGAAAGGATCCTTACTGTGACCCTACAAATCGTGAAATTTCTTTGTAGTGATATGGTTTCAACAGGTAGCTTGGATGATATTAAATCTGAAATTCTAATCTTGATTGGAACTGGATCCCAGTCTGTAGAATTAGTTTCTTCTTGCCTGGTGTAAAGTAAGTTGATCCTCTCCTTCAAGGAGTACATGGTGTATCTATTTTCTATAGCTTTGCTTAGCATTTGGAGGTGGGAGCAACTTCTAACACTCATTTGTTTTGGGAATAAGAGCCTGCTGGTAGATGCAAGCAAATAAGATATTCTCATTCAAAACCACAAAAAGAACACTCTATGAACTAGAAAAAAAAAAAAAAAATGTTGGAGAGAAGACAGCATATCCTACCAGCCTACCAGCCTGGAGAAAGTTTCACCTCTTTTAAAAAGAGAAAGAACACAAGAAAGAGTTTTTCTGGAGACAATAAAGACCTTTCTTTTTAAATGTCATAATTACAGACTAACAACAACATTTTGTGTTTTTATTCAGTAAATTTCATTCCCAGATGGGAAGAAATTAAAAAAAAAAACATGTATGTATATTAAATACCCAACCATTTGGTCTTCTTGAAAATCTTTTTCTTCTACTGTGTTCTGGCACATACATAATAAAAGTAATAGCGTTCATGAACCATTACGTTTCTTTCTTTCTTTCTTTCCTGCTGGAAACACCTGCCTGCACAAATTAATTGAGATATAACTGGTAAGTGCTGTGATAATTAAAGATACAAAAAATTATCTTTTGTTCTTATTAATGTAATTAGTTAATCTTATAAATAACATAAATATTTTAATTACTTGGAGATAATTTGGAATACTGGCAGTATCCCATTTGCAACATAAAATACGTATTAAAAAAAAAAACAAACAACCCACACACACTTCAGAAATCTCTTATGAATCTAACCAGTCACACTCTGTAATGAGTTTAACTTGTTCAGGCTTGCAGAAAGGATTAAAGTATAATGGGAAGAGAGATTATACTTCCATACCTGGGAGAAGTCAAAATGCAAAGGGAAAGTTTTAGGCACCATTCTGACAAACTCTGGTTTACTCTTCTGCTATAATCCAGCTGTACAAGCAAAGGGACATATGAGCTGTTCTGAACTTCTCCCCTCTAAGTTCACATTTTTCACAGTTTTATTATGATAGGATCCCAGCAGAGACGCTAGCTAAAGCACGAGTTTATTCCTTTGTGTGTTAGAAGGTCATAAGAGAGAACTATGAGCATCTAATCCGGCCAGCACAGATATTACTTAGGGTGGCTGAGACACTGCTTATTTCCAAAAGGCTACATAGCATGACATGTGTCTGGAGGTGAAAATAAGTTATTTTTCTATCCATTATATTATTGACTTAGAAATCACTTAAACTAATTGGAAGGTTTCACATAAGCAACAGTTTATTTGTAGTTAAATACAAATATTTTTATAATTTAACAAAATGAAAACAGTGAAAATGTGTTCATTTGAATAAGACATTCATTAGCAATATTTTTTTTTCCTTTTTCTTTTATCCTTTTGTGTTAAGAGTGTGATAGAGTTTTCGGTGAAACAAGAGACCTGGAACTTGACGTCTTGGACATTGGGATACTGAGGGTGAAGGAGAGAGATGGTGTGTGTCATTTCTTTCTTGCTTGAGAGCACTCTAGGCTGAGGCAGAATGGCAGAGGAAGCTAACTTTCCTCCACAAGGCTACATGGAATGTATGTGTCCTCTAGGTACATGAGGAGAGACTAACAACCATTTATTTTCTTCATTAGATAGAATGAAAAAATTTTGAAATGTTAAAAAACATTTTGTGAAATCAGATCTTTTTCTTCTTCTGACTAAAGTATGATCTCTTAATGCTCATCTTTGTACTTCCTATTATTGAAGTAAATAATTAAGTTGTGAATGTTGAAATTCTACATCAATTCTGAGAAGTTTCCTAGCTTGCCAGGAGAGGCGAGAGAAACAGGGCAATTAGGTTCAAATCTTCACACACCTCAGTTTATTTTTCATTATGTACTTTTAAAATGTTACTTTATTCTCAGGTATAAGAAGAAATTATTAGTCTTAAACAAAGAAGGTATTTCAGAATTATCCAGATAATTGAGCTGAAAAGACACTGCACCTTTTCCCTAGCCTAAGAACCCTTAGGTCATCCGATTGAGAAAGCTATGCACAGCCTCTCTGTCATACCTTTAAAATACTCAGAGAAAAATGAGTCAACTGATATATTTTTTCCTACATATTGTTAGAGAACTTCATAAAATTAAGTTTACTGTTATTTCTTTGTTGTCAGGTAGCAGATCTGAGACTTTTGGATGAAGAGTAAAGCTGAAGGAATCAGTATTGAATTAGAGTTCTCGAGAGCAGAGGCCTGAAAAACCATAATTTCTTTCTTTTCCCATATGAAAATGGATGTGACGTATGTGACTCAGATATGCTTACCACAAAGGACATATTCTAAGCAACATCCTGTTGCTATGACATCATGTAAAATTTAATTCTTAGTTATAGAAAAAATAAGATTCCAAATCATGGCTAATTGTACACACAGAGGAACTTTCACTTTGGGTTAGCTTGATTGTATTTATCAGAAGCAGGACTTGATTTACACAATGAGCTCTTCAACCAGAAGTATTTAATGTGTCCTTAAATGCTTTAGAACAGACAATTAAGTCCCAAGGAGTGTCATCTGTAGAATAGAAACCAAAATGACTTCAGATTAAACAATGCAGAATAACAGAGCTGACAGACAGAGCTATTTCATAATTATAATTAACAGCTCCCTAAGGTATGGTCTGACAACATGTTGTGTCAATTTGTACTGATCGTTGTCAAAAGGCTATCATATTGCAGGCATTACAGAGAAAACAGACTGTGTAAAGACCAAAAAAACAAACAAAACTAGAAATTATACTGCATATGCTACAGGATGCAGTGAAGCCCTGTTATCCTGGATATGTAAGGATAAAAAATGCAAGCCGGCTAATTATTAAGGTATGTCCTGGTGTATGTCTCTGCTTGGAGTGTGTCTAGATACAGCAGATTGCTAATGCTTCTCTAGAGAGCCTTGCCAGATGCTTTTTCCCTCTGCATAAAGCCAGCATAGTAATACATTTCTGATAATAAACACTTGTGAAGGTAAATGGGTTTGAATGGAGACCGGCCATAGTGTGCCAGCATTTGCATTACCATTAATTCACAACTCAGTAAAATCACTGATGGTTAAACAAGACATGACCAAGAAAAACATTAGAATCATGGAATCTTCTGGATTGGAAAAGACCTTTGAGATCATCAAGTGCAACCATTGACCTGACCTACTGAGTCCCGTAACTAAACCATATCTCTCGGTGCCACACCTGCACGTCTCCTGAATACCTCCAGGGATAGGGACTTCACCACTTCCCTAGACAGCATGTTCCAATGCCCACCTACCTTCTCTGTGAAGAAATTCTTCCTGATATCCAGTCTAAAGCTCCCTTGGAACAACATGAGACCATTACTTGTGTCACCTGAAAAAAGAGTCAGTTTTCACCTGAGAAAAGAGGCTGACACTCCTCGCTGCAACGTCATTTCAGGCAGCTGTAGGGAACATGGAGGTCTCCTCTTAGCCTCTTCTTCATCAGACTAAACAAACCCATTCCTGACAGCCACTCCTTTAGAAGTCTGTTTTTCTAGTCCCTTCACAATCTTTGCTGCTCTTCTCTGCACCTGCTCAAGGAACTCAACATCCTTCCTGTAGTGAAGGGCCCAGAACTGACCACAACACTCGAGGCGTGGCCTCACCAGTGCTGCCTACAGAAGGACAATCAGTTCCCCAGTCCTACTGGCCACAATATTTCTGATGCAGGCTAGGAACCATTGGCCTTTTGGCTACTTAGGCACACTGCTGGCTGATGTTCAGCCAGCTGTCAACCAGCATCCACATGTCCTTTTCCGCTAAGCAGCTTTCCAGCTACTCTTCCCCAGGCCTGTTCTGCTGTGTGGGGTTGCTATGACCCAAGTGCAGAACCCAGCACTTGGCCTCATTAAATGTTATGGGATTGGAGTTGGCCCATCAGCCGAGCCTATCCAGAGTAATCTGCAAAACCTTCCTATCCCCAAGCGGAGCAGCAGTCCCATATAACTTGTTATCATCTGTGAACTTACTGAGAATGCATTTGATCCCCCCAACCAGATCATTGATAAGAAGGTTAGACAAAACTAGCCCAAAGACTGAGCCCTGGAAAACAATTTTTTCCAAGCAGGAAATACTGAAGCACTAAGTAGAAAGTACTATTAATAATATTTTCTGTGAGAAACTACCTGAAAAACAAAGTACATCACAAAATGTACTCCTCAATAACTCCCCCTAGTCTAGCTGCCATCTCAGAATTTTAAAATAACTAAAACAACATTTTCCATTTAAAGTAACATTTTATAGACTGTTTCAGATTTTGGAAGTGAAATATAATTCCCATAAAAGTAATTTGTTCCCTAAATTTTGATTCAATTCACTGAAGAACAAAAATTTGGTGAAATATAATTTTTGCTTAATTTTACAAAGACTGAAAGCAGTAGGTAACCACTGTTTCATAAACTCTTCCATGGAATAGAAACAATGACAATAATGACGTGACTGTACAAAGAAATATGTTGCACTTCAGGTAACATTTTTTCCTGCTGCAGGTTGTAGAGTGTAGTTCTGGAAAATGCTATATTAATGACATTTAAAATTTAAATACACACAGTTTGTGATGAACTACATAGCTTTATTTTTATACCAGTTGTACTTTCTTTATTGTTTTGGAGTGCCAAAGGCAAATTTAAACTTCACTAAGCTTTCAAATGGAACAGTATTCTCTGATACATTAGAATAAAAAACAATGTAAATATGATTTCGGCATTTCCAGTGATGCTTTTCAACATTTTCCAAAGTATCTATTACTGAGAAAGTAAAAAGGCTTCAGTCTTTTTACCACTTCCATGTGGGAAGATATGTAGCTCTGTATGCCCAGGAATACACTCAACATTACCACTATTTCTGTCAAAACAGGTAATAAAGGTATCTCAATAAAGTTAATATTTTTGTAGTTCTCCTTTTCAATTATCAGGGCTGTTATTCTCTACAATTACTTCAGATTTCATATTTAATGTCCGAAATCTGTGGAAGGCTGCTTATATTCAGTGTATGCTGTGCCAGTTTTTATCCTTATATTGGAAATAGTTCACTGAGATTCTGCTCAGGGTGTCTGCTTTAAGACATGTACCTGAAAGAATTAGCTTGGAGTGAGTCTGCCTCCATCTTAAAGTTTTGGTAATTTTATCATTATGTAAGTGTTTCACCATATATTAATTAGTCTTAGGTACAAGAACATTTAGTTCAAACATGCTCAGGGAGGCATAATGAGGAGCAGACATACATTTCCAAAAAAATTTCCACCAAACAAATATATTCTTAGTGGGCTTACTATGTAACCAGAGAAAAAGCTCCAGCTTCAGGCCTCTGATTTTTACTAATTATCAGTCAATATAAAATGAATGACTGAATTTAAACTAAGGTGTAACAGAACACTCATTTGTCAAGCTACCTCTAAGAAATGCGGACAGTCATGAGATTCATATTTATTAAGTCAAAATTAACCTAAATTCAGATTGTCACCAGAGATCAGAAATTGATTAAAAAGGAATTTCTTGCTCATTGTAATTACTGTCAAAAGAAGAATCATTTATGTTGCTAAAAAGCATATAATTAGAAATGAACTGAGAGCTGATTTAGAGAAATTAAAGAGTGAAGCTTCTTGTAACAGCGTTGGCTAAGATGAAGTGGAACATACTAGAGGCTGAATCTGTGTGTAACCATTTAATTTCTCCCACAGTTAGAAATTAAATAATAACTTGTGCAATCTATGTGTTTTCTTTTTTTTTTTTTCTTTTTTTCTCAAATGCTCTGTGGCTTACTTGAAAGATTAGGACCCAGCCTGACTACATTATGGGTGCATCTACATCAGCAATATGTGCAGTTGAAGAGGGAAGGACCAGAACTCGATTTTATGAAATCTGTTATGGTTATGGGACAATTGTCCCCATTTTTTTGTTTACCTGAAACAAAATTTGTTCCAGGTGCTCTGCGTAGGTTTTTACCCTGAGTCTGTATGGAGGGATACAAAATAAATGTTTGTGCAGCCATCCCATCTTGCCTTGACATTAATAATAGAGCACTGCATCTGTAGAGCCAGGCTGTTGGAGGACCTCTGAGGACATGCACTTTTCCCTGGGACAGAGCTCCCTGAGTACACTTTGGAAGTCATTTGCTCATGATGATGCCTGGTCTGTGACTTCAGGCTTGGTTTTCTTGCAGGGATAGCATACTTCAGTGTATACAACATGCCTCCAACTTGCCATACTCATAAACACTACTGTATATGAATTCTTTGTGTCCTGCTTGGCCTCAGTATCTGGTCTTCTCTGGGGCAGAAAAGGAGAATGAATGGGACATGTCTGGGTCCCAGCCCAAGATGGAATCAGCAGGCAGCTGGATGATATACCCTGAACCAGATACTAGGAAATGCTCCCATGTCCCACGCCTTGGACCTAGACAAGTTTGAAATATTTTAGTATTTGGACCATTTAAAAGGAGGCAATGTACTAGAAATCTACCTGCATTGCATTAGGAGAGTGTTAGAACAGTAACTACAAGTTCAATAGCTTTTATGACTCCATAAATACTGTTTCATTTTAGATCTAGAGAAAAAAAATCTTTAAATTATTTTCAGTGGAGAAAAATATATATTTTTATTCAACTGTGAATAGAGCTCAGAATGTTCTGTTAGAACAGCTTTACTAAAACAAACAAACAAGCAAAAAATAATCATGAAAAGTAACATTCTCATATTCTATGACGTTTTGAGTTTGAGGCCAGTAAAGGATCAGTGGAAGAATGGAGAGGTTCAGTTCTAAACCTGGCTTTAATCTATCACTTAAGGAAAAAATCAAGACTTAAAAAAATCTAATGGAGAAAAAAATAATGAATTCTTCTACTGTGCACTTAACTTAAGCTTGTTATAATTGTCCTCCTGTTCTTGGTTTACCTTGATTTGTTAACAACAGGCTGAAACAACAACAGGGCATCCTATTTAAACTTTTAAATTGAAGGCCACAAACCTACTTACTTTCATGATTTTGTCTTGCAGAATTTTCCTTTTAAATGCATTTGAAATTGAAATGTGTCCTGAAAAGCTTCAATCTTCTCTCATATATGCCATTTTCAGCAATACTAGTCTATAGACATAATTTAAACTGTATTTGAATTATGGTATTTTGATTTATATGAGAGTCTTGTCTTCATTTAAATATTGAGCACTGGGTTGTTTCTTTTTTATTTTTATTTTTTAGGACTGAAGTAATAGTAGCCATTGTCACTGTAAAGTGAAAGTCTGTCAATTTGACAAGGACAATCTGTTTTTGTTCTCTTTCAGTTAGAACAAGTCACTTTAAGAAAGAGTAAAATGTGTGATGCTGGTGTGATTTAGTAAAAGAAATGTCACTATGTTCACTATGCTCTGTATAGGTTAAAATTATATAATAGTAATCATACGTACTAACTGCATATGCATAGTTACAGCAATCGACACCATACTGAAGAAGCTTAATTTCAAAAAAGTAAAAAAAAGTTGAGAAGTTACATATTGAGATGGGTCATAGCTAATAAACTGTGTAGTATTTTCACATATACAGAGGGTGCCAAAAAAGTGTATACACATTTTAGGAAAGCAAAATGCTGTATTAAAATTGTAATACTCAATATATACTGATAACAAAAGACGAATACAAGTCACTTTTGACTTCTGCAATTACAGGAGGTGCTCAGAGTGCTGGCTATCAGCATCCAGACAAACACTTCTCATTACAGCGAATGACAATCATGCTTCTGCCATTTTCTCGACTGTCCTGCCTGTTGTGACTGTCCCGCCTGTTACTGGTGACATCAGTATTCACTTGATTAATGCTGTCTTTTGAGAAAACGGCATACTACACATTGCTATCATAATTCAATTCAACTTTGAAAAGTAATACATAGAGAACATCTCTTAAACTGTGTGTATGTGGTTTTGGCATCCCCTATAGTTTGTCCTTAAACTTGATTGTAGAAGTCAGAATTTGAAATCTTGTGACCTCTCTTCCAATGCATGGTGTCTATGCAAACAGGCATTTGTATGAATACTTTTAATTTCCAGACCTGTCTGAGGCACAGTACTATTTAAACACATAATGAAAGACACTCTAAGAAATGGGTTAGTATATTTAAAATTCTTAATGTTATACATATGCTTAAATACCACTCTTTTCTTGTTAGGGAGGAGTTCAAGACTAGTAAGCAGGAAGGGGCAGACATCCTGAAAATATTAAAATGTCTCAAAATCTAACTCACAGTTTGCTCATTTCATCAAGTTTTAGAAAATAAGAATAGAGTGAAAGAACATTGCTTAGGTATCACAACTTTATGAATAGTTTTTAGTTTGTGCAGTGTTATTGATTACAGATTGCTCACAAATACATTTTAAATATCTGTCCTATCCAACAATATATCCTCCTGAAATTAAACTATTTAGTTTTCTCTGGAGCATAAGTATGAAATATGACCAGGCTTTGGAGATGAACCTTTAGGTTTTTAAAAGATTATTTCATTTTTTGCCTTATAGCAGCAAAGAAGAGAAATAAAATTGAGTGGTAAATTCCTGTGTAAGACTGTCCACACTTTGGGCAATTAGTGACTCAGTAGGAGAAGCTGAACACTGAGCAGGAAACTGAGTAATGGAGTGAGACAAAGAAGAATGTCTCCAGGAAAGCATTAGTTCAGCATATTGGCTTTTATAGTTAAAAAAAAAAAAAAAAAGGAATTTCAGTTGCTAGTTGCCATGTGAAATTTAAACTATGTTCTGAAGATATTTAATTATTCCTCAGAATTTTTATTTTCTTCCTTGATTATTAAATCCACAGTCTACTTTCTTTATTAGTGATGACTCAGAAGTGGAAATCTTTAAGCCACTTGGCCAGGGATATTAACTATTCGTTGTATAGGCACACAATCCTTGGTCAAAATATCTGTTGTAAGATTAGCTTTAAGAATCTTTTCTTAATATCTCTCTTAAAAGTCAATGAACTTAAAAACGATTTCAAGTTGCTTTCATGTTAAATAATGTGCTCAAATTCTGAAAAAAAAAATCTATCTTATCCTCCAGTATTCAGTCACACAACATTCACTTCTTACTGGATTTGTAAACTTTTGTAAGGTTGTTGTTTACTTAATGGTTACAGACTGGGAGAAGATATCATTGAGAGCAGCCCTGTGGGGAGGACTTGGTGGTTTTGGTGGATGAAATGCTTGACATGAGCCAGCAGTGGGTGCTTGCAGCCTGAAAGGCCGACTGTATCCTGGGCTGCATCAACAGAGGGGTGGCCAGGAGGGCGAGGGAGGTGATGGTCTCCATGTGCTCTGTCCATGTGAGATCCCATCTCGAGTACTGCATTCAGGCCTTGGACCCCAGCAGAAGAAAGGCATGGAGCTGCTGGAGTGGGTCCAGAGTAGGCCACGAAGATTATCAGAGGGCTGGAGCACCTCTGCTATGAAGAAAGGTTGAGGGAGCTCAGCTTGTTCAACCTGGAGAAGAGAAGACTCCGGGAAGACCTCATTGAGGCCATCCAGTACTGAAGGGGAACTTATAAACAGGGCAGAGAGTGACTTTTTACAGGGTCTGATAGTAATAGCACAAGGAGAAACAGTTTTAAACTAAAAGAGGAGAGATTTACTTTAGATATTAGGAGGACATTCTTTCCTCAGAGAATGGTAAGACACTGGTACAGGCTGCCCAGAGAAGCTGTGGCTGCCCCATCCCTGGAGGCATTCAAGGCCAGGCTGGATGGGCCCTGGGCAGCCTGATCCAGTGGGTAACAGCCCTGTCCACAGCAGAGGGGCTGGAACTGGATGGGCTTTAAGGTCTCTTTCTACCTAAGCCATTCTATGACTCTATGATTCTATGATTCTAATGGGATTTTGATACAGATATTACTTACAGTCTAACAGATTTGAAGATCTGATGGTCTGAATACCCGAAGATATAAAGATTATTTGATTTAATCTTATGCTTTACAAACCACACAGAATTCTGTAGTTCCCACATCAAAACTTCCTCACAAACACTGAAAATATGTGTGTAACTGAGAACATAACACAATAGCATTTTCACTTATAAATAAGGACACAATTTCACTAACATTGTTTTCATTTCATGAAAGAATTGAAATAATTTTCTTTGATAAAAGATTGAAACATTATCTATCTGCTTTTGAAAACGATGGGCAAAGTTTCTGCCTTCAGTTTGGTTTGTAAATAAATATGAAATTAAGTAAATGCTTTAAACCTATGCAGCTGAAAATCAGGGAGGTCCAGGTAATTACACAGGAGTACATTTTTTGTCATAACTACCAAATGTAATTGAAAAGACGTGTTTTGCTGATGAATGAGATACTAGGCAGACTTATTGTGTACTAACAATTAGTAGAATTACTGACATGTGCAAGCTGTTTTTCAGGACACTTACAGATTCTGTGAATGTATTTTAATTTTTATTAGAATGTTATGGGGAAAAGTAACACTATATGTGAAAGGAGGTGATCAATTCATGTTATTTCTGAGCTCAACTACTTTCTGGGCTCTTGGTTATAATTTAATCCAATGGTCTCAAACAAATTTTTCTTTTTTTAACCATTAAAACATTAATAGTTTCTTGAAGTTTATGCTACAGACTGTAGGTAACAATCTTGTATGGATTCATTTCTAATTCATATTTCCTACTTCAAAAGCATTTATATCAACATAACTGTATATTAAAGTACAACAGGAGGTCATTTAAACTCACATGAAGAGTATTAAGTGAAAAAAGGAGTCAGTATTCAAGCCTAGAAAGGAATCTGTTATGACACTGGCCATTGCAGACCTTGAATTTACAACTACACGAATTCCATCAATTACATATTTCGGTTTACTGAGGTGGCCTTCAGTGCAGCATTTAACAGAAAAAAATAACATCGGTATTTTCATGAAATTATATGCTGTAGAAATATTGCCATGAAAAACATTTAATTTAAGATATTAGCAAGCTATATTGTACCACTTAATGATTTTAGATATAGATTACACATCACAGTTGAAATGGCACAATACTGCCTTAAAATATACACCAGCATTATAATAAGCAAAACAAAATGAAGCTTCAAACACAGTCAGGCCTACACGCCTATCAATATAGGAACACAAAATTCAATAGCAAACAGGAGTCAAATTCTTTCTGCTGTCAAAGTTACATACTACTAATGAAATTTCTACTACAAATGAAAGAATGTTAACCAGTTAGAAATTTATTTTCTTAACTTTTTGCTCAGTTTTGACAATATTTTAGAGAACACTTCAGGATTTTTTAAAGATATTAAATCTAATCCATTTTTAGTTTCTGGTTAGTTTATTTTCTCAAGACATATTGACAAAAAAAAAAAAACTTTATTACAGTCCAGGTTTTTGTATACTTTCATTTATAAATATTTCAGCCTATTCTTTCTGAAGCCTTTACTTAACTTTCCCTTAAACATCAAGGTTTATTGACTTGCACTAGAGCAATAATCATTCTGTTTATTCTCCCTGTTTGTGTAATAGTTCAACTAATTGATAGCAGCATGGGGTCATTATATGTAGTAAAGAATCTGATTTTTGCATTCTGCATTGTAAGGTGAAAGTTTGTTCTCCTGGAAACTTTAGATAGCCCTTTATTAAGAGTATAGCTGTACCACAGATATGCCTCACATCTGAATTATTTGTACCTGGACTAACGTGATAGTGTCTCCTCAAATCTTCCTTCTTTAAACCTTTTTCCTACCTCTCCAGACAGTCTACTCCATTAAAAAGTGACCTTCTTAGTGCTTTAGACCTCTCTTCAAATATCGTCTTGGCATTTCAGTGATGACCAAGGCAAGTAAGTCTATAACTGGACTAGACTACAGCTGCTATAATAGACCCTTCATTAAGATAATGGGAATAATATAACCTGAGCATACTAAGCTTGTTTATGCCACTTCATCCCACTTTTGTTAGTCAACAAATTGTGGAAAAATATGACTTTAAAAGGATCATCTGAATCAGTGAGTACTTACTCTTGTTATTATGAATAGCAATTTCATATATAGTCTGATCAGTTTGTAAAACTCTATTTTCATTATATTTATAATTTTCCTGATTTCCATACAATCTTTGTCTGTGGCCAGTTTATGCCCACTCCCACTGCTTTCCATCCCACGTTAGTTCTTTAGCTTCAAGTCATCCAGAGAGATCTAGACAGGCTGGAGCAGTGGGCCCAGTAGAACCTTATGTAATTCAACAAAGCTCATGAGGCAACTCCCACAAGCTGGGGGATGCAAGGATTGAGCAGAGCCCTGCTGAAAAAGACTTGGAGATGACAAGCTGGACATGAGCCACCAGTGTGCCCTTGCAGCCCACAAAGCCAACCGTATCCTGGGCTGCATCCAAAGCAGCATGGCCAGCAGGGCAAGGGAGGTGATCCTGCCCCTCTGCTCTGCACTGGTGAGACCCCACCTGGAGTGCTGCGTCCAGATGGGGAGTCCTCAGTGCAGGAGGGACATGGGCCTGTTGCAGCATGTCTAGAGAAGGGCCACAAAAATGATCCAAGGGATGGAACACCTCCCCTGTGAGGACAGGCTGAGGGAGTTGGGGCTGTTCAGCCTGGAGAAGAGAAGGCTCCAGGCAGACCTGACAGTGGCCTTTCAATATCTAATGAGGGGCTACAAGAAAGAAGGGACAGACTCTTTAGCAGGGCCTGTTGTGATAGGACATGGGGAAATGGTTTCAAATTGAGAGAGGGGAGATTTAGACTGCATATAAGGGAAAAGTTTTTTACAGTAAGTGTGGTGAAGCATTGGAACAGGTTGCCCAGAGAGGTGGTGGATGCCCCATCCCTGGAGACCTTCAAGGCCAGGCTGGACAGGGCTCTGAGCAACCTGATCCAGCTGTAGATGTCCTTGTTCCCTGCAGGGGAGTTGGACTAGATGGCCTTTAAAGGTTCCTTCCAGCTCAGATGATTCTATGATTCTATGAGATTTAATCAAAATTTTCTCCCCCAACTCCAGAATGTTTATCAGTGTGTTGACTGTGATTGTTATATTAAAAAAAAAAAAAAAAAAAAAAAAAAAAAAAGGGGGTTTGCAGCATGATTCAATAAAACCAACTCACAAGATTGAACAGCATGGCTCTTTTTGAAGGAGCACATTCCACTGCAAGATTTAGTTGTGTGAATTGCATTGCCCTATTTCTACTTTTTTGGGTCCTTTTTTCTGTCCCACTTACTTTTCTTTCCTCCCATTAACAGGAATACCTTTTAGTTGTAAAATATTTATATTACCTAATAGTTTAAATTGATCAATACTATGTTTTGTTTGTTTATTTTCATACAGGCACTACAATTACATGTTCCAGTTACAATTCTACATTTTTCATTCTTTTTTCTTTTTGCTTTTATATTGATATTGAATAATATAATATAGGTTAACTTTAAAAATATTATAGAAGAAAGACATTGTCAGAACTCAGAGAGTTTTTAATTATGCATATGTATCACTGCAATGCACAAGCTGAGAAAGTGCAAAATTTGTTTAATTTTTTTTTTTTTCTTTTAGTGATTAGTATGAATGTGATAAATCTATTAAAGACCAGCTTCATTTTTTTTTTTTTTTTGACTTTGAAGTCCTGATTGCATAGGAAGCCCAGCAGTATAATGTGCAGTGCTAATGTCTTTCTTTATCTTTTCACAGGAGACTCTTCTTAGAAGTAATTTCCATGTAATTCCTATACTTCCATTATAAAAAATTGTAGCATGTGAAATAATTGTTACTTTGTGTTCATCATCAAAATGTCAGGTTAACAGGTTGCCCAAAGAAGCTGTGGGTGCCCCATCCCTGGAGGTATTCAACACCAGTTCAGATGGGTCTCTGTGCTGCCTCATCCAGTGGGTGGTAACCTGCCCACGGCAGGGCACTGGAATTGGATGAGCTTTAAGGTCCCTTCCAAACCAAGCCATTCTATGATTCTATGATTTTGTGATGTGTAGTGTGTCCCAATACATACAATTTGATCAGACATACACAATGACTGTAAATCTAAAACTGCAAACACAACTTGTTAATGAGGAAACCACATCCAGCATTCTAGAACCATTACTCGGTGGTCAACCTCCACTTACTGCACAAAGACAAAAGATCTCGTTTTCATTCTTCAGGCATTGAAACTTCTCCTGACTCTGGCAGAAGCTTTGATTGTGTAAAGAATGCAAGATGAGCAATGGGAAGCCAAAAATAAACTATATGGTAATCTCATAACTACTGCTTTTGCAATATGACTGATAAATATTGCTATATTGTCTGAAAATGGAGAATGGACCATAACAGCAGATGGAAACAATGTAAGTCTATGAATTTACACATGGAGATGACATTAGAAGTCATCTTGATTTTCATTTTTGAAAAAGAACAGTTGACTCCTATGACATTATGAAATGTCATATAAGCAGCTGTGCTGAGAGCTCTGTAGGAAAAGGTTACACATGAGATGCTGTTTGGTTCGTACAAATTTCTTCCCCAGTAACACTGAAGTCTACTACAAACCCTTATGTATTTTTAACAATAGAGAGAAAAGCTTACAATCTCTGCAGATGGGTGTGTTCACATAAATACATAAATTTATATAAATTTCTCCTAAAGTGTTAGTGAACATAATAGGTTAACAGAAATCCGGTCATATTCCTGTGTATCTGATTTCATGACCTTTGCAAAAGGCTTAAACAAAAAGAAACAAACAAACAAACCAAAAAAAAAAAAAAAAAAAAAAAAAAGTCTCCAGAGGTCTCCAGCCTTGCAGGGACTAGAATATTATAGAACATGCCCAGAGAGATTGCGGATGCCCCCTCCCTAGAAGTGTTCAAGGCCAGGCTGGAGGGGGCTCTGAGCAACCTGGCCTAGTGGGAGGTGTTCCTGGCCATGGCAGGGGGGTTGGAACTAGATGGTCTTTAAAGTCCCTTCCAACCCAAACCATTCTGTGATTCTATGATTGTATGTAGGAGACGCCTTCCTTCAGAAATGTTTAGTTCTGCCTGGGAGATACTGAAATTTAATTAAAAGAACTAGAGGGGAGCTGCTATGATTCTTCTTCCCACCAGAGCATGGGACACATGCAGGCTGGGTGTTGCAGCAATATATTTGGGACACTCAAACCTTCCTCTTGATGGAAGAGCAGAGAAGGGCTGAAATATATGGGAGCCAGGAGCCGCTGACAAACAAACTCTTGATCGTTATAGAATTTTAAGAAACTACTCTAAATGTCTATCTTCAGCTTCTAGTGGCAAATAAACTGTTTTGTTGTTGTTGTTTAAATTTTTCTACTTTAGTTCTCTAAATTATGTAAAGGAAAAATGGTAAGTAATCATAAAATATTATTATCAAAATAATATTATAATCAAAAAATATTAATTTTGGATTTTTGTTTGCTTGTTTGTTTGAGTGGATGGGTGTTGTTTTCTTTTCTTTTTCTTTCTTTTTCTTTTTCTTTTTCTTTTTCTTTTTCTTTTTCTTTTTCTTTTTCTTTTTCTTTTTCTTTTTCTTTTTCTTTTTCTTTTTCTTTTTCTTTTTCTTTTTTTCCTTCACATATATGCATTTCTTAAAGAGGTAAAGTCAGTGTTGGAAACACTGAAACTTACAGTTTACCTTCTGTTACTGCACTCATAATCTGTTTTTTTTTTTTTTTTCATCAACGTTACTCTCTACCCAGACATTCTTTTCATGTCCTGCTTGTTACCGCTTACAAAAAAAAAAGTAACTCTCATAACCACGGACAAATAAGGATGAATTCAAAAGTATTTCCCAACATCCCAATTCATTCATCCCTGATATTGGAAGGACCTATTATGTGTACAGCTATTTACAGTCTTACTTCACGCTTTCATAGCATACGACCAACAAATTTTCCCTGAGGTGCCAGAAAGAGTGTTTGATGCACAGACTGTTTGTGTTTTCAAAATCATGGCATGTAAGCAATGACATTATCAGATCCTTCAAAGTATTTTGTCTAAACAAAACTCTCTGTTCCTTCATGTGTGCCAGCAGAACATTTTAATACTTTTCTTTCAGCAGAATGTCAAAGATTAGCATCTGACATGCTGTATCAGGTTCTTCTAGCTTTCCTTCTGCATTTAAAGCAATAAGACTTCATTTCTAATTCTTGGTAAAACACATGCATTTAAAAAATAAATATAGACAAAAATAGACAAATTTGTAGTGGGATTCATGGAATCAAACTTGTAAATTGCAGGTGACAATGATTAGATATACTGCCTTGAAAAGATTATAAACTCCTTATCACAGTTACTGAGCCAGAATGTAGAGACAGGAAACTTGAATTCCTCCACTCAGCACATCGATTTTTTCAAAGTTTTTGCTGAGAGCATATGATTTTGTACTTTGTAACACATTTCAGCAATTCACTGAAGATACATTGTAAGTGGAGAAAGGGTACAAGTAGAGGTGCAAGGTCCTGCACCTGGGAAAGAGCAACCCAAGGCACCAATAGGTACTTGGTGGGTACCAAGTTGAACATGACCAGCAAGATGCTCTTGCCACAAATAAAGCAAATGGTATCCTGGGCTGCATTAGGCAAAGCATTAATAGAATCACCGAATGTTTTGGGTTGGAAGGGACCCTAAAGCCCACCCAGTTCCAACCCCCTGCCTTGGGCAAGGCTGCTACCCACTAAATAAGGTTGCCCAGGGCCCCATCCAACCTGGCCTTGAAGTTGCATTGCATTATAAGGATCCTTATAAGACTTATAATGCTATTTATTAGAATGCCTAAGTATTTCATTTATTCAGTTTTGTATATTTGTAAGAATTAAATTAACTGTAAATAGAGTTAAGGAGTAAGCGTTGTTGGCTATATGATCTCATGTAAGGACTGAAGGATAAATGAAAAAAAAATGGCATTTAAAAAAAAAATTGCTTTCTTTTCAATGCAAATTCAAAGGATTACTTTGGTTCACTGCAATTTCAGGTTAGAAAATCACTGTCTTTGCTATTCTCTCTTCACACGGACATGATGCTTCTTCATAGAATTAAGTTTGACTCTGAAGAAAATGAAATAATCCCAAAGGACACTAGCGTAATTCTACTGGACTGCAAAGCTGCATGGATTATATACTTCTCACAATATTCAGTATAATTTTTGCTCAGTATATTAGTTTTTAAAGTTTAACATAGTTCATTCCAAATCTATATCTAGCTGTACAATAATTTTAAGAATAGGAAGTTGATCGGTATAAAGTAGAATTTCCCTGAACTAATTAGAACACTAATTGCCACATTCACCCAAAATGTAATTAAGAAGAGTTATTACTTAAGATGAGCATGTTAATAATATATACAGAGTATTCAGTACAAATTCTATTCACTCCTAAGTTTTTCATATATATATGTATGTTCAAAGCTAATTATATTCTTCCTCCTTTCTACTTCTTTTTTTTTTTTTTTTTTTTTTTTGGGTGG
>VXAV01004570.1:112861-123467 GCA_013399715.1 Alectura lathami
AAAAAAAAAAAAAAAAAAAAAGAAAAAAGGAGGGGTGAACAAAAGCAAAAACCTACTGAGATCTCACAGGGTAAATTGGTCCTAATTCAAAATTTTAGCCACTCAGTAAGAAATAAAAACCTTTGGCCAAAGCAGCTGAATGATCAAGACATGGGAACAGAGGTTATAATGGTATACAGCTGTGAGGGAGACCTGGGAGAATTAGAGATTCATGGTCACAGCCTTTGTATGTATTAGCAGAGAAGAAAGAAATGCCTTCTGGGCATCAAAATTGTCAGCAAGGGATTTCAGAAAAGGGAAAAGAGAATATTCTGCTATGAAGGATGTTTCTAAGATAGTTCTTATGGAATAATTTTGGATCTTGCAATCAACAGATAAGTGAAAAATGCAGTATGCAGTTACAGTGGGGAAAAAAAAAAAGGAAACATTAAAATGCAAAATGAAAAGGTCAGATAAAAATATAGACAAAACTTTAATGCAGCAATGCAGCTGAATGAAACTATTTTAAGATTTCAAGTGGGGCAAGAATTGGCAAAAATAGAGAGAATCCAATTCTCTCTATTGGAGAAGGATATCTTATTCAGAAGTGTACTCTGAATATTTAGTGTCAGAAAAAAAAGTGTTTGTTATCACAACGTTCGTTCATCTTGCCACCCCAGGCCATTATCTTTGATTTTGTCTACATCTAAAGCAAATTATCTGCTGTTATCTGGCTCACTGTCACCTTCTAGTTTGCTGCCCCAAACCTATTAGAGAGATTTTGAGTAACTGAGTGTTCATCTGTGCTTCATTGTTTCTTTTCCATAGAAATATGTCAGTAAATGTGGACAGATGTAATGTATCTTCTTCAGGGAAACCTCTCCCATGACAATTATCTCTGCTCGCTTTTTTTTCCCAGCACTTACCAGAGACATCTAATGAATCAGAGCTAGGCAGACACACTCAACATCTCACTTATCGAGCAGTGCTTTCTAGTAGGCTTCTTCTCCTGACAGTAAAACAGCATTGTTTAGAAGATGAAGCTGTCTGCTAGGCTGATGCTTCTTTTGTTATGAGCATACAATGGTATGGTACAAATCAAGTAGCCTTGCTGGCAAAGAAAGTATGGTCTTGTCTTTGAAGTAAATGAATTATGACTGAAGAGTAGGTTTCATTCTGTCTGATGCAATTCCTTTGAGTTTTCTTAAACCAATGTAAACTATTTTTGTTTTATGGGCAACTTGTTTCCTGTCTAGGTGATTTGTTTGCAAATTCCCATGTGTGCCCACTTGTGACTAATGTCAGAGAGAGTTCTGCCTTGAACACTTGCAGATTTGCAGACTGTTATGTAGTCCTGACTGATACCAAATGTAAGCAATTTTTACTGCTAATCCTTCTGTGTATAGTTCCCAGTCAGCAAACAAGTAAAATACCGTCATTTTTCAGTACCTTGTGAAAGCAAGTCCATTGCTGTTTCAGAGTTGTTCAGATATTATAGTTATGAGAACTATAGTGAAACCCAGGAGATTTAATAATTCTCTCTTTAGAGTGGGTTTTAACAGTATACAGTAGATAAGGCATGGACCAGACTTTGAATGATGAGTGAAAAAAACTAAGTATTGAATAGTTTGCTGTTCATTAAGCTTTGTTCATTTTGTGCACTGAACAAGACAGGAAGCCTCTGTAAAAGGAAACAGTAGATGATAATGTAGCTAAAGAGACCAGAATTTGGCCTGACACATGACAGGAAAGAAGAAACTACATTTTTGCAGTCAGGGCTAATACCAATATTTCCTAATATTAATATACTTAATTTTGACAACAACATCAAAATTGCTCTCTAAAGAAGTGTATTTATTAGTTTGAAGTGGTTCTTTTATTTCAAGTTGTGCAAATTGTGATTGCTAAACAATGGAAGTTAAGAAGAAGGAGAAATAAAGTTGAAAATACATCGAGCAATATGTAGCAGATAAAAACGTTCAGGAATGTTCACTCTATCTTTCAGTCTAAATAATCAACAAGAATTAAATGCATCAAGTTTTTTCTTTTTTAAAAAGTCTGAGGAATGAATGGTTGCACAACAGGATGAACTGGAGCGTATGACACTGAGGCCAAGGAAGTAAGATATTTTCAAAATATGTATTTTCCTTTTTCTTTCTTTACAGGACTGTTAAAGCATAAGAAAGTTCTGTGATGGTATTTTCCATGTGGTTAATTGAAGTCAGTAAAAACATTAGAACTGAAAATACTTTAATATAGAGTAATGTTTCATTAGGAACATTTGGTGCATTCAACATATCTTTAGTCTTGATTCTGTGTAATTATGCTGCTAGTATTCTGATTTCTGTAGATTCAGTTCCTTTATACTTTTGGGGGCTAGAAAGCAAATGTCATTTGTAGTAGAAGGTGATATTTACATGAGCATATGCCATGACACCAATAACATTCTATTGTTGTAACTGAATAAGTAAGATATATTGTAAGAGCACGGTAGTTGACTTGTAGGTCTTTGAATCTATCAAGTTCACATTTTCCAATAATAATATCACCATGAATATCATTAAATACCAACACATTATCAGTTAAAATCCTCACCAATGGAACTGTCACAGTACTTTTCAAAGACATGTACCTAGTGCACAGCAGGTATCCAGGGGAAAAAGAGATAAATGCTATGTATGTATTAAGGCAGATTTATGTTTGGCAACCTAAAAGTACACATTGTTTAATTCAGAGCGTAAATTACAGTGCATTGCAGAAATGGAAATTCGAGTATATTTACTCACCTGTGTCCATTCTCTTCTATTTCACAGCTCAGACACATAGGTTTTGCTGCCCTAAATGCTCCAAATCCAGGTGTCAAACTGAAGAAGACATGGTCTTGTTCCCAGGAACAAGGGTGTAGAAATAGCAAAGAGAAGGAAGCAATGCACACTATTAATGAAGAATACTAGTGAATAAATATTTCCCTACGATAATATCAGACAGAATAAGCTTTTCAAACCACCTTGGAAAGGTGGGGAAGAGGAACTCTGGTGTAGGACACAATGAATTTTACTTGGTGTCCACCAGATCTCAGATATAGTATAGAAAGATGTTTTGATTGCAGAATGGCAGAAGATTGTTTTCTCTGCTTACACTTGTTGACATTTGGGGCACCATGGCTTTGCTGTAGGAAGAAAAGACTCAGCAGGCTGCCACTGCCAAAAGCCATTTTACTTTACTGCTTCCAATCTTGCTGCTGCTGGGGATTGGTTTCAGAAGCACCCTAGAAGAGCAGATGAGAGCTCAAGCCTATTGTGAGCACCATAAACATTTAAAAAACTATCTACTGTGTAAAAGCCTAATTTCCCTAGCCCATTGGTTTTATTTTTATTCTTCATGTTTATGGTTTTTCCACAAAGCACTGTGTACCTCTCTGTCAGAAAACAAACAGAACTTACGACAAAGTACTGCTTGAAAGTAGTTAAGTTCATAAACTCTGAATGAAACATTAAAAGTTAAGTCAGAATTACTAGTATACTCTTCATCCATAACACATACAAGCTGGTTTATTTTTGATTGTGCTCATTTTAAATTTTAATTATGAAAATTCTGTAATTCATTTGAATAACTGTTCCCCTTTAGGTTTCATTCCAACACATAACAAGTAGTCAAGTTAAGGCAAAAGAGTTATAAGCTTGGAGTTTATAACTTGCTGATCAGATTTCAAGAAACTTGAAATATTATCTTAGCCACATGCCTGCTGTGATGTTATAGATGTTTTCAGCAGTTCTCAAATAGAAATGATCTGTAGTACATCATAAGACAGTGGCACGAGTTGGAGATGTAGGTGCTAGCTCTCCTTCCACACTAAGTTTCTGGAATGTTTCATTATGCTCTCTAAATGCAAAGAGAAGACAATTGCAGATGTTAGTGTATTGAAGTTTACTCTAGACAAGAGTACTCTATTTACCAGCCACTGTCCCTTTTTTGATATCTCTACTGCAGATACTCAAACCAGTTTATTTACAGTCTTTCCTAAGATATATTTGCTCATCTTGTATGACCATAACTTTACCTGAACATGCTTTTCTTTTGCCATCTTCAGAATTTATTTCAGGATTATATGCTTGACATATATGTCCAACTATATGGATCACTGCATTGCATTATGACAGTTTTCCCGAGAGAGGTTAATAGCTTTCTCATTAGGCAGAGGTAGTTTATTTGCTAGAAACATATTACCACATTTGATCATCTGTCACTTCTCTTGTGTTGGTTGTAATAATTAGTTATCTTGCAGATATATTTTAAATCATTGCATTTTTAACAACTACAGAAGATTTACAGTATAGGTGATGATTGACAACAATTATAATTTTGTTAGAAGTTCAATAAGATAATTTTATACTCTGCAGAAATCTGTTATTACTGAGTTTTGCTATATATTTCTGGTATTTTTACTTATCTCCCTAGTTGAGTAAGTAAAATATTTTGAAAATAATCCAGTGGGACCAGGAAACACTTTGTATATAAAGTCTACTGTGGTTATTTTATCATTATATCATATCTCAAGTCTGATAAAATAGCATTGTTATCAGAGCCTTCTTTAATGTTATTAATCTTCAGGTCCAATGGCTTAGCAAACTTTCTCTGGAGCTCTATTCCCAATTGGACTACGCAGGATATTCCATCTTCTAGAAGGTTGTAACAGACATTTCTGATATAAAGTCCCGGCTCCCTTCCTTCTCTTCCTAATCTTTGTTTTCAGTAACATTTCATATATCCAAATGGTATTGTTTTATATTCAGATGAATAAAATTCTCTGTACCCCTTGAGCACCAGGAGAGGCAAAACTCAAAACTTACATGTTTCCTCATAAGAAAGTTCTGATACAGTATTTTCATAACAGAAAATGTATTGTAAGCCTTGAGAGGAACAATCATATTTTGAATGTGAAACAATGACCACACAGCCACCCGTTTGCTCCACAAACACATAAAAATATCAGTAGACAGGAATAAATTAAAGTAATGCCTTGCTTCTAATTAGAGCTTTGATTTCTAAAGTGATTTTCAGTTAACACACAGGAAAAGGCCTCCAAGGCCACATCTATCTTACTAAATTAAACATGCCCAATGTTGTGTTCCAGCACTGAGACCAACTGGCATTGAGGAACCCTCATCCATATAGCTGTACAATCCATAACAGGGTGATGACACTCAGTCTCCTCACTGTAAACAGCTCTACTCTGTGCTTGCTCCTTAATCCCACCTGGAATTCTTTCAGAGACTGCCTGGGATGAGTCTGTGCCAGAGATCACTTTGGTCAATCATTTAACATCAGTAGGAGTTTAAGGCCATAATGATTTAACAGTAAAAACAGTTCAGTTCCAGTGTCCAGGAATGCTACCTATCATCACTTAACTTACCAAAACAGACGAAACCTGAATATGTGACATGGCACTTCTGCTTCTTTGATTTAATCCAAGGGATACTGAGTTATGTCTTTTACTGGGAGGTGCAGCTATGGACAGGCCCACAAAAATATTTTACATGCTTTTAAATAAATCTTTTTTAATACAATGAAAAATTCGTACAGAGATGAAAAGCTAGTCTTAAATTTCAGCTTCTCAGAAAATAACAGTGTACTATCTATCTACTTGTTGCCTGACTACCTTTTTATTAGATATGTGTTTTCTGTATAGTTCCATAATAAAGTTCCTAAAAAACCGTGGTGTATTTATTTGAAGTGCTGAAATCTATTCACTTGAAACCGTAAGATTTTCCTTCTTGCTTCAGCTGTAATATATCATGAATTCAGTACAGCAATTTGGATATGATTACACATTTTTTTTCCTTTGGATATATGAGCTAAATTGTGTTACTGAAATTTTTGATACCTTTAAAATTGGAACATGATAATATATGAAGTCATGTAAGTCACATCAAATCCCTGTTTTACTTGCAAACAGGTGGTGTAGCACCTGTGATATGAATGTGGCAAATACATTGACATGAAACTCTATTGTATAGATCTGGTGATATCTGGGAGGAGGGGAGTGCTCTTACAGTAGTATCTTTCCAAATAGACAAAATCTATTTTACTGAATCCACTTACAGATGAATACTTCTGTTTTATTCCTGTGCTACCATTATGTTATCCCATGACTTATTTAGCTAATTAAATTGATTTTGTCCCCAAATAAAACCCTATTGTTGTGGGTTTATAATCCTTCATACACTTTTTTTCAAGTGGGACTTGGGATTCTTAGTTTGAGAACCTGTCTTCTGAGCTAAACATTCGTGGCCTTGACGAGGTAGACTAAGGATATTTTCATCTTCATTTGTCCCTCACACATACCTGTAGACAATATCAAAATTGAACATTTGCTGTCAGTCCACATTGTTATTACATGTGTGGTTTTATATGTTCTGAAAATTGTGGAAAGATCAGATGCTATGGTACGGTACTGTTTAACACTATGGTCCAACAAGTGTTCACCTATAATTGGTGATTATCTTTCAGTATTACTTTTCAGGCAATATCCATAACTGAAAAGAACTCTAGGCAGAAGTAAACAACTATTTTTCACTTCATCAGAGCCTTTCCTCCATGACTCAGGGAGTCTTTCTTTTTGCCTGAGAAACAGCAACAGTAATTGTTATAACAAGTATTCTTAGAGTTCTCGGTTTCAAAACTAAGTTAAACTTTTAAAAAGAAAAAAGAGATTCAAACCCTTCTTTTGACTAGTCCTCCAAAGGTCCCTTATATTACATGGAAAACCACATTGGTTGTCGAAGGAGATTGAGGCTGAGATTGTTGAGGTTGTTAACTGCTATGTGCTAAACAATCCTGTAGAATTTTGTCCTGCAGCTACTGTCCTTGTTTGACTCTCACTGATCTCTAAAAGATTGATCAACTATTGCATTTTGAAGATTATAATAAGATTAAAGTAATTCTTGACACATAATTTTATTAGCATACTGAATTTTGGCCCCAGTTCTAGATTCTACGATGACAATTTATACAGATGCTGAGCAGACGCAGAGAGGTATTGATTTCTGCGGGGTTCGTCAATGCAGTTTTGCTGTTGTGACTCATCTAGATCTGCTCTTAAATTACTTGATAATGCTGTAGGCTTACCTAGTGGTTTCTGCATGAATATTTTGACTTAGGTGCCTCTTACTTGAAATTGTCTGAGGTGGGTCAAGCAGAAAATAGATGACTTAGGACAGGAGTCATTAAGAGAAAATGCCAGATTATTAGATTTTATGCCTCTGGACTCCAATGGCTTTTGTAACTTTTTATGCCTAAGAGGGGATAAAAGCTTGCCAGCACAAACAAAACAATGAAGAAACCTTCCTGTAGTTTCGGGCTNTCATCTAGATCTGCTCTTAAATTACTTGATAATGCTGTAGGCTTACCTAGTGGTTTCTGCATGAATATTTTGACTTAGGTGCCTCTTACTTGAAATTGTCTGAGGTGGGTCAAGCAGAAAATAGATGACTTAGGACAGGAGTCATTAAGAGAAAATGCCAGATTATTAGATTTTATGCCTCTGGACTCCAATGGCTTTTGTAACTTTTTATGCCTAAGAGGGGATAAAAGCTTGCCAGCACAAACAAAACAATGAAGAAACCTTCCTGTAGTTTCGGGCTACAACTTGACATCCAGAGTGGAGAATCCACATAGATACATAGAAAAACGTAGTAGTATAAATCAGTTAGGACTTCACATGAGCAATGTTGTCATTGTCATTCAGGAAGGCAGAAATAAGAAAGTGTACATATAAATTATTTGATACTTTATAATCCCTATGCTTTATATAGATTTGATAATGTCAGAATAAAAGCATTTTGTTTTAAGAACTATGCTGGATCATCTAAGTAAACACTGGATCATAAGAGGAGGAATGTAAATAGCATAAAATGCAGGTAAATATGTTCTTACACAAAATAAATTAGAAAGGATTATTCCAGGCCAAGAAAGTGGCCCTAATACTGATATTAGTGCATGCTACAACAATACGAAAAGACGTAGCCACAAATAACCACATAATTAACAAATTTGATGTAATTATCCACAGAAAGAATAGGATCTGTATTTGTAGCACGTATGTTATTTCCCTCCATGAAATCCTCATTTAATCATTGGAGAACAGTAGGAATTTAATTTATTTATTTTTATTGTTTTCTCTAGCATATTCAAGGACAAAATTAAAAGACATAGTCCCCAAATCCCCTTTTCACTTCCCTCCTGAATGCAGTTTCCAATCACCTCCAATTTTACATGCAAGTCATTAAATTTACACAGATTTTTTCAATATTCCTGTTCACTCAGTTTGGTGAGGAAACTATTTGTCCTTGGATTTGTTCATATCTGTGAAAGTGCTGTGTTCCCAGAGAGAGAGTAGTCAGCTCCCCAGTTAGCTTTATTTCCTGTGGGAATATTTATAGCATAACTTGCACTGAGCCTTTTGTTATCATTAGCTAGCCAAACTTACAGATAATTTATAGCATCCCATTTACACAAACACTGTGATCAGCAATATTTTTGCTGCTTTGCATCATGAAAATGGTAATCTGAAAAGGAAAATATGTAAAATACTCTTCTTTACAGAATCAACAACAAAAAGCAATGGCATGTGGCAGATCTGTTCATATTAGATCAGAGAATCAGGACAAAAGATATTTGGTAGAATCTTGTAGGGAATTACAAAGTCTATATGTTTTCTGTAAACAGCCAGTGAAAGGCAGGAATATACACATAACTTACCTCGGAAATCTCTTCGTCTTACTTTTTGTGTCCTTAAAATATGTCTGAATCAAGGAGGTTCAGGATTAGAAACATTTTTATTGCATAACTTTCCTTTAATACATTCCAGACAATTAAGTTGTTGATCTTCCTAAATTTTACTCAGTTCAAGGATATTAATGTAGTTACCAGTTTAATTAACCAAGTTCCTTAGCCATGTAATTTTTATGATACGTAATGGAAGGACAACCAAAACTGGCTTATGATATTGTGATCTATAGTGACTTGCTCAGAAGCACTAGACATTAAAAGGTTATGTGAAATAAATTGAGACCACAACTATAAATGACTTCATATTTGATGTTCCTGAAATGGAAGAACATTTTTTCAAAAGTCATCAAATTCTCACTTCTGGTATTTGTGAGCTTTAATTTGATCCTAGAGATAAGAAATTAGATTTCATCTAAAATATTATTGGTAAAGACAGTCTGTAATAAACTACTGACCACTACCAAGAATTGGCTCCTGCTTTTTCTTTACACCTCACAGTGCTCTAAGTGTAAAGTACCAGTTCTCAAACTGTGAGCTTGGCACTGTGGGGAGACTTTGATCTCCTGTAATGGAGAACTCAAATAAGACAAGTAAAACCAAAAAAAAATCTACGTTTAGGACTTTCAACAAATAGAAGTTATCTGTGGTACATAGCATACTTTGTTTCTCTGCATCAGCTTAAAGTAGATTAAGATTAGGTAGCTAGCAAGCATAAGAGTGTCTCTCTACATAGGTGTACAATGTCAGGAAACATTTCAAGCTTGAATAAAAGAATACATAAAAATAAGTTCAAAATTGCGTTGCATTTTAATAAATCATTCTCAGCGAACAGTTCAGGACAAGGGCAAAAAAAGAAAGCAACCTGTAAGAGAGAAGATCAATCAATTATTGAATCTGCCTGGGAATTTTGAGGAGATTCCCACACCTAATGTTTTTGTGGGATACATTGTAGGATTGTGTAGATACGTTATAGAACTGGTAGAAATTTGAGAGAAATATGAAAGTATGAAATGAAGAAGATGTCACTAGGATAAGATGGCAAGTCACCCAAAGAACTCAGCTGTAAAACTGAAGGACTTTGGAAAAGGTTTCAAACTGCCACTGAGACAAATGCCAGCACTTAGTTCATCTCTAGTTGCCCACTTTCACATCTCTGCAAAAGCACTCTGGAGGGGATTCCTGCACTGGATTCCTGCTGATCAGTCTTATTCAACTTTTCAGGACATGGAGAAGAAGCTACACAGTGCATCTAAAAGTTTACAGGTTATATTAACCTCTTGCAAATAGTCAATTATAGTGGAATAGAGAGAGTATTGGTAAAGAATGCACCTAACAAATTATCAAGCTAAAACATTGTTGAGGGGTTAAAACAACAGTAGGCTAGCTTTCCCCTCCCCCTCTGGAGAGCAAGCTTGAGGCTGCTGGCGGCTGCCGGTGGCCAGTTATCAGCAGGGGGAAAAAGAGGGAAAGTGAGAGAAAAATAAAAGGTAGAACTCGAGACTAAGCATAACTAACTTTACTAAAGGTAGGAGAACTTTGTTTGTAAAAGGTGTGGAGTAGAACAATTAACTTACAGCAAAAGGCAAGCTCTCACCGATACGCCAGCACGACTGCCCCAAGAGACAGGAGGGGAAAGCTAGCCTACTGTTGTTTTAACCCCGCAACAGAATTTGGCGCCCAACGTGGAGCTACAAAGGGTTAAGATAGATGGACCTTAGCCCGAAATTGTTTTTTTTTTTCGCTCATTAAGCGGCTGATTCAGAGAATTAACTCTTTAGTGCTCCAAATGGCATTACTTACAATTTGCTGGAGTTTGTTTAAGAATGCTGTTTTTTTT
>VXAV01004570.1:151116-170100 GCA_013399715.1 Alectura lathami
GCCATCTGTGCCCTTTGACTATACCTATGAATGATTTAGTATCTAGTTGATATTAAACAGAATACGAAACAGGTCAAATTTCCAACTTTCCTAAATCCATGCAGTTCCCTTTGCTTCGGGATATGTTAATTTCTTTATGTCAATAAGCTGAAAAAATCTTGAACATGCACGAAACTACATAAAGTTAGCTACATTTATAATTGTCTAAGTAACTGGAAGAGGGTGAAAAATGGACAGTATCTTAACTGTGCACAGTACACAATCCAAATGCAAGGTTTATTTTCCAGTAGTTGAAATTGAAGTTCTTAATTGTAGGTAATACCAAAAATTCTCTCTATATTTGCCCTTCCTGACAAAAAACTAAGCTCAGAATCAAATTCATTCTCTGTGTGTATGTGACAGGTGAGCTCCAATCCACCATGAACAGAGTTAAGGACACTCTCAGATAAACTAGAGTAATTTGGCAATTTATGTGAAACTATATCATATTAGTTTGAAACGCTGTCCTCCGGAGCATACCAATCTATGCTACAGAAAAGAGAATTGCTTCGTTCATCTCTAAATGTCCTTTCACCTTGTTTGATGAATGACATTTAGTTATGTGCTGTGGATAATGAGTTAAAAAACAAAACATAACAAGCCAGTATAAGATTCAGGAGGTCATAATTCTACCTACGTTGCCTCTTTTACAGGCCTAAGTAATCTTGCTAGAAAATCAAGACCATTGCCTTTACACAGGGACAGCAAATCTATTTAAGCATGTAATTTCCTAAATGAGAAATATAAAGGCTAATGATCACCTGAATCAGATTAATCATGAGTGAAGATGAAGGATGCACAGAACCACAGTACTTCGGGTTTTCCCATGCAGCTTTGCCACTCACTTCATTCCCACTCAGAGTACAGAGAACGACAGTCATACCAAACCACAGGCATGGTTCAGGACACGCTTCAGTATATGCATAACATGAGTATTGAGAGTTCTGCTCAGCAATGACTTTTACTGAAGTACATTGCAAAATCAGGTCTGTAGTGTAGAGAGGACAAAAGCCTTCTAGAGACTAATCCCAGCAAGACTGCACTTCTTTTTTCAGGATATCGAACAAGTTCCCAGAACTGACATTTTAACAGCATATTTTGCAGAGACTATTAAATCCTTTTCATCTAAAGCCTAAAGATTAAAAAGGCCACTGACTATGCACAAAATGATTCTGAAATGAAAGAACTCTTTCCTTTGAGTGGTCTTCAACAAATTGCACGTATATATATTTTTTTTCCAAAGATAGTCACATGAAGGAGAGCTGTTTTTGCAAAAATAAGATTAGGGAAAATGTTATGATTTTTAATTATTAAGTCAGGAAAACAGCACATTTCTAACACTAAAACTAGTCATCCTGGCTTCTTTGGTACTAAAGAGAGAACTTCTGAAGGATGAATCCTTCATCCTGTTTTGAACTGTGATGGATGCTAGTTCCTCCTGACATACTCTGGATGTGTCTGTATCTCACCACTACCTACACCAGAAGGGCAACTACCAGTTTAAACTACACATCCAAATTGAAAATAGGTAAGTTAGGTGAATCATTTAAGCATATACCCAATAAGACCCATTGAATTTCTGAGAAGCTGAAGTGCTGTGCTGCATAGCCAGAACTGCACATTTTGACTGTGTAGCAGATGTACAAGATGATGCAGAATGATGTAAGCCAGCAGTCAGACCACTCTTTAAAAGCAATACAATGCATTACTTACTCTTGCGGTTTCATGTGTCCATTTTTTTAGTCTGTTTTTTTTTTTTTTTTTTTTTTTTTTCACTGCTGCAAAATGCTTAAGCAGTGAACAGGGACTGGACGTATCTTTTTTCAGTGACTACCTCATAGTGTCAAATTATGAAGAAGCAAGACCTACATGCCTAAGCACACAGTTTCACAGGCATGAACTACAGCACTGACTTAAATACGAGAAACACAAGAGTATCACATGCTGCTATCTGTCATGTTTCCTATGGGCTTATTTCAGTGTCACAGTGCTCACTGTGACAGCTTTGAACTCTAATTTATTCTCCTGCATCAGGAATAGGCATCCTTGGGGATGTGTGTATATACCACTGCCAAAGACAGGCAAATGATTTTTCCATGGTTTTGAGCAACGCAGTTCTTCAGAACTGTTTGCTGGGCGCTAGGGGAGTTAAATTAGGATGAAATAATTTTGTACTAATACATATATGTATAGAATGACTTCTGAGCAATAAGTACATTTATAAAACATTTTCACAAAATACTAGATAAATGAAGTGTGTGTCAAATAAATTACTCTTAAATCAATTTGTATAAATCATTCATCACAGAAGTACTTACTGGTTTAAATGTGCATTGTCATTGAGCCCAACACTCTATAATACATTCCAACAGGATTTCATTTAGTTAATAAAACCAGCCTGTTCCCTTCTTTGCAAAATCTTCAGTAACTGTGCATAGTCTACATCACTCAGAATTTTTTGCATGTAACATTTTCAGGAAGTGGTACATTTTAGTTCACCCTAAAATAAATTTGACAATTTATTTTAAAGCACAAATCTGGGTGAATGCCTGGCATGAACTACTAGTGAGGACCCTGAGACACTCTTTCATTATCATGCCTTTATGGAGGACCAAGATAAGAACTCAGTATACACTATTTGTCATTGTGCCTAGGTTCCTTTTGAAAGGGAGATTTCAATCTATGCGTAGAGACAGACCTTGTCAATAACAGCAAGCGGTGCTAATTAGAACAGCTGACCAAGATTATTGTATATAATGAAAATACCACTACATTCACAATTCACGTACAGCCCTTATGGTCATGGGAAATACGACACAGTTGCATCCATGTATTGAGAGACAATGTAAGACAACCTCATTGAGCAAATATGGTATGCACCACACATAATATTGAAAAGAACCAAAAGATACATAGCCTTTCCCCAACTATTACTCAAAGATCACTTAGGCTGCATTTTACACTTTGTGCCATCTGATAAAATTAATCTCGAATACAGGAATGCAATGGAAACATATGAACAACAAAAAAGAGATGATAAATTAGATATAAGACCTCTTCTGAGATGATATTGCATTATTGTAATAAAGAATCATAAAAAATGAATCCTTGTTTTCACTGGAATTAATAAGATTTTTTTTTTCACCTGATATATCTAGGACAAAGATTCTCAGTCAAACATTTCTAATAAGAAATACTTTATTTATAAGTAATTATTTAGGACTTATTTACTCTAGTCTTAGTAGCAAAATTACAGTCTAGTCTAGTCTTCTGCTAGTGTTATTTTGTGACAGTTAGCCAAGGATATTCTTTGCCTACAAATTTTTGTTTTATGTGTCAGACAGCAATGCAATACAAAAATGGCAAATGGAAGAAAAGCTATTGACTTCAGCCCCTGTAATACTCTGCTGTGATTCCCCACAGTCACACAGATGAAGGAAAATTATATTGCTTTTTATCTTAGCACTGCTGATAAATCCAGAACACATATTCTGCAAGAGACCTCAGAAAATATTTTCATGATAGTATCATATGACAGTTTGCTACTCATTGCTGTCATTTCAAAATGCTGGGATAAACTACATATAATTTTGATGAGATACCACATTTTCTGATAGTACAATGAAAACAAAATCCTTTCAATAATTGTACCAGTATACACACAATTGTATCACAGTTATCTTAATTTAGCGTATGACTGGGAGTGTTGGTTAGAGGTTTTTTTTTTTTTTTTTTTTTTTTGGCAAAGGAACTTGAGTCGCCCTAAACAGAGACTGAATTATCAAACATAAAATAAATAGCTATCTTTGTATTTTTATTTGCCATAGTCCAAGGAGTATACACAGGAATATCGAGTGCACCATGAGCAAGCTTGCGGATGACACCAAGATGTGTGGTGCAGTCAATACACCTGAGGGACGGGATGCTAGCCAGAGAGACCTAGACAGGCTGGAGCAGTGGGCCCAGGCTGACCTCATGAGCTTCAACAAAGCAAAATGCAAGGTCTTGCACCTGGGTTGTGGAAATCCCCTCTTATCTATACAAGCTGAGGGATGAAAGGATTGAGCAGAGCCCTGTCAAAAGGGACATGGGGGTACTGGTGGATGACATGAGCCAGCAGTGTGCCCTTGCAGCCCACAACGCCAGCCACATCCTGGGCTGCATCCAAAGAAGCGTGGCCAGCAGGGCAAGGGAGGTGATCCTGCCCCTCTGCTCTGTGCTGGTGAGACCTCATCTGGAGTGCTGCATCCAGATGGGGAGTCCTCAGGACGGGAGACACATAGAGCTGTTGGAGCGCATCCAGAGGAGGGCCACAAAAATGTTCCAAGGGATGGAACACCTCCCCTGTGAGGACAGGCTGAGAGAGTTGGGGCTGTTCAGCCTGGAGAAGAGAAGACTCTGTGGAAACCTGATAGCGGCCTTTCAATATCTGAAGGGGGGCTACAAGAAAGAAGGTGACAGACTCTTTAGCAGGGTCTGTTGTGATAGGACTAGGGGAAATGGTTTCAAACTGAGAGAGGGGAGGTTTAGACTAGATACAAGGAAAAAGTTTTTTACAATAAGGGTGATGAAGCACTGGCACAGGTTGCCCAGAGAGGTGGTGGATGCTCCATCCCTGGAGACCTTCAAGGCCAGGCTGGACAGGGCTCTGAGCAACCTGATCCAGCTGTAGGTGTCCCTGTTCACTGCAGGGGAGTTGGACTAGATGACCTCTAAAGGTAGGCCCTTCCAACATGGACAATTCTGTGATTCTATGATTTAGAAGTGTGTTCTTAGTTCATGGGTCTGTGATACTTATATGATTTAGCAAGGCGATTTCACATCGGTGGTATAGAAGAAAAGATACATTTTGATAACATGACAGTCTCCAATTGGAACAGAATTAACTTATGTCCTACAGCTGTAGTGATGAACTCTCTTTAGTTTACTGCCAAACTTTCTTTCTTCTTCTACATTGGATTATGCACTGTGGATCAATTCTGTTCTCACAAAAAGGCAACGTACACTTACTGAGCTCATGAAATAGTGTTTGCACCATATACTGCAACTTCATCATTTCACCTGTCAGTGTGCATCACCAAATACAGATTTTGTACTCTTCATTGACATGAATCATACAGATTTTATGTGGAAGAAAAAGACATCTGGCCTTCAGTAGGATGCTTGGAAACAAACTGAAAGTCTGTCAGTATTTTGTAATGACCAGACAGCTACGTCTCAGATCATCTGTAAATGCTGGAGTAAATACAGAAACAAGCTTTATAAAAGGTTGAATTTCAGATGTCGTTTTTCAAACACCATCTTTAACTAAGAACTTTGTTGTCTTTTCCTTCACATATTCAAAAAACTGCAGTTGTTTTTTCCACTACTATTATAGAATTATTCTAAATTTTAGAGGACACCTTTCAAACTAATGTTGTTTGGCATCTGACTAAAATTAATGATACTCCTACAAGCCAAACTAAACGAAGTAGAATTTCCTGTGGATTCCTACTTTCAGGAATAAAAGTAACTGAGCCTTTGTACATCTGGGATACACCTTAATTTGGCTGTGTGTTTCATATGTAATTGAGAGAGATGGCATTCTTGTGAAGTGACATTTTGCCCATACGATAATAGGGAACTTAGCAGGGTTAAGATCTTGTTCATGCTCAGTTCTGCTGTGTTACCGATCTCTGGAGAGTGTCTTACTACAAAAGAATTATGGTCTGAGGCAATTTCCTTTGTCAACTGCTGTGGCTTTACAACTGTAAAGGGAAGGACAGGGGATGACACAGAGGATAAAGAATAAAAATGAGATAAAGGAAAAAAGCAAGAAAGTCATCCCTAAAAAAATAACTAGCCTTGTCAATTACTGAAGTTACACCAAATGTTAAAAGATTACAGTTTATTTGCTTAGTACTGATGGATCACTGACCAAAATTTGTTTGTTTCTTGAGTACAAAGTATGACTGCATGAACCATGCTTGATTGTTTATTTCAAAGCTATTGTAGCTCTTTGTTCAGCATTTCAATTTCTAAGCATGGAATAAATATTTGTTCACAAGAGTTACATTCTTAAATCTTTATCCTGTGAAGTGAGTCAGGTTGCCTTCTGCCTTCTCCATTACTGAACCTTGGATATCAGTTTTCTTTTTTTTTTTTTACATACAGTTTTATTTCAATACGTAGTAAATACATTAGCTGAACGTAGAGATAGACCTTCAGATATGTATCCTTAAAAGGAGCTTGTGAATCCTCGTGGAGGACGGGAGAGGTGCCTGAGGACTGGAGGAAAGCGAATGTCACTCCAATCTTCAAAAAGGGCAAGAAGGAGGACCCTGGTAACTACAGACCGGTCAGCCTCACCTCTGTCCCTGGGAAGGTGATGGAACAACTTGTCCTTGGCACTGTCTCTAGGCATATCAAGGATAATAGGGTCCTTAGAGGCAGCCAACATGGCTTCACCAAGGGGAAGTCATGCTTAACCAACCTGATAGCCTTTTGTGAGGACATTACCAGGTGGTTAGATGATGGTAAAGCAGTGGATGTGGTCTATCTTGATTTCAGCAAAGCATTCGACACCGTCTCCCACAGTATCCTTGTGGCTAAACATAGGAAGTGTGGTCTGGATGATCGGGTAGTGAGATGGATTGTGAACTGGCTGGAGGAAAGAAGCCAGAGAGTTGTGGTGAATGGGATGGAGTCTAGTTGGAGGCCTGTATCTAGTGGGGCTCCCCAGGGTTCGGTACTGGGACCGGTGCTGTTCAATATATTCATTAACGACTTGGATGAGGGGATAGAGTGCACCCTCAGCAAGTTTGCTGATGATACAAAACTGGCAGGAGTGGCTGACACGCCAGAAGGGTGCGCTGCCATCCAGCGAGACCTAGACAGGCTGGAGAGTTGGGCAGGGAGAAACTTAATGAAATTTAACAAGGGCAAGTGTAGAGTCTTGCATCTGGGCAGGAATAACCCCAGGAAGCAGTATAAGTTGGGTACTGACCTGTTGGAGAGCAGCATAGGGGAAAGGGACCTGGGGGTCCTGGTGGACAGCAGGATGACCATGAGCCAGCGCTGTGCCCTCATGACCAAGAGTTGCGAATGTTAGCAACTGTCATATTGGTTTATAGCAAAGGTACATCTATCCCAGTATCTTGTTCCCAAGAATAATCAAAACCAAAATGTCGGGAAGAGTGAAAATGCCTATGGTAATGTCTCCTAACGCACTTACAGCTTTCAAAGATTTGCAGTTCAAAAGACTTTGTAAAACTAATGTTGCTTGTCTATTTAATGATATTCATTAGATCTGTCCTCCAGTTACTTGGCTAAGAGCCCTTTAAAAAAATTTCTAACTGTAGTACTATTCTGCAAGGACTAAAATCTGGACTGAATGAGTTATCTGACATTGAACTCTGGAGTCTATAGAATATGGCTTACAGTTCAGCACTAACACAAAAAGGAGACATTGAATTTGTTATGTGTAATGGGAAAATAACAGAATTGAGCAGGTAGCAAAAGAATCATAACCGCTACTGGCAGCCAGTTTATTCATATGTTCTATTTGGGGAATGATGAAATCCGTGACTGAACACAATTTCTCTATTACAGTGACTTATGAAAGATAATAGTTTGTACTGCTTTTTCAAAAACTAATTGTGATAATGCATGCAATTTATAAACAACTAGATACAACTTTTCATGAATAGCATAACATTAAGCAGCATTTTTGTCTTTAATCCTGAGTTTGTTAATTATGTTACAGTTGCTAGGACATTCATACAGTCTTAATTTACAAATGGCTATTTATATATTCACAAGATATTGATAATTTAATTTAAATTTTATTCATGTTTTCCCTGTCCTACAAACTGATTTCCATTTTTCTTTTTTTTTTTTTTTTTCCACAGTTCTTTATTTGCAGAGATTTTGAACTTCTTCATTAGGAGGAGAAATAATACTTCCAGTTTATGCTTAAATACTTCCAGTTTATGTTTCAGTTTACGTGCATATAGCAGTACTTTTGAAGAACATTACTGCCCAAGACAAAACTTACACCTGTTGTGGTTTCCAGCATAGTCAAATCTGTGAATGCTGAACGAGAAGGGATTAGGAAGTGGTGGGGGGAAAGTGGAGTTAGAGCATCCAACTTAAATTGACCCACGAGGTATTCCTTACCATATACATCATGTCATGGCCCTCCCCGTGCTTTCCGCTGAGGGGGAGAAGCCGTGGCTTGTGTGGCTCTTCCTCCCCCTCCTGTTAAGGCTGGAGGGTAGGTGAGAAATCGCTTAAGTCACTGTTTTTCAAGTATCGGTACTTTTACCCTTATATCACTTTCATATTTTTATTCTCTCTTGTTTCTTAGCTATTTCAGTAAAATAGTTTTTATCTTAACTCTCGAGTTCTACCTTTTTTTTCCTTCTCACTTCCCTCCTCCATCCTGCTGATACTGGCCACTAGCAGTACGCTGACAGGCCGGGGCCTCTGAGGCCTGGAGGTGGTGAGCGAGTGACTGTTGGGAGCTATCGTGGGTTAAACCACCACAACACCTGAAATCACCATAATGAAGATAATATAAGTAAATTTTTGGCTCTGAGAATTATACCCTAAATCCTTCCATAAAATGATGGAAGTAACGATATTCCTATTTAGGTATTCATAAAAATGGATTAGTATGTGGCATATCTCTGGTATGTATGCTAATAGATCATGTACTTTTAATGTAGTGCATTTATCTAAAAATGTGCTCTCTACCTGCTTGTTCTTCAGTACCAAGGGAAAACAAAACAAACTCCGAAACCATCAGAATTCTCTGTGTACTGGTGCTGGAGCGTTACAACCAATGGTTTCTCTCTCCATGCAGGAAAGTAAAACCTATTTTTAAAAGAAAACTAGCAAGCATTAAAACAAAATTGATTTTACCAGGCTAAAGTACAAGAAAGAAATACAGAGAAAACACGGACAGCACACGTGGAAAAGGTGGAAGCAAAACTAGGAGATAAGAGCAAGTCTGAAAAAAGGCAAAATACATTTTTCAGGGGAAATCACTCCTGCCACAGCATGCAGTTCCTTTTCTTTGGGTGGTATCAGGAGCTTTGAGGATTAGAGTGCAACAAATGATGGATTTGACAGATCAGCAGGTGCCCCCTGCTCCTCCTTGCAGCCCACATGGAAACGTAGGAATGAGCAGGAAGAGACTGCTAAGGCTGGTCTAGGTCCAACAAATTCTTTGTGGGCTGCTACCCACTACAGGGCTGGCAGGATGGAAGGAGAAGAACCAGCACAGTCTGCCAGTTGCAGATGATGCAAAATATTATACCCTTTCTCTTGAAACTTCAGTCACTATGATAAACTTTATCACTATGATAAAAATCTTTCATCCAAATCATGAGGTACTTTATCCTTGTCTCTTCTGCTTTTATGCCTACGAAGCCCTTCCCATCACGAAGGAAATTCCTTCACACATCTGCTACACTTTCACTTTGGTGAAACCTCCTAAAGGTTCTGTAAACATGTACTTCACCAATATTTAGATGTTCAAAATCCCCAGACAGTTCACTAAGACTTGGCTTAAAATTTCAGAACTATTTGGATGCTGAGCCTAGATGCCACCCAGAAGAATCAGCTTCACTATGTGGTTTAATGCCTTTCAAGATGAGAGGGAGAGGAAAATTAGTAAAATGAACTTATAATCTTATAATCCTTTATGAGTCTTCTCAAGCTTAAGAGACCTGGATGATGGAATTTCCTTCTTAGCTTTTCTCTGGTTGTTATCAAATCATGAAAGCTTCATTCCAGCTGTCTTGCATTGTGGATCTTCTGCTATTTGATTGTACAGTGTGATTTTAGTTTAAGTAGGGACAAAAGAGGTGTTTCTACCAGGCAGGGTTCTCAGCCTCCTCAGTCAGGTTTCTTCTGGCTTGAACCGGAAGTTAGACAGCAATTTTTTGCTGCACTTATTTTAGTGTTGGTGTTCATCACATACTTTTAACAATACTAATGTGAGCAGGTGGGGGACTAAGGGGCAGCAAGAAGATGAGGGCAGAAAGGCTGAGTGCAAATCTGTTATGAAAGCTAACATTTGCCTCAGTGTTTTAGTAGTCAGTTTTAATATTTGAAATATTTTTCTGTTCCTTGCTATCAAAGAAAAAAATAAATTTATATAATCTATAAAAATTTATATAAGTAATACTGTTCAATAAAATCATGTCTCCAGAATTTTTCTACAACTGGAAGTCATAGTGGCTTATTTGAGAAAACAGTACAGTGAAGTTATATCTCTACTAGAGCTTATTTCTACTTCTGGAGATTGGCTGTATATTTCCTGAGGATGTACGGAAGGAGTACCACATAATTCAGCCATGGTTACATGTATAAAGGCAGTATTGTTTACACTTTGCTGGCTTAAATTTAGCATGTGCTTGTACTACAGATAATGGTTGAAAAAGTCCCACAAGAACCAGAACTGTAATAGAACTTTGCAGGAAATGCGAGTTACCTTTGCATGTTATTGGTGGGGGACCTATCCAATCTTTTTCTGAGCTACTGTAGTTTAATTCTGTTGCATTGATCTTTTATGTAATATGTCCTAAATTGATAGTCACGTATTCCATTGATGAATCATACATGACAATTTGCTTAACAGAAAAAACTATGTCCACTAAAGAATTTGGGTTTTAAATTCAAAGCTTGTGCAAAAAGCAGATTGAAGTGGGAAGAAAAAAGAGTTCTGATCAATGGAGTACTGTAGTCAGAAGAGTAGACTTAAGATACAGTGTATAAGCACATTCTTCAGAGAAATGGGCATTTTCAACAATCAGTGGTGGCAACTGTCACCTGCAGCATCTCTAGTGAAAACAGGAACTGAAGAGAAAAAATATTTCACGTTCTTCCATAACAGCACTGTCAAGTAGCAGCAATACAGCCTGCTTAAATTTCTGTACTCGTCAGCAATTAGCTCAAATGCAAACATACTTAGATTGTCAATGACTTTACTGAGATTTGGACCTGCATTAATATATTGTGGAAATTGACAGCATATTATTCGCTACATATAGCGAACTGTTTCACCAGTTGTACTGAGTATTTTTAATGCTGATAGGAAAAGCACGAGATATATAGACAATGGTTGAACTGAATAGCTGTCCCGTCTGAATACTGCACAATGCTGATGCACAGGTTAGGCAGCAGAAGTAAAAAAATACATTTATATGATTATATTTTTCTTTTTACAGACATCATCTAAGCAAAGATATCTAAAAAAATATTTTGGGAATTGCTGTAATAACACACACGCCCACTGATACAACAGGAGAAAAGACAGACATTCTTTTTAAAGCTTATATTTCAGCTTGAGTTCAAGAAGATTATCTCCTCTCCAAAACTAGGATGCATCACTTAATGAAACATCAGATTGTATCAGTCTGGATTTTCATGTGAAATTAAAGAATGAAGACTTTGTTTCAGGTTGATATTGCTAATGACTTTTCAGAATAGGGCTTCTCTTATCATTTAGATATCACATCCAAGTTTAAATTAAAGCACAAAAATTGACATAAGATTACCTGTTACAACAGTTAAAAAAAAAGTACAATTTAAAGATGTACTATTTATTCCAAAGTGCAAGAAATTATAAGGAATAATACCACTGTAATGGAAACAAGTCTTAGACCTTTACCTTTGTGGCAGCATCAAAACAGACAAAGCCCATGCTAAAGTCAATGGTAAGTCCCATAAGATGGCTCTCCAAAACGCAGGCATATGTCTTGCACTATAAAAGAAAAATCAGGGAAGGCAGTTAACAAAGAACTCATTTCTTCAGCTTCTTTTTAGGATTAGAATTTCTTTGTCTTTATTTTAATGTACACATATCTCAGAACTAGTATTTGAAAAAAAAACATTTGTGTTAATAGGCCAATTTATTGCTGAGTAACAGTGAGTCATATGTTATTATGTGATTGACCAAAGGCATTTAAAAGCTGTAACTGTCCCTCAGGAAATGGAAAGTTTCTTACTGTTGCTGTGGAGGTAGAAAAGTGGATGGTCTAGTCTTTTATCTTCCAACACTGAAAGAACTACAAGTATTCAACTGCATGTATAAAAATCTGAATTCAGACAGTACAGGGGTGCTTTGAGTCATTATAGCTATTAATGCATGAAAAAAAAAAGACAATTTTCAATTACAAAAATCAATGATTTCACTCTGTTGTGTCACAGTCATAAGGTATTTGTATTTACAATAGTAAATAAAATTGTGGGGTTTTTTTTGTTGTTTGATCAGCTATTTCATAAAGCTGCTATGAAAATGTAAACTTTGATTCTAAATCAGTGTTGTTAGAAAAGGAGATGAAGATGATACTGCCTTAGGCAACATCTCATTAGTAGAAGAAAAGTTCATTCATCAATAGAAAGTAATATATTTCACTGTGACTTACTGTGCAATGAATTCTCATATGCAAAAATGCTCAAGTTTCGCATGCAAAGTAAAAAAGTTTTGTAGAGTTATTTTGCTAACTTCCTAGAAGATACATAAAACAATTACATTTTTATTTGCAGACCTCCAAGATATCTAGAACAGATGTACAGATTTACCTGGAATTGAGATTTGGCAAGGAGACAGCATCTCCGATTTAGACTATGTATGGCTATCTAATTCATCTGAGCTCCCACCTTAACAGCAGAAGTCTAGACTACAATGTGCTTTACAGCACCACACAGTGCTGGCACAACTACCTCTAGAACAGCATTGCTTAACATTGTGATGCCTTCCCTTAAACATTGTAGAATCATAGAATGGCTTGGGTTGGAAGGGACCTCAAAGATCATCTAGTTCCAAACCCCCTGCCGTGGACAGGGCTGCCAGCCACTAGCTCACTACATCAAACTGCCCAGGAACCCATCCAGCCTGGCCTTGAACACAGCCAGGGATGGGGCAGCCACAGCTTCTCTGGGCAGCCTGTGCCAGCGCCTCACCACTCTCTCTGTGAGGAATTGCTTTCTGATGCCCAACCTAAACCTCCTCTCTTTCAGTTTTAGCCCATTCCTCCTGGTCCTCCCATTATCCACCTGTGTAAAAAGTCGGTCCCCCTCCTGCCTGTAAGCTCCTTTCAGGTATTGGAAGGCCGCAATGAGGTCTCCCCGGAGCCTTCTCTTTTCCAAGCTAAACAATCCCAACTCCCTCAACCTTTCCTCACAGGAGAGGTGCTCCAGCCCTCTGAGCATTTTGGTGGCCCTCCTCTGGACCCGCTCCAACACCTCCACATCCTTTAAGCATAGCCCAGTGCCTGAGGTAATTAGTTTCTCTAAGATAGGATTTATGAGAAGCAGGTCATATCAGCCTGGACTCAATGCTGCACTGAAAAAGCTTTCCACTTCCTAGAATGCAGTCTCTTTCCACAAGGCAATGCACCGCTTGTGGAGAAATGTTTAGTTCAGCACAACATGGGTATTGGTGGGAAGAAACTGCATTGTAAGGTGCAGACCACCAGTGGACTACCTGTTTCTATGTAGTAATTCTTCCTAGAAGACTTGACGATTAAAATGTTTGTATACATTTATCACATATTTTAGTCTTTAAGAGTGACTGCTGAAAAAAGTATTGTGAAAGTTTGGCTTTGATCACTGATTTTTCACATATAGTTCATAAAAAACTTGTCAAAACCGAAGTATTCCCCTCCCAAAAGATAGCAGAAGATATTTAAGCAATCATTTCTTGTTCTTGCATACAATACAGAATCTTAAATTGAGTTTATGAATAATTCATCTGGTCAGGGGCTGAAGGAGACAACTCAAAGCATTATTTTCTTTAGACTCTACTTCCTCAGTAACACCCAGTTTAACTTATGGAAATAATGATAAGTTGTAAGTCTACTATAAGCTAAGGGATACCAGACTGTAAGTCTAAGATATAACTCAGACTCAAACTCATATTCAGCTTCAGTGGAGATAAACTTCTGAAGTATGGTAATACAAAGCAGCTTACACAGTAATCCTTACATTAGGGAACAAGCAACTACAATATAAATAAGAACAGTGAGCGAAAGATGGAAATGGTGAAAACTTTAGCATAAGTAGTAGGAACTTGAGAACTATACAAAAAGAGAACTTGACAACTATACAATTGCACTTCATTATACACGTTTCAGTTTCATGATTTTTCACAATGCTGTGAGATAGCAAGGAAAAAGCATTGCCATTTTAACTTTTTTGTTAATTATTTTATGAGCTAGTTATAAAAATTAATTCTGCTACTCTAAAGAAAAGTAACGAATAAGTGACTATAACTATATGACTATTATGCTGATATAAACTACAGTATCATATCATGTTATTGCCAAATTATTATGAGCATGACTATCTCTCCTCTTTCCCCCAAAAAAGCCATATGCCTAACTTTTATTTAGATATATGTCTGGCAGAAGCTATGAATTAGGCTTAAACAGAATTTATTCAATATTTTTAGCAAGGCATGTTTAAAATATTTGCATTTGAGATATATTCTTTAGAAATATATCAGATTAGGGCCTCGATTAACATCAGTAGAGGTTAATGTCAATTTATACGAGCTGAGAAACACAGTTATTATCTGTATGATTATAGCATAATTTGGAAAACATGAATAATTTTAAATGATTATTTTAAACTCCAGTTATAGTCTCAAAATTATATGATTTCATAGTATGAGAAACCTGCACTCAGTTGGATTATCATTTATATGAAATATGAATATTTATATTAATATGACTGCATAAAAATGGAATTTTAGTAAACATTTAGAGCTGATGCTTTGATTGATGCTGTGTGAAAAAACACTATTTATTCAAACCAGATTTTATATGAATCTGCAAATTGGTGGATAAAAGCAGTAATGGAGAGCTGAAAGAAAAACAGGGAAACCAAGGCCAGCTGTATTAAAAGTTGAAAGGGCTTTTTTGTTTTGCTGTGTTTCCAAATTGGGATGTAGTAAGATAGACAAGAGAGAGGTGAAATCATAAGTTGTGATGCACAGTAATAAACTGTCATAAGATGGCTGTTTGTCCATTTTCTGAAATGTGCTATAATTCAGTCTTGGGAAATGAATATTTTGAGTTCTTACCTGCTAATCAGAACAACAGTAGAGTGAGAAGATAAAAATCTGAGGTTAAGTTTTTTAGAGAAAGTCTTTTTGGGAAACATGGTAGTAATTTTGACTAACAGCAGTTCTCAAACCCAAGAAAAACAAACAAACAAAACAAAACAAAACTTGGAATGCTACAGCATGAATCAATACCAGAGACAAATAAACATGAAATGGCTTCTGGGCTAAAAATTATTTGAGAAAATTGCCATATCTTCTTTTCTTGATGGCACAATACTCCTTCTACAAACAATGTTAGACAGTTACATAGGAAAGACAAAGCCTCTTAAATATTTAGTAGCAGATGATATATGGAGATATTATACTGAAAAAAAAACACATTTATATTTTTTAGCACAACAATCAGACTTCAAAATGTAAGAGTAGCTACAGTAAAAGGTAACAGAGTGCATCAGTTTAAAAGATAAAAATCAAACCTTCTCAGACTTCTCCTCCAATGAAGGCAATAAGCATTTAAACTGACAGCAGTGTAGCTTTTGCAAAATGGATCATCATTAGTATACTAGGTAGTGCTCAGTCCATCTGCCATGTTGGCTTATAGGACAGAAGGCTAGTATATAAAGAGTTTTATATATCTAACTAAAAATTTGTCTAAATAATAGTAATAAAAAGCTGTCAGAGCTTGCGTTCATAAGAGGATGCAGAAAATGAGTGCATGGGAAGCGAGCATTAGCCAATATTTGCACAGGGTAATACACTAATGATTTTTTTTTCCCAATTTTTCTCCTATAATAATAACTTGAGAGCTCTAGGAAGCCAGAGAATTTCTTAATTTCTGTTATTATTTTGGATAGTCACAATCTGTTCATGTACCAACAAGTAATCTTCAAGGCAGTTGTTCTCACCTGTATCCGTTCAACTTCTAAAAAAGTTGCTGTCTGGAAGGCTTTTTCCCATAGTGCTAGGTCAGACTCTAATTCCACAGAAAAGTAAAGATCTTCTCCAGATTCAGATTGGACACCAAAACAGTGTTTCCGTCGGTCCAGTAGGTCACTGTCCTGATGAAAACCTGAAGTTATATAATCTGGCATACATCAATTAATATTTTTTATTGCAATAATCTATGTCCCAAACCGAGCATTTTTAAATGTCATTTTTAATGTTGTCACACCATAGTAACAACTGAGAAATGAGCAACCGAAAATTAGGGTTTCAGTTTAAACGTTGAGATCTCAAAAATTTTAAACAAAACCCCTGGTATTCAGGATGGTACAAAACAACATAGTATGTCTGGCAGAAATTTCACTATTTTAACAAATGACTTGTCAAAAATGTTATCAGCTTTATGCCTTTAAATTGGATAAATTATATAAAAGGCAACTACTTCCTATTCACACAAGAACAAAGCAATCAGTTTCTCTGACCTATTTGACTCTCCCATCCTCGTCTGAAAGGTTGGCCAAAAGAAGGAAGAGATTTATTTAAGTACTTGAAAAGCCCATCTGTCCTATTTTGCCTATGGAAGCTAGATGAAACAAGTCCATATTTCTGATGGCTTACAAAATCCACTGTGAAATCTGTCTACAGCAGTATATTACAAGTAGAGACTATATTGGCTGTCAGTGATTAGATTGCTGGCTTTGGACCTGGAGAAGGAAGTTACTTTTGGCTTTACTGTCAACACAACAACATACACTGAACATCATATTGCAGAAATACATAACATTTAATAATTGCTAGCATTTGTAAATGGCACTAAATCAAAGAATAACCAAGTTAATCAGGAAATCCATCACTTAAATGTTTTTCAATGATTTTTTTTTCTTTTCCTGAAAAAGCAGAGGATGCTTTATACTAAAACTCTGGCATGTTATTTGTCCTTGTGAAAAATATACTTGCAGAAACAGTTTTAATTAATGTTTTCCCTACTACAGCAAAGCAGCTGTCACAAACCACAGGCTGTCACGAACCACAGCTGTCCTTGCTAACAGTTCTGGAAATTTGGGTACATGTAGCTTGGGTGAAATTTCTGCAGCACTACCATGTTGCAGAGGGCACAACTGAGATCAGTGAAGGACTCACAGGATAGTATCGTCATCTGGTTACATACAGTGTGAATAAATCAAGAGGACCATAACTAGTGGTTAGAAGACTTATATTGTTCAAGCCAACTCTCTCTGGGGCAGAACCTAAAATTGGCAGAGGAAGGAAATAATCAAAATTGGAATCTCTATGATAAACTGTTATACTTGGGCAGGTAAGTAGGCAGTGGTAGAGTAGGAACTATTTTCCTTCTTTTCATGCATGTGACAGACCTGGTCAAGGAGCTTCCATGCATGCATTCCTGGTTCATAAGTGTTTTAATGTGTAGAAAAAACAGCTGTAGAGGCAATACAGCCTCTCTTTGCAATCAGCATGACAAAACTGAGTTGTTCAGAATTCAAAATAACCGACTGCTGTGAAGCAATCATCTCCTTCGTTACCTACCTTCCATCAAGTCCTAAGCTTAGCACCTCAACAGCATTAAGTAATGGATAGAAAAATCAGAAACAACATAGGCTGTTAAATCTTAGAAACAGCATTTCCAAAAATAAATATTTTCACAAACAAACAGACATATTTCTGGTGTTCAGAGGGCTATGTAGATGGACTAGTTAGATACAGTTAAATGAATCTTCTGCTAAAATGAAAATGTCTATTCTGATCACAGTAGGTTTTGACAGCGTTCAAAAAACTGGTCATAATGTCTAGATTGCTGTCAATGACAACTCCGCTCTACTGCACGCACAGCCTCAAAGTACATAGAACAGCAACAATATGACAAATGTTTAATTGTGAGAATATGTGTAGCAACATCAAACATACCATCTAGCACCTGACAATAGAAACCCTATCAACAGGAACTGGCTGAGTAAAAGTGCCAGCCAACCCAGCTTCCTTCCTTGAGGGAGTAACAGCTGCTTTGTTCAATTTAGCAGCACTTTTTGGCTAACAGGTCTTTAGTGGCGTCTTAAATTCAATACAGTCCCAGAGCTACACCTGACTGAATGGTCTTGTTGGTCCATAATCAAATAGACCTATTCAGGATATAGTTTAATAAATTAATGTTTTGGGTACATACTCAAATGCTTCCCTTTCCAGGGAAGGATTTAATTCTTCATAGCTACAACTTCAGATGAAACTAAAAATATTTTGAACTCATGTCCACTTATTCCTGACAATAGTCAATAGAGAAATATATTAATAATAATTGAGCTGTGCATTTTCTGAAACAATGCTATGGCCCAATGTGGGACTACAGGAATCACTGTCACTAAAAGCAATTGAACTAACACACCTTGTTTTTCCATGGGAGGAAGTGCAACGCCCAGTTCCACAATGCATATCTCTGTGCTGGGCACAGTTAAGGTTTGATTCGTTTAAACTAGATTCTCAGATTCTTACTGTTTTTGTTTGTTTGTTTGTTTTTCCTATTGAGAATATGCTGGCTGTAAAAAAGGGGCTCAGTTATTTTACAAACTGTGAAAATGAAAGTGCTAAAAGTTGTACTGTGACTGATCTCTTTAAAACGTGTTTCAAAGTGCAAAAATCTCAGAACAGTCTTTTGAAGTGATTAAATAAAAGCTTGTGTATTTTATTACCAATATTGCTAGCAATAATTGTAGTAGATTTTACTAAGCATTTAATTAATCCCAAAGGATGAAAAGAGAAAGAGGAGATAAAATGGATCTAGCATATTAACCCATGTTTTTGCTAATTATATATTAAAATAAGAACATACTTGCATGTAGAGATTATCTAGTCATTACTAGGTAGCATTTCCTCTCAGTGGTTTATCAAAAAAATTAAAATATTTCAACTGCTACATCAGATTGTGACAAATAACA
>VXAV01004570.1:170654-186958 GCA_013399715.1 Alectura lathami
TCTTAAGGTTTTCAGTTGTGATCAGGCCTCTAAAAAAAAAAACCTATATGCCATATAATAGATTTAACCATATTCACTTATACTATGAATAACTGTAGGAAGCAATAAGCACATAAAGTTTAAAGACAGCTATTCATGTCCTCCAAAAGGTAGGATTCAAAGCAAAATTTTGTCTTAGGAATCCNTGACGTTTACAGAATAGTTATTTTAGTTAAAATATAAAATAATGTTCTACCAAGTTCAAAAGCTGTTATAACCCTGCATTTTGACCCTGTATTTTTATTACCACTCCCTGGTAAATTATGTTCAATAGCTAATTTCATGCTATTTTTAAGCACTCTTTCATATTGGTAATGATCAGTTGTACCATTTATCCCTGGCGTTCTCAATGTGAATTAATACAGACTCCGAAGAGGAGCAGTCACAAAGCTTGTAGCAGTACGCTAATTCCCCCCTGAAAGTAGTCCTGCTGAAGGATGAGTGGTGAGGAAAGTCTTTGGCTTACACCCAGCTTCAGGGTAATCCAGCATCTCTGCCGACAGGATGGTATGACTCCTGCTTGCCTAATTAATAATGATGTCCATGTTAAGTGAGAGTAATAAATTTCTCTAAGGGAACCAAGCATGGCTCATTAGACAGGTCCTTTCAAATTAAGGCAGAATGCTTCTTTATCACTAAATAGTGACATCACTTTCTCCTCTATAGAGGGAATATTTTCTCCTTTGAAATACTGGTCTTTCCAGAAGCAACAGTGCTCCTTTTTGATTACACACATCTTTTCATTTTATGTAGGATGGATCCAAGGGATTCTCATATTTTGGCTATTAGTTAAATCCACTAAGACGCAAGAGACCCTCAACTTTTACTACAATAAAGGGAAAGACCAATTGTTCTAGGAAAAAAACAAACTATGTGCACCTGCTTCATGCTCATGGTATGACTTCTACCCAGACAGAAATATTCAAGTCTGAAATACTGGCTTGCTTGTTAAATATAGGTTATATAAAATATACAATGTACTTTGGAGGTGGAACTGTAGATATGAGAGACACTGTTGAGCAGTTTTTGACATGAGCAATAGCACATGTAAGATGCCCAAAACCATCCCAATCAGAGTTACATACACAGACAAAACAGACTTTGACATACAAGATAATTTTGTTTCCACCGTTAAAATGGGGTAAATATTAATTTTTGCGATGTTTATTTTAATTCTTTATAAAACAGAGATGAGACAATAAACAAAACCTGCTTCCTTTTCTGACTACTTAAGAGTCTTGAAATTAAAAAAAAAAAATCTATCCCATCATAACCAGTAAATACTCTGAGTATATAAAACCCTCTCCCATCAATTAAAGAGCGCAATAATACCAAGCTGACTGAAAAAAATAACCACATCATGCCCTTACACCTGCTCCCACTAGCATCAGAGCACTGACTATTTATTATTTTACTGTTTGTGCCACTTTGCACTTATTATCTTCATCTACATAGACAAAACTCCTTCTTTCTGAGGGATTCTAATGATCTACTTCCTCATCTGAAAATTTGGGAATGCTTTTCTCAGGCATCACCATTAGTTGCTATGGTGATAGTCCTAATAGCATTTACAGGCAGCAGGGAACAGATTCACTCCAGAGTGGAAAAAAAAAAAAAAACAAAACAAAAAAACCCTTTTCTCTAACATACTGTTATTAATAAAATAATAAAGAAAAAACACCCTATGTCATTTGCATAAAGGCATGTACAATATATATCATCTGTTTTGGCCCCTTCTGAATTTTAATGTTGGAACAATATCAGAAAAATGTTGCAGCTGTAGAAATATATGCATTTACATAGACACAGAATGACAGCAAACCTAAAACTGTGCACAATATTTTTAAATGTTCAATTTTTATGAAAATATGAAAACTGAAGGGGAAAAATAATTATGAGTACAGGATAAGCTTTAGTTTCAACTATCTAGGTGTTCCTGCTTCAGCAGGGGGATTGGACTAGATGATCTTTCGAGGTCCCTTCCAATCTCTAACAGTCTGTGATTGTGATTCTGTCTGATTTCTTGAGAGAAACAGAAATGATCATTCCTTGTAACCTATTAGGTAGAGTATTAAGCTCAAATGTAAAATTAGTTTCCTGTTCTTCATGATTAAGAGATGATGCAGTCTCAACGACTCATTTGAATCTGAGCAAGAGTCCAAATATAGGCTCCTCTTGAGTTACTGCTATAATTGTACCTGTTTCTTCCTTAATATTCTCCACCCAGAAATGTGTTTACTTTAATGCCAAATGAGTACAACTTTCAAAAGAAGTCATAAAGAAGATTCATCTTTGAGGAAAAAACAACAACAACAACAACAACACATTCTAATACTTTCCAGAGGAGCATGTGTGATTGTTTTCTCCTAAAGAAAAATCAGAGAATAGGGAAATCATAAGCACATTCTTAAAATGTGATGAACATCTCTTTGGGGATTTCTTAAAGTGCTGCATCTCTCCAGACTCCGAGGCATTATTGGCTGGAATTGAAATCTGAGAACAGATCTCAGAATGTCTTTTCATTCTAAATTCTTGTTTATAGCTTTCTCAAATTGAAATCATTGTGGTTTTATATGTTTGTTTGTTTGTTTCCGTTTTCAAGTTATACTTAAAAAGCTCACTCAGTTCTGTGAAATAAAGTAGGAAAAAGAATGAAATTGGTTTGTCCATTTCATATACAAACAAACAAACGTACAAGCAGAGAGAACCACTCCCTGAAACACCTTTTGCAGGTGCTCTTAAGCCTACACCCTTTGTAACTGCATTGAAAGCTTCTGGGATAGGAGGAAACATTTGCTGCCCTCAGAAAAAAATCAAGATCTACTGCAAAATTCAGATGTGTTTTTCTTAGCTGTTAGGGGATCTGATGCTACTGCTCATGAGAAATGAGATACACTATTCCTCCGTCAAGAGGCTACGCACCCCTTTAAGAAGTAAAAAGAAGCACCTCACTCAAAGAGAAACTGGATGGACAAATTATCTGGAAGAAAAGTTATCACCTCACATGATGAAATTTCTGTTTCTTCTTATTATTATTATTGGTTTTAGTTTTCCAACTTTAAATGCATTTGCTTTAAAGGCAAGAACAGGTCTTTTAAGTATCTTCCTTGTAAAGAACACAAATATTAGAAGGATAAGAATTATATCTGATGGAATAAAAGGCTGGAAAATTATCCACCTAATAGGTTATTCATTATGAAAAATAATATTTAGTTACATTAATTCATACTCTTTTTTTTCAGCAGAATTCTTGCTCAAAAACATACATTATGTTAGGCTGAGAATAAATTAGGGTAGCTCCACAATGTTTATATTTTCTTCCTAATAATGCAAAGAAGAAAATTCAAAAGTGCCCCTGAAAAAGAAGATTCTATAATAAGAATACAAAAAAAAAAAAAATCCAACCAAAGTTAGGCAATTAATAATTCTATTTTCAGTGCTGGTTATGCTTGTTGAGAATAGGTAGTGTGTAGGCTTCTGCAGTGAAGAGAATGCACCAAAGGAAATTTCAATTAGTTGTCTCTTGGGACAGGAACAATAGATTTCCCATGCCAAACAGGACATGAATCCAGTGAAAAATACTGTATCACCACTGTTGTATGAAAGCGTACACTGCTAAATTCTTTATGTAATCAAATTCCAATATCTTATGATAAATGTTATTATTGCAATAGTCAGGAAGACAGGATTAACCACAATAGAAAGTGTCTCCAGAAACAATTCCAATAATTAAAGATTGTAACCAGAAAACAAGAGAAAATTTATAAATTAAAGAAAAATGCTACACACACACAAAACTGACAAAAATTGATGTATCAGAACTTATTAGTGGAGAAAACACTGAAATGTGCCATAGATTCTAAGTGTCCTGGTTAGACTAAATCAGTACGAGGAAACCTACTCAAACTTTGGATAAATCTTATGCAGCACCTAGGATGTAAAACATATACTTGCCTTTGTAGCATATCCTTATTCATTATTTATATTTCACACCTTATTTATTTTCTCTTTGATTATTCCTTTTGCGCTATGTTAAAAGTTAAAGTTGGTTTTGCCTTGCATAGATGTTGCAACGTCACTGTGGGTCTCATAAATAGACAGGCAGAAAAAGGAAATTTCTTAGAAAGAGAAAAGGCTGATGTTTTTAACCAGCATAGAGGCTGTAAGCATCATTTAAATATATAGGTTCTGCATCTGTTATTCTTTTCCTTTTCCTCTGTGTGCTCATCTTGTTATTCCTTCCACAATCAGACTCTAACATTGGCATCCCCATCCCAACTCAACTGACTCAGTTTTCCCTAAAGGAGACAATTTATGCTACCCTAGTATGATATAAAAACTTCTCCTTTGAAAAACAAACAAAACTCTCCAAAGTTAAAGGGGCACAGAAAAAGCCTTACTTAAATACTTGACATTTACTACTTTTTTTTTTTTCTTTTCTTCAAAAGAAGCCTGTTAAATTTATCCAGTTTAACAACACAACATAATTAGGGTTTCTGTCACTATGTACACATCAAAGAGAAGTGAATTGACATCCTGTACAGAATCACATAAAATACGGAAGATCTGGTCATAGATGTGCACATTTTAATGCAAGGTACGAGCAGCTACACAACTCTGTATGCTTAAAAGCATCCAGAGATGGAAGTTCAACAGCCTCAGTAGGAGCTCTATTTCATTTCTGAATGATACTAGCAACTGACAAATTTTTCTTTATCGTATAACAGAACACAACTTAACGATGGTCTTAATGCTAGTGGACAAGGAGTATATTAATGACTTCTATGGTTGTCTTATACCAAAATTAGCTAGAATGGGAACATAACCTCTTTTACATGGAAACATTAAATGCTCTTTTCGAGCAGCACAACTGAAAATTACTTCAAGTAATTAGAATGGAAATGCTCAAGTTTTTTTTTTTTTTTTTTTTTTTCCCCTCCCAGAACTGACAACTGTCTAAGCCCTGGTTAAACTAATAATATTTGAATCAAAAATAGAAATTATTTTTCCCCATGAAATTTCTATATTGCAAAGATGAAGGCTGGATGTTATGTGACTTATTGGGGATGCAGAGCAAGATCACAGGAGCTTTGAACGAGAAAAATTAACTTAATTGCATTAGAGCAATTTACGCAGTAACAGCTAAAAATGAGGAATGAAACACAAGTCTACTGAGACACCAAGTTGGTCCTGACTAATACTACAGTAAGAAAAGTACAGCTACACTGATGTGAATTAATGATTCACCATCCTGACACACTGTCAACATAGACTGCCTTCCATAATTACTCTCACATTTCATTTGAGAGCTGATCTGACACCTGAATATGCTTCCTGTTTTATAGTAAATAAAATATGTTGTTTATTGTAAATCTTTAAATGTTTTTGCATAACACACTGAAGACAGAGGGGGGGTGACAATGATAGAAAATATTTTCTCACAATTACAAGGAGATACTTGGATTAAGCTGAAGGAAATCAGTAACTCAAGTAAACAAAATGAACTCACTTGAACGTAAATGTAACATTTTCTATTATTCTCCACAATTTATCTGAAAAATTTTACCCCTTATTCTACCCTCCATATCCAAGAAATTACTTAAATAACAACTACTTACCAAGTTATCAAGGATATCTATTTTTTATATATTCATACTTGCACATGTACACAGACACAAACACACTCAACACAGTTAACACAGGTTAACTACACATTAAAAATGTAGGAGGTACCAAAAGACACATTAAATACAAACAGCTTTGAATTACCAAACAGGCCAAAGCCATCTGCCTATTTCTAAAGCTAGTGACATGAGTCCCTTCTGGTTTTGATTTTTGAATATTTGATCTGTCCTAACATTGGATTTACTTGGCTATTAACAGGGCTTAATCCTTCAAAATAGAGGACTGGGTGAAGCAAGCTTCTTCCAGAATAAATTAGCAATATTCATTCATAGCAAACTCTACCACCAGTTCTGTTGAAAATGACTCATAAATACATTTTAATGTCAGAAGTGGTTCCATCAGATTATCTCGCCTGACAACTTGTTTAACATAGATCACAGATTTTCACCTGTATGCTGAGTGTTGATATCCCAGTAGCATCAGTTTGAATATAATTGGTGGTACAAAAACAGAAAACAGTTTAAAAGTATCACTTTCTCCTAGCAATTCATTCCACTGAATAATCACCAGAAATGTTAAAGTTTCTAACTTCTTCCTAATTTGAACTTTCCTAGCTTTAATTCCTTCTTGTTCTTCCTTACCTTTTTCTGTCTAGGGTTAAAGGTTCTTCAGTGCCCTCTCTTCTCTCTGTTAAGGTATTTGTACCCATAATACAAGACCTATTGCATTTTTAATAAACTAATTCTTATGCCTATCAAATTATGTATCTTTCCTCCAGGTCTAAACTTATTTGTATCTTCATTAATGTTCCTTTTCTTTCAAACATAGCCTACTGTTATGTTGAAAACAATTTCATAATGAATAATGCAAAATTGATTATGTGATTGTTGTACTCAGCATGCTTTAACTAATTTGCATGTCAAAAATTGAAATTTCACTCCAAAAATATTGACTATGAAGAGCTTTATACTTATAAGATACATATTTTTACAAGGCAGTTTGAAGACTTTCTATGGAAACTACTGTGGATTATATTACATTACTGTTCTAGTGTATGAATGTGATTTATGTTACTTTGTTTTATTTTATTTTACTTCTTTACTATCTAAATTTCAAATATTGAATTAGGGAATCAGTACTCATTTGCTGAATTTATGTCAATAAAGCTGTTTGATAATGTCAAAATAGGGCTTTTTAAAATCTGTCTTTCTGTTTTAACTGTTAATGCTGGTTCTAATTATTTAGAAAGTTCTTATCACATTAAGAATAATATCTTCGTGCTGTGCTTATGTTAAGACTACTACTCTTTTCCTTGTAATCTAACAACAACAAAAAAAAATACAGTAACAACAAGATAGGGACTCGTCATCCCTCTAAGACAGCGCATTCACATGAAAACTGCTGGTTAGACTGTTCTTTCACCCATGATATCTCCAAAGCTACACCAGGAATTGTCTAGGTGAGTGCTAGGTGGTTCATTTGGTCCAAAATCCATGGTAGTGATCAGACTAAAAGTAATTAAGAATACAGGTGATTGCATCCCCACAATTTTGGGATGACTTTTAAAGTTCCCTTCCAACTCAGGCAATTCAATGATTCTGTGATTCCATATATTTCTACTAAATGGGCAGTCTGGGCAATTTGAGTTTAAAGAAGAATATGGCTCTAAACCTACTTAAGAGACAGTGAGTGATGATATTCTTCTACAAATGGCACTATTATCTTCCTAGATTTAACTCTGCCCAATGACATATGACTGGCTCTACTGAAGGAGACAGGGACCTCTGCTCTTCAACATCTTTATCAATGACATAGCAAGATCGAGTGCACCCTCAGCAAGTTTGCAGACGACATCAAGCTGAGCGGTGCAGCTGATACCCCTGAAGGAAGGGATGCCATCCAGAGGGACCTGGACAGGCTGGAAAAGTGGACCCATGAGAACCTGATGAGGTTCAACAAGGCCAAGTGCAAGGTGTTGCACTTGGGTCGGGGCAATCCCAGATACGTGTACAGACTGGGAGAAGAATTCATTGAGAGCAGCCGTGAAGAAAGACTTGGGCTTTCTGGTCAATGAGAGAGGCTGGACATGAGCTGGCAGTGCGTTCTTGCAGCCTGGAAGTCTGACTATATCTTGGTCTGCAACAAAAGAGGGGTAGTCAGCAGGGTGAGGGAGGGGATTGTCCTCATCTGGACATCTGGAGTACTGCATCCAGGCCTGGGGCCCACAGCACAAGAAAGACATGGAACTGCTGGAGTAGGTCCAGAGGTGGGCCACAAAGATGATCAAAGGGCTGGAGCACCTCTCCTATGAGGAAAGGCTGAAGGAACTGTTTTGTTCAGCTTGGAGTAAAGAAGGCTCTGCGGAGCCTTCCTTGCAGCCCTGCAGTACCTAAAAGGGGCTTATAAACAGGAAGAAGAGCAACTTTTTTACACAGTTTGACAGTAATAGGACAAGGTGAATGGTTTTAAGCTAAAGGAGGGGAGATTTAGGCTAGATATTAGGAGGAAATTTTTCACTCAGAGGGTGATGAGGCACTGGCACAGGTTGCCCTGAGAAGCTGTGGTTACCCCACCCCTGGATGTGTTCAAGGCCAGGCTGGATGGGACCCTGGACAGCCTGATCCAGTGGGTGGCAACCCTGCCCACGGCAGGGGGTTGGATTTAAATGATCTTTAAGGTCCCTTCCAACTCAAGTCATTCTATGATTCTATGATAATGGCTCTATTCAATTTGCTACTCATAGATTTAACTTTCTTCATGTGTTTAATTATTTCTACCATCTATTACAGTTAAGGTAAACTGTCAAAATTAGAAAAAAGGGACAAAAGTTTTCAGAATGGTATTCCATATTTTACAGACTCTGCTATCAGTCTTAGTTCAATCTTACATTGCAACTGTGAGTTGCTTCAAAATATTTGAAAGCAATATGATTAATTCCTATTTCTTTAGCTCCTCAGTTAGAAAAAGAAATACTCTACTGGTTGAATGCACCAGTAAAGTAAAGCTGTAAAATTCTTTTTCAGTAGAAAATTCATACTGCATTATGGAGAAATAAAATTGTTGCTCAGTCAAAATCAGTGCATTTCCAATTTTGCCATGCCTTTTGAAACATTCCTTTTAAATTTTGGCTCTGTATCTAGTGGAATTCTGATGTTGACTTCAAAGGGACAAAATTTGATCTTTTTCTGCAAGGTGATCACATGGAATTTCTAGTTGCAATGTTTGTCTTCTCAACTTGACTGAAAAAGTGGTAATTTATTTTATACTTTCTCATCATACCTTGAAAATTTTGCACATTATCTCATAAACTGAAAATGTTTTCTCAGCTCGTGTCCAATCCCAGGTTGTGACCTTGGAAAAAAAAAAAAGAAAAAAGAAAACAGGAAAAGAAAGCAAGTTACTTTTATTTCAAGAAATAAGATTATTATTATTGTTTTAATTTTATCCCTAAAAGTTTCTGCCTTTTACCTTTTACATCCACTATAATGTATAGAGAAAAAGTAAGCACTGCCTCAGATCAACAGCTTCCAGGTACCATACTGCTGCATCCAGACTGCTGAAGAGATGTCCTGTCTATCTCTTTGCACTTACAGTGGCTTTGCATGCAGGCTGTTCTATGCTGAATGAACAGGCTTCCCCTGGGAGCCTCCTGCCTGTTCTGGTGGGCGTTGCATAGCAATCCCAAGAAGATACAGCCCTTGAATCTCACAGAGCCTTGACGTGTTTCTCCCCAGTTCCCTTCTTATAACAAACAATTTGCTCAAGTCACATACATACGTTGGTAGCAAAGGTCCAAAACAATAAAACTGAAGTTTCCAACCTTGCAGTGTCCTAGACATTTACCACGTGAAAAAACTAACCAGAAAGAACACAGGTTCTACTTCCTTTATTTTTCTTACCAAGGTGAATCTGCTTCTAAATTCCAACAAACCAAAATTTGAATAATAGTCTGTTTCTCCTTGTTGTCTCACGATATAACAATTGCTTTTAACAGTATTTATCTTAAGCAATTATTTTAAGTAAAAACTACACAGATAAAAGAGTTCAGTAAAACATTGCAAGGGTAAGAGCTAATACATAAACAAGACAGAGAGGGATAGATGAATATATTCAATCAGTGAAAAGTCAACAGTAATCTACAAATAACTTTTCAAGGAAACTGCAAGAAGGAAAGAGATGAATTAGTCACAGTCTCAAAACACAGAGTGCAACAAACAAACAAAGATATAAACAAACAAAAAACAGAATAAAAACTGAGACTCTATACTGAACAGTGGCCCAGCTCCAAAGGGAGATAGTTCTGTCAATACATTGCTAGGCAAGACAAAAGAGGATGAGGAAGACAAAAGTTTGTTTTTCAAGATTTAAGAATATGAAGGTCTTTGCAGAACAAATAAAATGTTATCCATAGCATAAGAGGAAAATATTATATAAGACTAATTTATCTTTTATCTAAAGAGAAAACAAGCATGACAGAATATTGCTGAGAAGCATGTATGGGTTTGGATACCATGGTATAGAACTTTCTGGATCAATATGCTTTTTGTGTTGTTTGATAAAATTCTGTCCTTAACTAACTCTTAGGTGTACATGCTATTAGAATTGAAACTCTGAGGAAATCACAGTCAAGAACTAGAAGTTCAAAATGTGTTCTCATCTACTGGAATTTTACTTATTTGCTGTCATCCTCAAATTCAATTTTTACCATCTTATTGAAGTATAGGTATTAAATCAGATTTAGAAGGAAGGAAGTGATTAAATACTGAGAGTGAATTAATTATGTTTGATATAGGGCGAGGAAGTGAAGAAATATTGGAAACATACAATATGAATTAATTTAAGAAGGCATTCGGAGATGTGATAAAAAACATATATACAAACAAAACCATCAGTATCTACTATCAACAGAAAACGAAACGATATCTCTCACCATGAACAGAGAAATGAGGAGATGAGTTTTGCTACAGCTCCACTGAACACAAAGCACCAGCCACACATACTGAAGTCATATTGCACCATTAGGAAAAGTAACTACTATTCCTGTTGAAGCCCACAGCCACTTGAAGCTTTGCTCAACAAAAACATAAATGAGCTCCCCCTTCTTCATAGAATTCATCATAGAATCTTCAGAAATTCCTTGCCCTGATCACCTTTTTTTTTTTTTTAATTTAAAACTTAGAGTAGCAAAAAAAAAAAAAAAGGTGATAGTAGCAGGTCTTTCTCAATTAGTGAATCAGTGTTCATTTTTCTAAGATTTCCAAATAAAAACTGTAAGAAAATGAAACCCATCAGACTCAACACTCTTAAAAGGAGAAAATGTGCCAAGAAATCTCATAAAGAAAGGTAATTAAGTTTTAAAATGCAAATGAGATGTTAGAATTGCTCATGCATCGCAGCATGGAGAGGAGAAGTGCTATTGATCAAATAGATGAAAAAAAAACAGGAGGGGAAGGCAGTTGATATACACTATTTAAACACTTGCCTAATGTATTACACAGGGAAATAGCTTCATTTGATTTTCTGGTTAAAAGTTGACACATCTCTCTTCAGAAACAGCTTAATACAAGGAGCTTACAAGGCAAATATAATTAAAATTGTTTTTTATTTTATAACAACCCTTTACATGTCCCATAATTAAAAGCTCCGGAACCGCTGCCTTGAAAGTTTGTTCTTCATTTCTGATAATCCCTGGAAGAGACGAACATACATATCCCCAGAACAGCAAACAGTTGTACGTGTAAAAGTTTGCATATAGGAAGTCCTTCTAAAAGGCCTACTGCAGTCTTGGAAAATAAGAAAATTTTGCTGGACATTTAAGTGTGCAAGTATTACATACATATTTTTAAGGCACCTCTATGGGAACTCTTCCTCTGTTTGTCCTTCAAAGAGTATGTTTGTCATTAGTGTTCCCTCCTACTCCATGGAAAGGAAATATTTTTCTCTCTGTTTGAACTGTCTTCCTATTTTAGAATAAGAACCAAAATCTGGTTAAAAACCAAAAAATTCTATTGTGCTTGCAGCTCATCTGAAACAAGACCTATAAAGACTTAAAGGTTCACTGGCTTGTCTCATAAAGCAGCAGCTTGACACAATTGTCCTATCTAACAGGACTGCAGTTCACATTCCCATTAGAAATATGTTCTTGCAAACTCATTAATCATCATCCGTTACTCATTTACCCCTCAGCAACACATTACTTCTGGAAACTAGCAATAAAGAAATATAATATACTAACGTAAATAATATAATAACAGACTCTCAGTAAAGAGGTTTATAGCTTCTTCCAGGCTGCTTACAAAAGAAAAATCTTCCTCTTTTGAATTGAACAGGAACATTCAGCATTGTGTCTAGAAGGGAGATCACTTTACTTCACAGGCAGAAAATGCTCAGGTAGATGTATCCCCCCTCTACTCTGCCCTTGTGAGGCCTCACCTGGAGTGCTGTGTCCAGGCCTGGGGCCCAGGTACAGAAGGGATGTGGAGCTGTTGGAGCAGGTCCAGAGGAGGGCCACCAAAATGATCAGAGGGCTGGAGCACCTCTCCTGTGAGGAAAGGTTGAGGGAGGTGGGACTGTTTAGCTTGGAAAAGAGAAGGCTCCGGGGAGACCTCATTGCATCCTTCCAACACTTAAAAGGAGCTTACAGGCAGGAGGGGGGCCGACTTTTTACACAGGTGGATAATGGTAGGACAAGGGGGAATGGGCTAAAACTGAAAGAGGGGAGGTTTAGGTTGGACATCAGGGAGAAATTGTTCACTGAGAGAGTGGTGAGGTGCTGGCACAGGCTGCCCAGAGAAGCTGTGGCTGCCCCGTCCCTGGATGTGTTCAAGGCCAGGCTGGATGGGTTCCTGGGCAGTTTGATCTAGTGAGCTAGTGGTTGGCAGCCCTGTCCACGGCAGGGGGGTTGGAACTAGATGACCTCTGAGGTCCCTTCCAACCCAAGCCATTCTGTGATTCTGTGTACCAAAGCCAGGAGGGCTACTTTAGAACTAAGGTGCCTGACAGCATAATCTGACATCTAACACTGAAAAATATCCACCAGCAAGCTTCTACTACTAACCAATGGGAGAGCCAAACTCCCATACTAGTGAACAAATGAGATTAACCAACACTGAACACACTAAGTTTTCTCTTCATACTTACTTCCATTCTCGATGTACTTAATACGTCCTTAAACACTTTGCTAAACAAACAAATATAAATAGTGACTAAAAAATCGTGTGAAGACTTGCCACCTAGTTTTGAACTACCTGCAACAGGAAGGATCTACAGCCTGGATCTGGACAATACAGGTTTTAGCAGCAGTCAAAAACTGCTGCAAAACTCTTCCTGTTGACAGTATGGGACTGCTACTGGCTCCTTAGTTACTGGCTTAAAAGTTAGCTAGAGAATATCCATATTTACTACACCTTAGATGTACCATAGAACTGTGAAATTAAACTGGGGAGTACGAAACAGTAGCTAAAATTTTGCCATTTGTTACCAGTCAAATTCCAACTAATATTTAACTTAAACTGTTTAATTTGCTTCCCTACTTTCCTTTTGGTGCTCTCAAGCTGTATAAAAGTTACATTCAGGGTGAAATCCACAGATAGCAATACTGCTCTGCAAGCCTTGTCATTTCCACAGCATGCAAAAGGTTTGGTATTAGCTAAAATCTCAGCAGTTTGCCTTTAAAATGTCAGTTCAGTTTAAATGTAACCAACTTGTTTCAGACTCATTCTGCATGCCAAAGCGAAATGAAAAGCCCCCTTTTACATGAATAGATATCTGTTGTATTTTTCTAAGTACTCAGGTAAGTAGAGGGAAAGAAGGACTTCTCAGCTGCACAGTTATCTGATGAACAGTTATTTGCTGTCACTTTTAAAATACATTTCCTCAGAACTCTTCAGTGCTCTAAGCTGCAATACCGTTAACTCAATGAGTGATATCTCAGTGTGAAAGCCTTGCACATATTCCACAAAATGTTTCTATTTAATAACATTTAAGTCTACTCAGCATGAGAAATATACTTACTGGTGGTGCCATGAATTTATACAGAGAAGATCCCCTCAGTGCTAGAAACTTTGGTGTGTACATTCGATCCTGAAGGGAGTCTTGTTCCCGTTCTTCCGTCCAGCCCATGTAGACTATCTGACAGAAAAATCAATAGTGTTGACAAATTCTTCAGACATTTTCTTCTAATCAATTGCAAATACTTTATGCAGGAAAGGTGATGTCTATCAAGCCTTACAGAGCTACAGACCTTGAACCACTGACACAATGTGTGGTATATTGGCAGTTCACTTACAATCACATGATTGCGTGAAGAAATCCTGTTACAACAACCAAAATACATCAGAAGATGTATTTATTGCACTAGCAACAACAAAACAGCTAATCCACATACCAAGCAGATGCCTATTTATACCTATTATCTCATTAAAAGCTCTCTGAAGGAATTCTAAATACTTGGAGACAAATCACATCAGAGGAATTTAATGCAAGTGAAGTGTAATGAACTAGTTATTATGAATGCAAAAATCAAGGAACTGTTAAAAGTATTCATATAGACAGACAGATCTATGCATGGGATCTTCCCGCAATATGGAAAAAGCTAACATTCTGGAGCACATATTTTGAACATTCTACTTGAACACATTCAGAATTTACTTCTAAAAATTTCTACATTACTACATAATTCAGTTAAAAAACCTGTACCAATGCATTGAAAACAACATTTCAATTTCAAAGTATGAGAAAGGAAAGCTGTGTGGTTTATGTTGTTGTAAAGATTAGCACTTTTTTCCTCAGCATATGTGGCATGTTTATGAATAACATTATGCTCACTGGGTGATCGAACAAGTTTACAAGTCTCAGAAAGAAGACATCTGTGCCCCAGTACTAAAGAGCTAAGCAGAGTGCTCATCACTATGTTGGCATGCAAAAACTAAAAGGCCATATTTCCTTCATTTTTGCTGTTTTGTATATTACTCAATGCAAGAGGCATATGATGCCCTATCCCTCTGATTTGATAGGAATCTGTAGAGTTTAGTGTAGGAGCTACACACAGGAGTAAAATTAATTTAATGTAAAAATATACTATTATTTACCGGTCTGGTTCATTCTCCTTCTGTAACTGAAAGAGAATTAATGATCTCTAATTTCTAGGGATTAGAACATCTATATTTTTAAATTAATTAAACTGAATTGATTCTGCACCGCCTATGATTTATCACATTAAAATCGGACACAGTAAGCTATCATCTTGCCTGACGAGATTTCATATCACTGTAGCAGAGTATGTAATCTATGCTCAGTTAGTTTTTTTTTTCCCTATTTCACATTCCTCACTTTATCTCAGAAAGTTTCTACTTCTGCTACATCACAACAACAGGGCACAGTTACTCATGCTGAGCAGATCCATTGATATCTTAACAACGGATTGCCTTAATACTAAAGCAGCCATAAAATTTAAGGCAATTGCACCTTTTGATATTGCTCCCTGGCCTCTATAGATCATGAGGTGAAATTAGATTGATTTTTCAGATAATCTGCTACACTAAAGTTTTATTAAAAAAATGCATTTTTCTTCAGACTAAATACCTACCATTACAGCAAAACTGTTAAGCAAAGGGTGTATAACTGTAATTAGGAACAGTTACAAAAGTGTTTGAATGCATGTGTGCATTCATATGTGTGGAATAAAATAACATGAGCTAGATTCTTGTAGACAGGACAAAACTGTACAAATACTTCACACGTATTTTAATTGCATGCTCTTTAAATCGTCTCGGTTTATCTAAACACACTGAACATGTGACGTTAGATAAAGTATGGTAGCTTTTACATCATCAAGCTGAGAAACTGTTGAAATGTTTTCATTCATGAGATAAAATTGAGGCCACATTCTTGAAACATTTATGTTACTGAGAAACATTTTGACATTTTCTACCTTACCTGCAGCAGCTCATTCCTCAAAATCAAATGGTGACACAAATTAATTAATTTAGTGGCTGCTGGTTTAGTAACAAAGATTCAATAAGTATATTTTTTGGATTATTCAAAATAATATAAAAAATAATTTTGCTAAAAATAAAAAAAAGTAGGCCACACAGATCATCCTGCAATGTGCAAATCTACAGCTGAGAAGTGTTTGATGCTTCTGCATAGTATCTTTGGTGGACCAACACTACCAATGCCAGTTAATAACATGCAAAATAAACGGGTAGTATAAAAATTAATGTTCAAAGCAATAACGAATCTCATTTTATCATTCATTAAATACAACAAATAATCTTTTGTCTAATGAATTCACAGTTTTTGAGATCATTAAGCAATAAATCTAATTTAGCTTAATTTCAAAATAGAAAATATATTTGCCTCAATAAATTAAAAAACAAGGGCAATGCAGTAAAACTTCAGCTGTTGCTTCAATTCTTACCATGTAATGAGAAATTGTAACATAATCCATAGATTTTACTTGTATGGATAACACTGTGATTCCTTCCTTATCAGAAGCATTAGACAAAACTCCTTCTTCAAGATAAAGATATATATTTATATTTAAGAATTATCATAAACATGAGGAACAGAACACAAAATTCTGAAAGCAAGACACTCTCACAATCATATTGGTTACTTATTACTAACTCCACAAGACC
>VXAV01004572.1:0-39473 GCA_013399715.1 Alectura lathami
CCGCCGCCCGCCGCCCGGCTCGGGAGCACCCAGCCGGCCCTCCCCAGTTAAAAGATGTTGAACCAATTGCTGCTCTTTGACCCAGACAAGGCAGATTAGAGCTCCGAGACTTGAACCGGTCCAGCTGTATCCACCTGCTGGCACTAACCACGCTGTCTCCCACCGCATTTTTCACCTTTTCTACAGGAAATGTAACATCGCCAGTCCAAAACTTTTCACTGCGGTCCTGCCTGATCTCTACAGGACGTTACTCTAGCAGGAAACATACCTGACACAACCCCAAAGCTTTTATTCTCTGTCTTTCATGAGTGTTCACAACAGGTCTAGCACAGCAGTCCTTCCTGGAGATCTCTATCGACGCACCAGTTACAGGTGTGAGGAAAGATCCTGAAGTCTCACCACAGCCTCGCTGCACACTGCAGGTTCGGTGTCCCCCTGAACACCCACAGGGCTGCCTGGGGCAGGTGCTACAAACCCTCCACGTGGTTTGCGTGGTTTTGCAGCCGTACTGCTCTGCTGTACACAGGCTGCCTCACAAAGTGGTGGTCGCTTCTTCTGATTGTGCAGCAGAGCTGGAGCGTGCAGGAATTAGGCTCTTTTCTTCAGCTCGTTTCAGTGATGGAAAAGAACTGCTAGGGGAAACCAATTGGCCTCAGATTACACGTGTTCGAGATACTGCCCTGATAAAATCTCCCCAAGGAAACATGTTACCTACTATTTAATTTTTACCGTTGTCTTTGGGAGCAGAAATGAGATTAGCCCTATAAAATTTACACCTTAATTCGTGATTACGAAGCTTTCTCAAACGCAAAGGCATTTGGGAATTATCTGTCCACAAACCTTAGCAAACCTGACACAAACTCCCCCGTATTTTACCACTGCGGCATTTCCTACATCAGCAGCAGAGCAAGACAACAACCGGCACTTCTGCTTCCCCGGGAAAACAAAAGCAGATGCTGCTGCTTGCGCTGGATGACACGTGAGCGGCTAAGCAGCCTTGAGCAGAAAAAAAGGATAAAAGTATCGCTGAGAAAGCCTTGCCCAAGGTCCCTCCGCTGCACACAAAGCTGCTTGGCCGTGGGCACCGCACCCCTGCCCCGCACCGGCCGGCATTGTGTGCGCCAAGGCTGCGTGGGGAGCGGGGCGCTGAAGGGCTCCACGGTCGTGGGGTTCTACAGCTGCTTCTTTTGGAGGGTGGCACAAAGGGATGCACAACGGGACCGTCGCTGAGATGCAAGAGACTTCTCCGCTGGAGCACATACAGGGGAGGAGGTGCCGGGCGCGCACACGGTGTGTCGGTGGAACAGCAGGAGCATCCTTGACGTCAACCAGAAATAGGAAACGGAGGTGGCAGTGGGGTTACTCACCCCCAGGAATGCTCTTGGCCACCAGCTTTAGCAGGAGGAAAGCAGATGTCCTCAAGTGTGCTGGCCGTGGGGAGAAAAGGAGCTGCCTGTGTGCAGGCACTGCCTACAGATAGAGGTGTAACACACAGGCACACACAGGTTTTGTGCACCACACACCAGGCTATGACCACTGACAGCGTTATGGGGAAACACCTCCCATTACACAGCCATGGTTGCGAAAAACACCACCGCCCACGTTAACTTGTCTCAGCTACCCCAACAACACGCGCCATAAAAAATGTGAGCCTGTTGGGTAAGATGAAATTACCAGAGCGTTCACTGTGCCAGCACAGTCAGGAGCTATTTGCCAAAGTTTGTCAGAGGAGCAGGTTCAGCAGAGGACGGCAGAACTGCAGAGGGGCTCCTCACCAGCGGCCTCTTCCTGGCTCCTCCTGTGGGTGCTGTGTGTCCTCCACGTCCCCAAGGTGACCCCATCTTCCCCAGCTGCCCCACGCAGGGTGTGTGGGGTGGGGATGAGTGTACTGACGCGCTGCCTGCACCCACATCCGTGGGGTCAGTCTCCCAGGTGCCCCACTGCTGGAGCTGCCACATCTTTTGTATCTTTTGAAGATGGAAATGAAAGAAAAAATAAATAGCTCACTAGCTTTTGTCCTAAATTCAGACCAGCTGCCTGCCAGCATTGTCCCTCCACCCCACCTTTTAGTTTTTACCCACACAAAGCACACTCCTGGGCCTCAGCTTCCAATTCTCAGATGTCGATGACATGAATATCTCTGCTTCCTCCGCAGCGGACCACAAATCCTGTCGTCTTTCATCTGAGAAGTGAAACCCTGGAAAGCTGACCTTGCTGGGGGGAGCTCGAGGCTGCACCTTGAGGGGCTCAGGACACTCAGAGCTCAGCTCGAAGGGACGGGACGCCGAGATCACCGAGCTCCTTTTGCATGCAGCTAAGCTGTTGCTTTGCTCCCCCTCCTCCTGGCAGACAAGTGCTACATCAGGGAAGGTATCGGAGACCCCGGGCACTGACAGGTTGGGCCACGGCCCCCCCCCTCCCCTGTTTTCTTTTTTTTGTTCCTGGAACCATCCATCTGCCAAATGTCACCAGCTGATAACAACTGCCCGCTTTAAAGCCCCATTTGTAAATAGATGTTGGCCGACATAATTAATGTCTACCATACAACATAATTTGAATTACAAAGTAAAGGCAATTTAAAAATCAGCCTCCACATCATTACAATTGATACTCAGTCTATAAATTCCATAGCCCCAGGAATTATTTAAATTTCTCAAAATGAATGAAAATCAGTACAAGATGTCTTTGAGGAAAACGAGACCAGAAGTGGAGCATCTGAGATAAACTAAATGGTCTCTCGAGATAAACACTCTTTGGTGCAGTAATACCTACGGCTCCAGGCCGCCACGGGTCTGCAGGGTCTGCTGCACTGTCGGGGCTGTTATCTGCTCTGCCACCGCCACCTACTCAGAATAAATCCCCTTCTCTGATAAGCACATTACGCCAAGGACCGACCCCTGCTTGTCGCTTCCATCTCGCTGGGTGGCTTACACGGCCGCTGCGGCACCGAATGCCGTGCGCCGAGGCACCAACGCTGCCAGCTGGAGCCGAAACATCAGTGCCTGGGCACAGGAAGGGGAGTGGAAGAAGTGCAAACTGTGCAAGGCAAAACATGGGCGGTGGCACTCGTTTATCACAGAGTTATTTCTTCGCTAACTAAAAATGGCAAGTTAAGATGAGCAACAAACACTGCTAAGCAGCAGCATTAGTCTGGGGAGGAGGAACAGCAACACAAGATGACTTCAAGCAAGCCTAGGTTTGCCCTCCTGCATGACAAAATACATAGCGTATTATTTCAATAACAGCGTGGCACAGACAGGAGCACTGGGGAACCCAGTCCCTGCACGCAGCAGGACTGCTGAGCTTTGCCTCTTTCTCCTGTCTTTCTGCCACCACTTAAGGCTTTAAGTGAATTTCATTGTTTTCCTGCCAGTCGTTCCTTCATAAAATCAGAAGAAACAATTTGAGAGTCTGGATTCACTAGAAAAACAAACACCCTCATAAATAAATAGTACCACAAAGGAGCAATGCAGTCTGCTTTCAAGGAAGGAAACGTGTTACTGCAAATCACATGCTGGCAGCTCAGTTCTGCATAAACACACCCGATACGTGGCAGTGATATCTGCGTGATAAATGGCACTGATCACACACCTTTGACCATCTCACCTGTGCTCGGCTCACCCAGCGAGGAAATGTTAACATTCCTGATCTTTCATCAGTTTCAAACAGCTGCCACTAAAAAAAAAAAAAAAAAAACCANNACCACAAAAAAACCCCAAACCCACAACAAAGAATTCCACACCTTCCCAGAGATAACCTTATCTTTCTCTTTTGAAATGTGAGGTTTTCCCTAAATTGCATTGGCACAAAATGCGGGGCCAGGGGCAGGATGCTCAATCAGGCTTAAGAGCATATAATTAAAGACCGATCAGGGGGCAGAAATGGAAGCAAGCATCACTGGGCATCACTGTAAGATCTGCAAAAGACATGTAGCATGAGAAATACAAGCACGTATTTGCATCATTGGAATGAGAAGGTCTCAGATTTCTATCTGCAGATTTGCAATATTTGTTTCTAACGCAAGAATCTGTCAAGGAACGACCCTTTGAAACAAGAGTTACAAATACCACAAAGACAAATGAAATCAAGGCTGCTCAAATCTGAGCCACTTCCCTACTATCTCTGGAATCAGAAGCCAGGAACAGCCTCCAGCCCTACCAGCTGACCAAGGGCATCTCACCCCGCTACCCCTGCACGCGCAAACAACGCCACCGAGCCCTTGGCAAGGAGAGGAGAGCGCGAAGGGCTGCGCTGGCGCGAGCATGGCACAGCCTTTGGCACTGCGAACAGCAGTGAAGGCTGGGCACTTAAATACTGTTTTCCCTACAGCCAGCAACACGTACAACAATGTGGCTGCTGTGAGAAGATTACAAGAAAACCCATAATAAAACGAATAGGGAAAAAAGCCCGGTTAAATCGTGAGAACCTTCCTTCTCATTAGTTTTCTAACTCCCTTCCTTCACATTCCTCTTTGTTATTGAGTGGAATAATCATTCTTTTTTTTCTTTCTTTCTTTTTTTTTTTTTTTTCAAACGACGTGCAAATGCATTTTCACACCTCTACCTAAAACTAGGTTAAGTCTCCAAGCTAATTACACATTATTAATGAGCTCAGCAACCGCGGGTTGGCTGGACAGAGGCAGGCTGCAGGTCTGCACGCCACATAAGCGTGCATGCAGATGCAGATTCGTACTCCAGGTGGGATGGATCCTTCCAAGTGCTAAACTCTTTTCTTTTTCAGTAGTAGAATGCATAACAGTGGAGACTGCAGTTTACAATGCAGCCTTTTATTTTCAATTCTTTCTATTTTTTTTTAAATATTGAAATGCACTGAAATATTACATCCAGGTCACCCTTTTCAAGACTGTCCCCAAATACACTTCCTTACAAAGACCAGCATCAGCTCCGCAGCATTTCTCCCATTATTAAGGAAACTCCTGGCCCTGCTGGCACTCACTGGGAGATGACTGCTGCCCGTGGTATGGTGACAGCGCAGCTCCTTGAGAAATAGGTCTTGCAGTGCAATTTGTAACTTGATGATAAAAGATAATTAAAGATAACGAAAACCAGTGCCCCTTTCCCTTCACGCAGCAGCTCAGCTGCCATTTCAAAGCCAGGGGGCAATTAGAACTCTGACAGCCTCTACTGCAGTGCCCCGTGGTGAGCTGGAGCCCTTCTCTGCAGCTGGGTTCGTGTATGGCACACGAGACATCCGACAGCATCCGCTCTGCAGCAAGAGGCCAAAACCAGCACAGAAACCCCTCACCATCCTCAGACCCAAGGTCTAAGCACAGCAGCTAGAATGACACAGCTCTTAAAAATATATATATTTTTTTTTTAAATCATTCTCTTCCCTTTAGGAATACAGAGCTTCCAATGATGTTCGCTATGCTCTCCTTTACACGAGACACTACACATGATGTACATAGCACTTTTAAGCCTAAACACAAAAAAGACAACTTTCGGAGCTATAAATGTTTGTACAGAAGTACTACACACAACCGAAAAAACAAAGCAAAGCCTTCACCCAAGCTCTGGATTCGATCTGTATCAGAACATTTGTACACAAAGCCTGTTCAGTCTGACGTTTATAGCAAGCGTGCAGCATAAATGAAGAACGACGTGCTGTGGATTTTGCACAGATTCTGATAACTTCTGGTTAAAAGCCTTGTTGTTGAAAGTATTATTCAGTCCTTAAATATGCCACACTGTGGGATGAATGTGTGCTCAAAAAATTCTTAACCGACCTGCTAATTGAACTTCATGAGTTTCTTCAGAATATAACCATGCAGAGCCACTTTGATTCTTAAGTTTCTAGCTGGCAGGAAAAACAAGCCCTAATTGTGTCAGAGTTAACTGCTGAAGAAATCAGCGTTTTATGAGCGATGTAAAAATGGTTCACAGTTACTAAAATAGAAATTTTTGTTTGCTTTTCAAGGAGTGGGGAAAGGAACATTTAAAACTTCAGAGTCTAAAAGTGGGCAATTAAAAAATACACCAATAAATTAATCTTCCTAGGACATTTTCTGGCTTGTGGAAGGACAGTAGTAAACACACGGGACTTCCCCGGATGAAAGCGCCTGAGCTGTAAGTCACATCTAACTGGGTATGGGTTTAATTCTAAAATTTTATATTTTCTTCTGTGTGAACCCCACTTCCTTCTAGATTTTCTGTTTAAGATGACCTAAACACCTATCCTACGGGACATACTACTCTGTTAGCTCATGTTTAGCCCTAAAATGCCCCCATAAGGAGAACGATACCACCACGTCCACTTCTTCAGTCCTCGTGGTCCTGCGCTGTAGCAGAGCTCACGCTCTGCTGCTTGCACTGGAATTTTGAAGCAGCATCAGGCCAACAAGGATAAAGAATGAGGCTTAAGGAAAACCATCACTTACTGCCTTCTGTGCAGGTGTTTTTGGGAATCCCACGGGCAATACCGATGAGCCCTTTCCCCAGATACGAAGGTGGATTTCCACTTACCAGCATCGAGACTTCCAGTCGCTGCGGTCCAGCCCATGACGGGGGGAATGGCTCCGACAACGGCTCCCACCCAGGTGTTGGCGATGCTCATTCTCTTCAGCGGCGTGTAGCAGCAGGTGTACAGGAAGATGTTGAAGGCTCCCAGGGCGCCGGTGAGCGGGTTGACCCCCATGGCCAGCAGGGCGATGCCCGGCACGCCGCAGGATGCCGCGAAGCACACGGCGAGCAGGGGGCTGCGGGGGGAGAGCGGGGGCTGCGTGAGACAACGGCGACTGCCCCCCTCCCTCTGCATTTCCTCCCACTCCTCCAGAAAGCTAACGTTGGATTTTCATTATTTTTTATGGCTTTTTATTACTCTTCCAACTCAAATCTTCACATCTGGCCCCCAACCCAAGGCAAGGCTTTCTAAAAAGTTAAGACAACCTGCACAGAGTCACAGAGTCACAGAACCACGGCATGGCTGGGTTGGAAGGGACCTCACGGCCCACCCAGCCCCAGCCCCTGCCGGGGGCTGGCTGCCTCCCACCCCATCAGGCTGCCACAGGTTTGCCGTGGTAGGTGATTCTTACCCTTGCGACCGCTGTGTTTGCCAAATAAATTTAAGCTATGTGGGTCAATAGCCCTCACACAGAACTGGAGCTTCCAGAAGATCATTTTCTCTTATTGTGAGCTTAGTCAATTTTGACCTCTGGAAAAGGCACTCGGTGTTCAGAGTGAATGAGCATGGTCACAGCCTGCCAGATTTTTAACTGATTGCAATTTTCCAAGGGATCCTTTGGCTGAAATACAACAGGGTTAGACACGAAATGAGGAAGCATTTAAGAGGAAAAGAGTACATTCAATCATTCTGAAATTATGCTAACAGAAACAAAGTATTTTTTGGCTTTACTGAGAACGGCTGAATTCTCTACGTTGCCATTTAGCTTACACACTGTGCTAAGCAGGATTAAGACACCAAAGCGATTCTGGTAACAAAGCCAAAATTAAAACTTATCTTCTAAATGTGGAAATAACCAAAGGTATTTTAGGATTGCCTGAAAGAACCAAACAACAAAGATGCTAATTATTTCTGCTGATTTTTTACTGCACAAGAGCTCTAAGAGCTGAAGGGAAGGCTGGAAATTCCTGTTAAAATCTGTACGAAACTGGTTGAAGCTGCGTAAACTTCGGCTAATAAGTTCCACAATAAACATCCAAACACGACGAACAAGGATTTTCTGTTTGGCTACCAAAACCACATTTGACAGGCAGCAAGCACCACGATGCAACCCGGAGGAAGCTTTACTTGTGTTCCCTTGCCCCAGATCAACATGCTTGCTGCTGGTGGAGATCTCTTTGCACGTGCTTGTTCAAGGGCATTTGGTGAAATGGGAAAAGAACTAAATAGCACTGAGAGAAATAAAGTGGTGTGGGAGACCTCTGGAAGGGAGGAAAATGCCGTTAACTGAGTTGTATTAAATACAGACTTTTAGTCGCACACATAAGAGCAGAAAATGCACGTGCCTGCAGCAAATGTCCGCGTGAACTTTAGCTTTACACGTTTTGTCTAATTTAAAACTAAGCAGCCTTTGTATTCCACCATCACTCTGCCCTCTGGCCAGACCTTTAACCCTAAAGTACGTGTTGTGAGCACTGCTCCAACCCTCACAAGGAAAATTTGCTGGAGGGATGAATTTTATGGGACTTCTATCAGCAAAATATCCTACCATTCCAATTTGGATTTTTAAAGCCTTATTGAGACCAATACTGTCTGGAAATCCTAAACAACCATGAGAATTAAAAGGAGCAATTCCCACACCAAACATCCGCCTTGCCAAGATTTTATCCCGCTTTTCAAATCCACCCGCAGACCGCAGGTTACAGGGCATGCTTACAGCCCGCCGCCAGCCGGGAGCAGGTTGGGCAGCAGGAACCTGCAGCCCGAGCAGGGTGCTGCCTGGCCACCCGGTGTGTGCATTAGAGAACAAACTGCAAAGGGAGCCAGACGGTGCTGTGCCCTCCGGGCGTGCGGCTAGCAGTGCTCTTTACAGAACGGCAGCACAACACAAGCTGCACAGCGAAGTGTCTCAGCGCCGACTACAAACCCTACGCTTTCTAGACTCTATAGTGAAAGCCTGACTGGGTTTGGTTAAACAAATCCATCCTGACTGATCGATGAATAAAATACAGCCAGCCGTACAGCCAGACACCAGGCTGGCACAAAGCGTGCTCCAGAGGTGACAAAAGACCAGCGGGACCCTCCGAGCCAGGCGCCTGCAGCTGATCCCATGGGGTGCACGGCCTCACTGGGGCCATGGTGTGACCCAACGCAACGAGCTCTCTTCTCACTAATCGAGAGTGAAGACTCATCTGCACGTCTCCAAATGAAAGGAACACGCACGCTGAGAGCTGGTGATGGAGGGCAGACACCAGGACTTCATCACAGAACCACAGCACGGTTGGGTTGGGAGGGACCTCACAGCCCCCCCAGCCCCTGCCGGGGGCTGGCTGCCACCCCCAGACCAGGCTGCCCAGGGCCCACCCAGCCTGGCCCTGAGCACCCCCAGGGATGGGGCACCCACAGCTGCTCTGGGCAGCCTGGGCCCTCACCGCCTCTGGGTAAAGGATTTCTTCCTAAATTCCAGCTGTCTGCTTTGCAGAGAAAACTGCACAAAAATTTCCAAAATTTGATAAGAAATTCATCGTTTCCTTCATCCCTCGGTCAGGAGAGGGGAGGAGAGGCGGGGAGCATCAAGCCCCCATGCTCACCCCGAGCATCGCTTCCCTGCAGCACCAGCAGCCCCGCAGGATCCATCTGATGGAGCAGGAAACTGCTTTCAGAAGTTGTGGCTTTATCAAAAGAGAAGGTAAAGGTACATGACTGAGACCTCCAAACAAAGCTGTTCTTTTCCTGGTGTACAACACCACATTTTTATTTCTCAGTTTCTTCATTTTTGCTTCTTTAAAAGGAGGCTGCTGAAGGCAGGTCAATGTCTGCACATCCCTAATGACTCCAGGGCAGGACACCAAGTCAAGGTTGGTGCTCTTCACCAGCAGTTATATCATGTTACTTTCAGAAATCTCCAAAGCACCCCGTTTTCTACTTCTCTTCAGTGTTTCCTTAAAACCCAAGGAACTGTAAAATTCTTCTCAAAGCGTAATTGTCTGACTGACAAGGGCCTGCACCAGAAACTCCAACAGAGATCAGAAACTCAAACTGTGATCTGATGATTCAGCTTTGTTATTGCTGCCCCATAAAACTCTTTGGCATTACAAAGGCACTGCGCTCAGAAATTAGGACCTTGCTTTCTTGGTGAGACATGAGGCAGAATTCAGCTCACTCTCCCATAAATATGTCATATTCAGAAGGTCTGGGAGAAGTGTGAGCAACTCCTCACTGGGAAAGGGGCAACGTTTGAGGAAAAGGCAGAGAGTTTTCAATTATTGCTGCAGTTTTTCCCGCTTCAGTGACTTGCAGGACTCGAAGAAGGAAAGCCTGACCCTGGCTTTAAATCACAGCAGCTTAAGAGGTATTCTGGTTCCTAACAGCTGATGGTCTCCTAGGGACCATGACGTATCTCCATGCTCACATAAGGTCTGTCAGAAGTCGCAGATGTGGTGTGATGCACCACAGTTCTTGCCTGCACCTCACCCAGATGATGCAGGGGATCAGGATCCCGGTCTGCAGCGGGAGTAAGGCTGTGATGCCGAGCTCACTGGATCGGCCATCACCTAAGGTCCACAAAGTCCCCCCAGGAACGCAGGCAGCGGGTACCCAGCACCAGAGAATTCTCACGTGGCGTTGAGAAGTGCTTGTGGGGTCTCTGCTGGTTTTGTTCATCCCAAACCACCCCCTACAGTAAGCGCAGGCTGACGACAGACGTGGGCACACAAGCCTCATTTCACTTGGGCGTTCACTTATGCTGAGGGAATCACTCCCATGGGAAAAAAGGGCAATCTTCCACTGGAAAATTGGCCAAGGAGCTAGCTGGGAAAGCAAACACATTGAGTAAGAAACTGGGTTTTATGATGGATTCTTGGGAGGAGCTGGTTTCAGTTATTTGGCTGATTAAAATCAGACTCTGGAAAAACACTACAAGTGCCAAATGAGTTCTCTTCACATTTCAACGCTAAAATACCCAAGTATGTCACCACATAGGACACCTCCTACACCAAAAACTGGTGGTTCTGCCTCATCCCTCTTCTCTCCTTCACTGAGAACACATACACCCAGTAACACCACTAGAAGCCATTCGCATTCAGCTAAAAGCTCCAGAGAGAACTTCAGCTTGAGCGGCGAGCAACCAAACCCCTCCTGATCCAAAGACATCTTGCTGAGATTTCTCTCCCGTACAGCTCACCCACGAGGGACCCATCCCAGGGACGCTCCAGGGACAGCACCCGGGACAGGACCCTCGCCCATCACACTGCCAGCGGCGACTAAGCACTTACTGACTCCGAGCACTACTTGGAAAAACTGAAAGGGGAAAGCGAATTAAAGCGTTTTCCCATCTATAAAATTAAGGTATTGTTTTGCCTATCTCACAGCAGCATTAGCAGGCTCGATGTGCATAAAGATCAACAGCCTCACTACTGTGCATGCTCTCCGGCGCAATCTTGGGCGAAACTCTTTGTGAAGACGGCTGTCAAAGCACAGGTAGAACTATACATTAAAAAATAGTGTAAAAGAGGGGATAAGGAATTTAAAAAGCAAATTGTGTTAGGAAAAAAATGACCTAGAAACTGCACAAAATTTCGTATCTAACATATAAATATTCGAAAATATGAGAAACCCCAGTACCAGCATCTAACACTTCAGCGCAGTTCTGTGGTTACACTGACGCTCAGACACAGCCACAGCCACAAAGCCCACACGAATTCGGGATGTGCATTCAAGCAGTGAGCAGTGGCACACAATTCATGCTCAGACATTATGTAAATACATAAGAAACTTAATTTGTGACCTTGTGTTAATGGGAAATTGGGCACGCAAAACATATTTACATAAAAGCGTAAGCTGGAATCTAAGTGTCCATTTAAGACCGCCTGCTTATTTTTCAGGTGAAGCATAAGTGCTTATGTTTGAAAATTAGATTCAAAGCCTAATACGGAAGGTAATAAAACAAACTCTCCCTTCTCCCTGTCTGTCAAAAACCTTTTATGAAAACATCACCCACTTCCAAAATGGCAAACTGAGAAAAAAAAAACAAGCCAGACCAGAACAACAACGGCCTTTTGTTTTGCGGCAGCTCGCACAGAACGCCTTAATGGACTGAAACACTGAAATTCCTGGCTGGCATTTTGTGTTGGATCTTTTACTGACAACAGTCCCTCAAGCCACAAGGCCAGGGATCCGTTCTGCCGAATGCAGGACGAGGACCTAAAGCCAGCAGGAGGGGACGGTGAGAAGTGACGTGCGGGGTACAAACGTCCCCGCCAGCTGCAGCTGCTGAGAGCAGCCACATCCCCTGCGCCCCAAGATGGGCACGACAGGGTGTGTCTTCACTTGAGAAGGAGCAGAATTTAAATTTTTGGAGAGTAAAGCTGGAAATAAAAAAAGAAAAACACACAGCTTGCCTGCCCTGCTTTCTGTGATTTGTGTTTTACAGAATGGTTGTGGGGAGGAGAGAAGAATGGTGGGGTGAGAAAAACTAGAGCCATTTCCACAGCAAATCAGAGCCAAGACATGCACTCTCACTTTCCTCTGCACAGGATGTTATTAATAGTAAATATTCTGCTCTTTTAATTCAAATGCAACAGTTTTGGTGAGACAAAATCTGCCCCGGGTTCTGCACAGTGAGTTTCCTATTCTGCCCAAGACACGGGCTCAGCACCAGCACCGCGCTTCTCCCCTCACCTGCTTGGGGCTGTGCCCACAGAAACGGGGCCAAAGCATCACCGACCTCACCACCCTCCATCGAGACAGGTAAACACGACAGTAAGGGTGAGACTGATGCCTCAGACTGATCTCAGTATTGCTACTGGACGCAGATTTCACCTCTGCATAGTGTCAGAACAATCTGCCATCATGGGAAGAGGAACGGCCCGAACCAGGCTCGCACGCAGCTGGGCTGGAAGCAGCAGGGGCTCTAAAGGAGACCTTTGGCAGAACAAGAATACCGGTGTGATTCACATCTCTGCAGCTCCGTGTTGCCATCAGTCTGAGGTACCAGTCCAGTGCAAGAACACAGCTCCAAAGCCATAATTAAAATCAGATTTGGGGAGTGAGCATCATAAGCTACTTATTATTTCTGGAATCCGTAGGTACTAAAAATGTCCCCAGGCTCCTCGCCAGACCAGCTGACGGAGGAAGCCCTTCTTCCCAACTTTTTCCAGGTCAGCAATAAGCTATTCAGGCTTCTGAAGCCAATTACAAGCTCAGACAAAAGCATCAGGCTGAGGTTTTTGCATTTTCCAACAGCAACAAGAGGTTACACAAACTGAAGCTGTGTCCCTTTGTCTGTCTACACGGCCATGAAGGCTTGCTCCAGGAGGGAGGGACCCACAGAACCCCCTGGTCCCAATGCCCCTAATCCCACTCAGAAAACCACCTCCTCTGCACTGCTGCTCGTCTCCTGGCATCTTCTCAGCTCCTGTGGCCAGACAACACTAAGGGTTGCCAAAAGCCAGTACCAGGGTGGGATCACCACGACTGCCATGTGGGGCTGAGCTACGACTGGCTCGCCTCCCTCAGCCGGCAGATTCTTATTTTTTCTTCATTTTTCAAAGGACCGGCACACGAGAACTGCTGACCCCTCCTTGGAAACCTTTTGAGACCCACCAAGAGAATTCAGGGAGGCCACCGAGGCCAGCAGCTCCACGCAATGCCACCCCACCTGGACGAGAAGTGAGGAGCTGAGGGCATGATGCACCGCAACAACATATGACTGCAGAGAAGCCTTCCTGCTCCTCTGACTTAGGTAATGGGGAGGGAAGTCCGTCTCCTTCCAGCACACATCTGGGCTGTGTTTGCACAGCTTCCAACTCTGCCTCCCCAGATGCTGCAGCCGGCAGCGGGGCAGCCTTCTGGCAGTCAGCTGACTGCAAAAAATGAGCCAGAAAGCTGCAAAAGGCACTCTCTGCCCTGAACAGCAACGGTAGCTTCCCTGAAATGATTTCGTTGGGAGGCTAAAGAAAACACTCCGACAGCTTCTAAGCTCAAAGTAAGGAACAGATCGTTCAAACCCAATCAGTAATCAGGCAGACAAGTGAATGATGGCAATCTACCAACAGTGAAATTGAATTTTAACTTTCCACACAAATCCTTTCAGGCTGCATATTTATATATTTAGTAATAAAAACCACATTCATGACCATTGTCAGCTGTAAAAGTTATATAGTAATAACAACAAAGCTAATGGAAACTGAAACTGGAACGACATTGCCTGGATCAGTAGCTTCATCTCTGCCGGTTTTTCTAAAATGATTCTGAACCTTTTGCAAAAGGTTTTAAACTACTACAGACAGACTGGGGATGCACCTCATGGAAAAACATCCACGCTCAGATCTGAGATTCTAAATCACAGCAGTTACACGATGACACAGCATGACCCTCATCAGCGCTGTTTTCAGGCAGCACATCTTTTTTTTTATACAGGACTTACAGCATGACTAACAAAATATTTTTATATTCAACTACAGCTTTCAATTACAGACTTGATTAGTTTCAAGGAATGGCATTGCTTCCCAACTAAAAGGAAAAAAAGCTTTAGCACTGCAGGATGGATACAGTGCCAGACCCCGCTTTGCTTTCACGTGGATCCGATTCAGCAGCAGCCTGCTTTACTGAACACGAGCAACCGGCACTCTCGACACCATCCTGCACAGGTACATTGGGCTGAACATCAGGAAAGGCCCCAGACCTGCTGATTCTAGCTTAAACTTGCAACGTACCAGAATTATGCTGAACTGAACAATATCTGTCAAAGAGCTAAAACAGAACTTACTTAAGAGAAGAGCATAGAGGAAGATGCCAAGACATACCCATTTATCCTCCCTCAGTCATGCAGGCAGGTTCATGACTCATGACAAGGGCTGGAGGATGATGTATTTAAAACTAAAATATGAAACTTTTAATTGGGAATTCATTTTTTCCCCCTCAGAATATGTGCTTGTCTATCAACTACCACCAAAGACTGACAAGGTGTCCTTCAGGAGGTGTAAGTGAGTGGAAGCATTGTCAAGTCTCTTTTTTTGCTCCCTTAATGAACTGCTTAATGCTGTCTTCACAAGTACAGCAGCAGAAACTTCGTTCTGCCAGAGATTCAACCTCTGGTCTGAGCTGTGAACGAATTCTGGCCTGGCACCTCATCCCAAAAGAGGTGTTGCTGTGGCAGACCAGGTTCTACATGCACTACAAGAACTGAATTTGATACCAAATTCCCTTTGGCTGGGTATAACACTGCCACAATTCTTCAGACAACTGGAACACGCTGGTTGCAATTCTGCCTGCTAATGCTTTTGTAACTGGCTTCCTGTAACTCAGATCCTAGCAGTAACTATGACAAAGATGTTCATAACCTCATCTTGGACTGTACTCTTCCCAGGAACGCCTGACAGTGAGAACCTGGCACGCACGGAGCCCAGCGATGGATTCACGCACGGGGCTGGCTGGATGTTGTCAGGGAGCTGCTTTCGGGAGTTCTGGCACTAAACTGCCAAGCACGCTCTGGCTCTGCTGTCCAATGCACTTGTTCAGAAGTCTACTCAGCGTAAATAAATAGAAATGAGGATAAAGCACCCCGTGTCCACGTCACTTCGTTTCTCTCCCAATGAAGAAACAACCCATGCATGGAGCCCCAGCCTCGCTGTTGTTTACAGGAGTAATTGACACTGTATTTTAACCAAATTGGAGGCAATTAGTTTCCCTCGTTCCTCAAGAATCTGAGCTGCAGATGTTCTATCTCCCTTGCCAGAGCTAGGGACTTTAAAACTATCATAAACAAACAAGGCTAATTTAAAAGACTCATTTCATCTTAAAAGGGACAGCTCTCTCTTTTTTACGCTTGCGTAAATCAAAATCAGCTCAATTGATTTTGCTGGAAGTTTCCACAAAGATGCTAACACGAGGCAAGAGGGATTTCAGCTCAACTGAAAAAAAGAAACTGGAGTCCCACGCTCAGCGCAGAGCTTTCCCCTCAGCACATCCTGCACAGCCCAGCAGCCAGCTCCGCGCAAGTGTGCCAGGATCTGCTCCTCCATCGTTCACGGGTTCCAGACTGCCGGAGGACTGGGACCAAAGCAACCAGAGCCACGGGATGAGGCAGCCTGGGGAGACCTGCAGTTTACCAACACTACACTCGAGCAGAAATAAAAGTTTTTATGCTGCCCTTTGGTCTTAAGCAGAAACTCCAGTTGTGCCCCATCAATCCACTAGAGGTAAAGAATTAAAAACGAGAAGGACCCCTACTTATAAAATGTTTATGCTCTCATTACGTTGGCTGTACACACCAGAATGCTAACCATAACAACCCCGAGCAGCCCCGCGGAGCGTCAGCACGCTCTCTGTTACACGTCTTTGTTAGGTAGGAGTGAAGGGGTGAATAATAACATTCACAGCTTCCCCGCAGTCACAAAAATGTAAATATTTTGGTACAGTGCTTACAAGCACAAACCTACAGTAAATTTGAAAAATGTCCCCCATAATATTTAAACTAAATCCTCCTCTTTAACCTAACAAACCTAACCTTACAACACGGCAGTTAAGTGATCCATTCATTTTATTTCAAAATCTCAGTTCTCTCCTCATGTAAGAGCCAGAGGCCAGCTGACAAACAGACTGGATAATATGCTCTTTCCAGAAACATTTTTCTGTGATTTAGAGTGATTAAATCTAACACATGCTGCTGCAGAGCCTGCAGCCAATGCTTAGAAAGCAATGAGTAAAGAAGTCTCAGGCCAGCTCTCAGTCTCATTCAGATGGAGAAAATTGAAGTTCTAGGGTATTTATCAACCTGGTCTTCAAAAAAAGTGAAAAGACACCCCAGCCATTCTTGATTGCGAAGGGCAGGATCACAGACCGTAAAGAGCTTCCTGGCAGCAACGAAAATGAAGGAAAGAAGTTATTCACTACAGACAGCAGGACAAGAAGCAATGGTTGGCAGAGGGGGAGGATCCAGGCGGCGGACACCTTACGTGGAAGGGCAAGCGAGGAGATGAGCCTGCCACATTGCAGTTGAAGCAGATCCTTCCTGCCTTCTGCAGCACCGTAAGCGTGCATCTGATATCCACGGATCACTTCAAGCATCTGCTCTGTGTCACCTGAGAGGTGAATCTTCTGGGGAAATGGAAATATCGGGTAAGTGTAGAAGTTGCCCTACGAGAGACGCCCACAGCACTAGTGCTGCAGATGGTCTGGGGAAGGCTACTGCAAAATATTCATGGGACAGATCCAGATGGTGAATGGTCAGCAGAAAAAGCGTGTGCTCGAATTGGACAAATCATGGTGAGAGTGTTTTCAGCATACCTTTAGATTTCTTTAGATGAGAATATTCTTGTATCTCACTGCAAACTGTTGCTAATGCCATGACGTACCCACCATAGCCAAGCACTGTCAGATCCCAGTAAAACTGCCTGGTTATGTTCAAACACAGGCACGCTTAACTCTTAACGAGATTTAAAGGCACAGGAAAACTCAAAAAACAGCAGAATGATTGGCCCTAGGGAGGACTAAGCACAGAATGCACCCCTAAACCACACACGTGGCCAACTGCCTCTCTACAGGCTTTGCTCTGCCACTTTGAGTTCCAAGTGCCCTCTAAAACCAGTCTGTAAGATTTGGAAACATGGCAAATCTCTGTTTCCTCTAACAGCAACAGCATAAAACGAGGGATCTGTTCTTGAGGGTCCCAGGACCCTCTGCATTCTGGCAGCCACTGCCACAATGCAGAACTTCCTCTAAGTTACTAATCCGCTCCTTCAAAAACAAAACCTGTGCCTACCCTTCCAAGCTACCCTTTCTTTGTTAGTTATATAATCTAGAGATGCTTATATTCTGGTACGCTGCTCACAGTGTCACTGTCCTGTTCTTAACCTATTCTGAAATTCTGCTGGAGTCAATGGTACTGAGAATGCAAAAGATGGCAACAAAAAATACCTTTGGTGGTGCACCGGAAAAAGACATGGGCATCCCACTGTAGGAGTACCAAAACCAGGGCTGACATGAGAGACTTGAGTAACCGAGGAAAATGACCACAAAGCCACCATCCAGGGGTGCTGGGGACATGGCACAACGCACTGCTGGTGGCTGAGGGCAGCGTGACTCAGCCTCATGGCTGCCCGAGAACCGAACCCTCAGATCCTTCACTTCTGCTGCTGAACAAGCCCAGAGATAGGGCTCCTCTTCCCTACAGCAAAACTGCATGCATGCTGCTTTGGGGAAAACAAACTAGAAGCAGAATCTCATCTGTAAAAGACAGCTGAACCAAGAGCAGGAGCAGTCTACAAGCATCTTCTCAACAATGAGTGCTGCCATACCCAATGCCCACCAGGCACCAAGGCAATGCTGCTGTTCTTCCAGACGAGAAGAGGATGAGAATGGTTGTGTTTTGGGATTCCTGCATTATTATTTTGGTGTTTTGCCTAATAAGGTTAGCATCGGGATTTTTATTTTACAAATGTTCAGATAAAAAAAAAACCATACCCCAACATACCCTCAAAGTGCAGGAATACAACACAATGTTGTCATGTGCAGGCTGCAACATGAGTCACTGTGGCTCACACTCCTTTACAGCATGACTTAAAATGCAATAATCCTGTGATTCCAGGACCCTTGCAAAAAAAAAAAAAAAATTAAATAAAATATATCAAAGAAGTTCCCTGCATATCTTAACCTCAGAAACGTCACTGTTCTGGTAATAAAGATTAAAGAGCAAGCATCTGTGTTAGCATAATTAAAGTGTAAGAAAAACCTCTTCTATATCTGACTTGCAAAGTCGATAACACGTAAATTATAACTTGTATAGGACATGATAAACTCTGTCTTTCGCAGAAAGAAATGCACTTCCAACACGGCTTACTGTAAACACATCTCAGGGCATAGCAGCTCCTAATCAGAGGCAGCTCCGTAATGGACTTGTTGAGCAGTGACATTTCCTACAGCCCTTGGCACCCGGTGAATGATGCTGCTGCTGTGGTTAAACCAGATAAGGTTCAATACTAATACAGGGAACAAAGTGTGGGGATTTTGACTGCATTAAGCCAAAATTTACAAACATGAGCCTGAAATGTTTGACAGCCTCCAGGAAAAAAACTGTGAATGAGTTGGAGAGAGGATCCTGGGCTTTAAACCTCATTTTGGTGTTTGTGCAGCGTAGGAGGAAAAACTTCAACACCACCTTTAAAGCTGCTCCTCACAGGTCAATTAAAAAAAAAAAAAGAAAAAGAAAAACCAAAGGCTCAGCCTGATGTCTTTTGGCCATCCCAGCGGACACAAGGGGCAGGATCAGCACACAAAGCCAGGCTGCCTGCAGCCAGCAGGGCTCTGCCCCCCGGCGAGGAGCTGACACCGGGGGCTGAGACAACTCCATCAGGAGCCCGCTGCCCGCCCCGCAGCGCTCCCCGCGAGCAGATGGAGCAGCTATTTAGCCAAATGCACCGTGACTCCTGGTTTATACATGAGCATCTGGGATGCTTCCTAACGTGAGGCGATGCACAATGTCCGCCGATTTATCAACTGTCCCGGGCGCAATTAAGGATTCTGATAAATAATTTGGCGGTGAAGGCCCCTCAGCTGAACTGAAAGGCAGCAAGGCGTGAGGGGTCAAGTGTTTCCGCAGGATTTATATTTAACAAACAGAGCTGCCTACAAAGGAATGCCTCCATTGAGCTGCTGCAGAACTGCGCTGGGGCAGGAGGAGCGAGCCGACGGCGCGGGCTGGCGAGATCCAGCTGAAACGAATCTGAGTGCAGTGTTGGTTATTAAACCCGCCCTTTTTATTGCCTTAAGAAACAAAACAGAGATGTAGTTAGAGCTATATAATTTCCTGTTAATACACATTTTGATCTAAGGATAATGTGCAGCATCACCATTTTTCTGTGAATTCTACAAAAGGTCTCTAATACCTTAGAACCATTTAATCAACATCCTATGCAGGCAGTGAACAGATAATTGAAATATAAGTACTGTCATCCATATCCCCTTTAGGAAAGTGACACAGTAAGCATTATATCATTCCATTAGTCCATCCTTTGATGTGGGTTTTATTCTCATTAAACTATGTTTTAGCCTCAAGGTTTCTCCCCCCACCTCTCCATGACGTGGCCATGCCAGAAAAAAAACCCACCCTGCTCTTCAAAACACAGCGAGTACATTTTTACAAGCACTTGTACATGTCAAAAATATAAAGCTGCCTTTTTAATTTCTTGTTTACCAAATACAGTCAGTGACAGCTTCTGGAAAACAGGGTGGAAAAAAAAAAGCAGCCAGGAGGGTGGTGGTAGGGATGGAATGCATTTACTTGTTTCCAAATAATAAAGGTTGAATACAAGCAGGATAAAAAATGCTTGAAAAAGCTGCTGTGGTGGTGTCTGCTTTGAATTGTGCCCTGTTTAAACAAGAGGAAAGCCTCCCACTGAAAAAAGAAACATTTTTATCATTCAGAAAGATCTCAGGGCAGTGCCTTTACAATGAGGTGTTTTCTAAACAAAATATTGGAATGTTTCCCTGCAGGGAACAAGCATCTGATCTCTTAAAAATGATTATCCTTGAGGAGCCGCAGATTTACGGAGTTTTTGTTTTATTTGTTTTAACCTAAATACAACGAGACCTGTCTGAAATGACCACCCAAGGGGGCAGCCCAATCAGCTAAGCAGAGGCTGATCTTTAAATGGGAACCGAAGTCGTACTGAAGCCTTTGGGGAGATTTTAAACAGCTTTGAACCCAGGGCTGGCTGAGTGCTCAGTGCAGGTCCCAGCACAAGCTGCAGGCGTGGATTTCCTCTCACTTACATCAGTGGAACTCCCCCAACTTCAGTAGAAACATTCCTGATTTGCATTAGTGTTAGCAAGCAAAGAATCAAGCTAATTAAACAAGCTATCAACAGTGATTACAGGATTTTTGTTTTCTTTTTTTTTAATGCACATGCATTTTCACAGCCTGGACTGGTTTTGCTATAGCAGCAGCAGGTCTGCTACAGGCAACAGAGCGGAGAACTCAGCCCTACACGTTGCCTTACACGTTGTCCTGAGGCTCAATGAGTTTTTGAGTAAATAGGAAGTCTGACATGCTGCAGTTTCCTATCAGATAATGAATCTTCAGGTTATATACATGCAATTGTCACCACAATTCATAAACAAAAGCCATCAGTGAGAAATATTACTGACTTTGGAGCTCTTTTTGGTCTGATTTTTCAAGAGTTTGTCTTAGAGTCTAAACTGACCAAAGTCAACAGTGCACTCAGAAATGTCAACTAGTGGGAAAAGCACTACAGTCTCCATTAATTACAGTAATAATTAACAGCGGCCATAAGAACTGGGAAGCTCAGATACAGAACACAGCTCCTTGCGCATTGCTAACTGAGGAGGTTAATGGGATTCCAGGAACAGAATATTTACCAAACAACATGAAGATTTATTTCTTCTGAAGCATCCAAGGCATTATCTGTGTTGTGCCTTCTTCTGCCAAGTTAATAGACTTAAGCTTCTTAATTGCACAAGTAAAAGCAAGCTTGAGAGAGCAAATATTTTGCATAAGGAGAATACAGTTAAATACCACAGCATATTAGTCACATTTTCAAGGTTTTTTAGATGAAACTGGATAAAATCTGGAGCAACCTGGTGTGAACCTGCTGGGAGCGTGAGATGGGAACCAGCTCCCCTGAGGTCCCTGCCAGCCTGAACCACTGATGCTGCCTGCACAGCCTGGGTGACGTGGAACCCAGAGGCAAGCCAAGGCAGAAACCACAGCCCCAGTCCCAAATGGATGTCGCAGCCTCTGCTGTGACCAAAGGCAGTAGGACTGGGTACAGGGAATAGCTGCAAGCTGCAGAACGCTGCAGGGGCAGACCTGAGGGGTGCCTACGGTCGTGAATTAGTCAGCTATTTAGAACATGCTGTTTGATGGCTGATATGGAATTTTCACTTTTGGGGAAAACTATTCCTGTACAACTATTAAGTTTTAATAAGTGCTCAGCACAGCAGACCCAGCAGCACAGAAAGTTCACAAAAACAGATGCTTTTTAACAAGTGTGCATGCAGCTCTGCGTAGAAGTGCCATCAGACCTGTCATTCTGTCCCACATAATGGAGCAGGACACTTGTCATACCAGAGGCTAAGCTCACTCAGCTACTGCAGCTAATACTAGAGATTTACTTAAATTAATCTGCAGGAAAATTAAATCCATTACTTGAAGAAGCAAGGGAATAAATCATACCCAACAGGAAACCAGAAAAAGCTGCTGCCATTCCAGTCCAATCCGAGGCTGTGTGAGCACACAAAAACTTTCTCGTCAATAGCGCAAAAACAATTCATAGCAGGAAAAATAATATCAGCTGTTGTTCTAACGCAAAACACAAACAGGCTCGAAGAGTTTAACACTGCATCCAAAGTACGAAGACCATCTTAAGCTGTTTGCATTTCCAGACCAGACTCGAGGGGTCAGAGGCGGGAGGAGGACGTGTGGGCAGGCCGGGATGATGGATGGCGTTTAGTGGCATGCTGTGTTTGGGTCTACTCTTGTTATTTTTGCAACAGGATGTCTCTGATTACTCTCTGAATAGAGAATAAGGATGGTTACGTCTCATTGCTCAAAGGGGAATGTTTTCAGAACCTTACAAATTAAAGAGGACGTTGGAAAGCAGGCAGTCAATGAACTATCAGGTGCTGTTTGTCACAAATCTAGCAAGAAGATTCCCTGGGGGCAGTGGGCTTGGGGCAGGCAGAAAGGTGGAAGTACTCGTGTCTGTAGCTTACGCTACCTCTGCGGTGTCACTGCTTGTGTGGTTTGTCTGGTGTCAGAGCCAGGCCACAGCACTTCACAGCAGGGGCACACCGAGCCCCTAGGAAACTCTTTCAGCCCTAGAGTTGATTCAGTTTGCAGAGCACTTCATAAAGGATGGACAACAATTGCTTCCTTAGATCACATCCTTCCAGAGAACTTTGCAGGACTGGCTCCTGGCTGCCAGGGGGCTGCTGCCTGCTGTGACCCTCAGGCTCCCCTCAGGAGCACACGGATGTTCTCTGTGCTCCCCCAAACCTCAGAGGCTGTGGTGACAGTGACACCTCCCCAGGGTAGGGTTTGTTTTATTTTTCTTTCTCAAACTAAAAGCTTCAGATAGAAAGGATGGGAAGAAACATTACAAGCCAGGTCAGTTATACGGGCAGCTTCCCTTAAACCTAGCTCAACCTAACTAACCTTTGCTGAGGCTGCAAATGGAGGCCACAAAGCCAAACCCACAGCAGCAATTTCTCTGCTGCACAACGCGTCTAACAAGCCAGCTCCACGAGTTAGCTTAGCAGAAAGGAAGGCATGAGCTCATCCAGGTGCGGATGACTCAGGGGCACCCAGGACCTCGTGCTGAGGGTTACCAGGTGGGCTCTGGCAAGTTCTAAGCATTTAAGAATCAACATCGTGCTGCAACAACCTCTTGAGAAGAAGCCTCTGGTCCTAGTGCAGCTTCCCACCAGGCAGAGGCTCGCATTGGAGCCACCACTGGAAGCCCTTCCAAGGAGGTGCAGTGCGAAGGGTGACGCAGAGTGAAGGACTTCCCGCTCTTTAGAAGGGGGCTCAGGCTCAGAACTGGACCATACAAAAACTGGTACAGTCCTGCTACCCACTGTGCACTGGTTCTCTAACAAGATCTAAGCAAACTAACTAACTAAATAAAAGGACAGAAGGGAAGAACGAAAGAGTAAAGACACCATGAGCAGTGAAAATGAAGGTGGATTGGAAAATAATGCCTAGTTTGCACTGCATATCACAGGCATTACAACACAACAGAGTTTAAAAGGCACCACACATCTCATGATATGAAGTAGTTAAAGAGAAGAAAATGGCAAAGAGCGAACATCAGGCAAATATATACCCCAAGCCCTCTGGATTCTTTCCTAAAGCTGAGATACCAGTCTCTTACCTACAATTTATTCGTCTCTGTCCAGTCTGGTTTTGACTTGTATTAGCACTATCATTTAATGGTTTCATTTAATCAGCCAGGAACGAAAGAGTTCAGGGAACACCAGGGAATATGTGGCAAAAAAATAACAGGGTTACTTCACTTGCACTGGATTATTCTCTGCCGGCACACCGCAGAAGCAATAACCCCAGTCATGGTCTGCATGCTCAAGAGTCTACAGGGAATTAGGTCGGCATTATTCAAGGCAAGTGACACTTTAAAGAACTTTAAATTAGCTGTTGACAGTCAGGTAGATAGATTGATGAATGATTACATGGAGTCCCCAACATTACCATTTTGTGGTGAAAGCAAATATGACAGGGGGGAAAACAGAAAGAAAATACATTAAGTATGGTCTTGCCGATCTGTGATGCAATCGGAAGACAGTGAAGTTCACTTAAGGATGCTGGAGACTTCTAAAACTAATTGCTTTCTCTAAAGCAAGAGTTGTCAGAAAGTTTCCTAGCAGAGTCACTGCAAGCAATGCAAGTAGACTATACCAAAAAAAAAAAAAAAAAAGAAAGGAAAGGAAAGAAAGGAAAGAAAGGAAAGAAAGGAAAGAAAGGAAAGAAAGGAAAGAAAGGAAAGAAGAAAGGTTATCCCCCTATCAACCTCCTTCCTAACTGGCTGGAAGGGAGGAAGCCAGAGCTCCTTCTGGTGCTGAAGGACCACGTGGAGCAGGAGCAGTGCCCCTGAACCGCACAACTGGGGCCAATGTTGCACAACAGATGTCCTCACTGCAGTCGTCCCTAAAATATGTTTTTAAATAAAATTAACTCAACTCAGGAATCTGTAATTAGCACCATCTTTGAGAACAAATCAGAACAAGTTTATTGAAGTGCTCTAACTATTTACAAAGAGAGTGAATTTACCCTCAAGGTTCACGTTACTATTTTGTCTCAATTTTCTTGTAATTTCATCCATCACATTTTTTTCAGTCCTCTAAAGGTGATGGATAAAACACAGAAATAAATAGGACCAACTGTTCGCAGAAGCCTAAGGGAAAACAGAATTTTGTTATAAATACTCCTTGGCACAAATCATGGAAATGCAATACTAAAATTGTTTGTTGAATCATTTATGAATTGGGCCTTCAGTTTTAGTTTGCAAATAAGTTACAGTTTTTGTTGATGTTCTTTTTCACTTTGCTTTTTTAGCTGGAAAACAGCCTTTGAGAAACTGAGCTGGTATATAATCCCAAAAACAGAATGACTGGAGGATTTTTTTTTAAGGGAATCCCTGTGCTAACACAGGACTCTTTCTGGATTTAAATACAGATGATGAGAAGCTAAATGATGACAAACTTTTACAAGACTTCCTTAAGGTGCCACCATTTTGAGCTTTCATTCCAGCTTTATGCTAAACATGCAGAAAAGGCAAAGACTATGTGGTGCCTTATAAAACCACAAAAAAAAAAAAAAAATTCCACATAGGTAATTTTTAGCAGCACCTCTATGGGACAGTATCTAGAACTGTTCAGGAAACGACTTCCAAATACCTCTCCCAGGAGACTCAAATGAACGCCTGTGATCCAACAGATAAATGGGCCTGCTAAAAATAATACATGATCTCGTGTTCATTCCAAGACGGGAAATCGTGAAGATTTGCTGTTACAAACTAAAGCAAACCTTCAAAGGAACACGATGGCACGCTGCCACCCTGTGTGTGTAGTCTCGTCACACATGCACAAACACACAACAGGCGTGGAAGTTCTGCTTCCTTGAGGAACGCAGGATTTTAGAGGACAGCTGATTACCCAAACTCCTCACATGAAAGTTATAGACATGAAAAAATACCAAAGAACAGAGGGATGCATTTCTTCCTTAGTCTTTTGTCTGAAAATTGCTATTTTTCCTCATCTGAAGAGAGAGACGCTTGGAGACAGATAAAAGCAACGTTAAGACTCGTTTCTTATTAGCTGGGGCAGGTGTGCACAGCCTTACCTGATCTGTCCTCGCACCAGCGGTCTGTTTTTTGTCCTGTTCATATTCGAGTCAAACGGAACCTCAAAGAACTGTAATAAAAAAAAAAAGGAAGAACCAAAATGAAAGGATGCCGGAAACCATGCCATGCGTGGAATGCAGCGTCCCCATCTGCAGGTGCTTTCATCTCCATTTCTGAAGGTTCAGAAACACAACCGAAACGGCAAACCCCTTTTACTGAGCTTTGATAGCGTGCACTAATACTTCTGGCAGCCCGTGAGAGAGAAAATCACCTGGAGGACAAAAATAGCTTGCTGAAGTCCCCAGAAGTGAGTTATTTGAAGCAGAGGCTGATTCCACGTTCTGCCCTCGACAGGTTTGACCGAGCTTTTATACACACTGTTATGTATACATAACAGTATGCGTGCATGTCCGTGGAGCTCTGCCCCCAGTTTTACATGAACACAAACAGCCCTAACAAATGTTGTGCTTCTGGTATTTTAATGACAAACACCACATTGTTTTTCAAGATCATCTAACTTCTGAGAACCTATAACCCACCCCCAAATCAATCAACTCTTGTAAAATGCTATGGACACTGCACGGAGCATCTAGCTCCAGCAGCAGGGAAGGAGCACACCACACGGTGCTATTTAATGTCACAACCCAACGTGACTTTAAACACTGCCTATGGGAAAATTCAGGTGGCACTATCACCATGCTACAGATTCCTGTGGGCTTTTGTACAGGACGCTTTTCAGAGAACGTTACTGGAAAAGCTGAGTGTAGTTTTCCATGCAGCAAACGTAAAGATATTTCATTTTACGTGTACAAAATAATAATAAAAAAAAAAAATTGAAAAAAAAAAGAAAAAATTCTCACCATGCATAGAGATTCACCAAAACCTAGTTACAGGCAGCACAACATACATTTACAGAAAGCATATTTCCTACTGATGTTATGTCTGAGGTTTTGGGGTACGATCCCAATTACAGTGAATATGTAGGAAAAGTAGCACCACAAATCACAATTTCAAACAATCAGACTGACAATATGTTGAGCAGTCAAACTGCAGGCAGATTTAAGACGACTACGTGGTAAGATCTACGCTGCTTCATCTAGCTGATACATCCTTTCACACAACAGAAGACAAAATTAGCAAGCATCCTCGTTCTGCCAGTGCCACATTACACGCCTTACTACTTGATGGGGCTGCATTCCCCAGTGCAAAGTGGAAACGATCACTGAAATTTGCTGCTTTCAGGTAATCAGTGTGCAACAATTTGGGAACCTCTGCTGTTGCTCCTCAGTACTTCAAGCACAGCGGGGACCAGATCCCCACGATCACCCTGCCCAACACTGCCCACAGAATTCTCCTCTCATGCTGATGTTTCTGACACGCTCCATCACCCTCCTGACAGTTTTAACCACTCCCAAGATTGCGGTTGTAAGAAAATCCTCCCTGTGTAAGACTGACAGTGCTCAAGTCTACATGCTACAATTTCCCTGCTTAAACAAAACTTGCCAACAGCATGCCCGAAAGCCAGAAGGTTTGGCAGTGGTCATCACCTTCATGTTTTGAGATGCTCATGAAAGTGCCCAAATTTGGGAAAGAATGAGGCCTAGGGAGGAGCAGGCAAGGTCTGGGCAGCACCTGCTGGGCACCCTTCGGCCAGTCACGGCCATGAGACACCCGAGGGGTGGCCTTGTCCCCTCTGTGGGCTGCCCAGCCCAACCCCAGTGCTGCTGTGCTGCCACTGGCTGGAGCCCTGCTGCGTGGTCACATCCTCTCTTTGCGCATGACAGAGCTGAGACTGCCACGGCTGGGCACAGGAGGAATCCCATGTTCGTCGATTTGCTTTAAAGGCTGCCCATTAAACATTCCAAAGTTGGGAAATACAAAAGCACGGGAACCAAAGTCATTGACGCAGCTGTTAATCACTAGGTTGCACACTAGTGGTACAATTTCCTCTGCTGCAGCATGTTCCTGGAAGCCTCCAGCTGAAGAGGCAGAGCTGGAAGAGGATGGACTTCAGGAAGGAAAAAGGCTGTTTTCTCGGTTCTTCACTTCAGCAAAGCACTCTGATACATCACTGGGCACATCACGTAGTTACTCTCAGGCAGGTGACTAACAGTGTATTTCCCACCCTCCATTACCCAGCCCCAAAGCCGGACCCGCGCTGGGCACTGCCAGCTGCAGCCCCTGCCCAGCAGCACCCAGAGCCCCGCAGCACCGGGCAGGGCAGCGCGCCTCGAGGCAGGGGTCAGGTCTGCGTGGCTGCAGCACCGCGGTGCCAAGTGCCAGGGGTCTCACAAAGACCCTCTGTGCAAAATGGCAGCAAGCACACCCAGCGAAGAGAAAGCACTCTGTCTGGAGCTGAAGGCAGTGATTGCTTCTGACAGCTCAGCATTTTGCTAATGGGTTGTTTCACTGTTACATTTCAGAGACAATTACGCTAAATGAAAAAAAATGTCGTTTGACATCCGACTGGTAGAGCAATGCAAGGGAAAATTCTATACAGCTAAAGCCTTTTCTTTCTCTTCTCCTGAAAATATTTTGGGCTATGCACAGTTTTGTTTTGCTTTAAAGGCACAATCTTCCCTTACTTGTGTCTGTAAAGTTTAACTGCCCAGAGCTTACATCCAGCTTAAACTTGTGCACGCGAGGAGATTCTGGCTCTAAAATACTCATGGCTAAAGGTATTCAGCGTGTGATGGATAAAACCAAAATAATCTGTACATTTTAAACTTAAAAGGACTCAAGTGAAGAGCAGCAGGATGCTCAGTGCTGTTGAAAGAACTGAAACTTCTGCAATCAGTATAATGTGACAATGCCATATCAGTTCATGAAATACTTCCATATATTCTATATAGCTGACCCTGAATACAACATATTCTGAACAAGAAACTTCTCTGCTGAGTTGGGTACTCCCAAAATTTCATGATTTAGGTCTGAACTCCTTTGCTTTTCTAAATCTAACTGACAATCTGCATAATCTATTTCTGTCAACTACATGCAGAAAATTACATACCTGATTGAACTACAGTTAAGAAAAATCCTTTTATTTGCAATGCCCCAGATTCTTTCCCTGAGCAAGTTGCAATTGCATGTCAGCAAGATGCCATTTATCAAACTTTCTACATTTTGTTCCCAGATGTTTGACAAAATTCCCTCTCCACTTGAAATTATTTTCCCCGATATTCTAGAAAAAAGAAAAATATGTGGATCTCAAATATATTCCATAGGAATGAAAAAGTGAACTCAAACATACTATGCCATGCCAGGCCATCACGGTACTGCCTGCTTTAGCAAACGGTAAATTCAGTGAGATGAATCCGGGATATATAAATATTCTAGAAGCTCTCAAGAGGCTTTTTCCTTGGGAAGTCTGAATGCATCAGTGCAGTTGGATAAGGCAGAATGTTCTCTTACCTAGGCTCAGGAAGCCAGCCAGCAAAAGGACAGACAGAGGGTTAAACCTACGGCATCTAAAATCCCTGAGTGACAAAACTTGGCAACGGCTTTCCAGACCCTAACCTAAACTTTAATCAGTATGCATGAACATTTAAAACACGATGTTGGAAAAAAATAAATCAGGCCAGCTAGTACTTTGTGGTTTATTTCCCTGGCAGACACATCAGATTCTTTGTGTAGACCTCATCTAGTTAATATACAGTAATTATATCTTAAACATCTAACAAATCCTAGATTAGCTGTCACATTACTGCTTACAGTTATTTACAATCGTGAGTTTTTTTCCTTAGCTGCTTCATATTGGTTTCCTCTTCATTTCTGAGTGAAACATTACAGATTGCTTCATTTCTTCAAGCTACCTCCTGGCAACAGCAGCCAGTACAGTACGCTGACTGGGACACATTAATAACATTATTTAGGATAAAGTAAGACTCCCAAAACGTCACCCTGCAGCCATGCATGGTGTTAGGCTGCCTGGCACCGCAAAGGCTGACATCTGCATCTCTACAGGAGAGCTGGGAGGAACTCTTTAGAAGGGAATGCAGCATAGGACAAGGGGTAATGGCCACAAACGGGAAGAGGGGAGATTTAGGCTGGATATTAGGAGGAAATTCCGTACTGTGAGGGTGGTGAGACACTGGCACAGGTTGCCCAGAGAGGCTGTGGGTGCTCCCTCCCTGGCAGTGTTCAAGGCCAGGCTGGATGGGGCTCTGAGCAACCTGGTCTGGTGGGAGGTGTCCCTGCCCATGGCAGGGGGTTGGAACGAGGTGATCTTTAAGGTCCCTTCCAACCCAAACCATCCTGTGATTCTATGATCTGCTGCCTACCTGCATGGGACACTCACTCACTCTTTCTGTACCAACACTGAGCACTTGATTTGTAGTTAAATACAGCCACCACCTATTAAGTTCTCAGATAGGGTGCCTGACTATTCGCAGTTAATTAGGCCAGCATGAGTGGATGGAAAATCCTGAGCACGAGCTGTTTGCCTTCTGTGGTCGCTCCTGCGGGAACAATTTCAGCTACTGAATTATGACAATTCAATACCTCCATTCCTGTTAACACACAAACATAAATACCGCACATTACAAGGAACAACATGCCGTATAGTTTATCAAACGGATCACCCACACTTAGGCCAGTAAGCTTTTCTCATGTACCTCACTGGAATCGGAGGGCCAGGGCCAGCTCTGATTCACGCCATGTGGTGGAACAGCCACTGCTGGGGCGGGCAACTGGCCTCCATGTATTGACATAACATTTCACTCTAATGCTAAACACATATTTACATCAGAACTGATAATCCCACCAGTCTAAAGCCAGGATGTAACCCTGCTATTAAAAGACAATTTAATTTGAGGCAATGCAGAGATCTCCCCACTGCTAAACCAATCCCACGACTAAGCCTCCCACCCCACCCACAGGCCCCTCAGCCACCCACCCCCCGGAGAAGCCCCTCTTACAGCCCTGTGGAGCACAAGAACTTCAGCCTAATGCTCTTGAGCCAAAATGATGTGCTATTCCCAGGGTAACATCCCAGATCTAAGCATTTACAAAAAAAACCTTACAGATGCACTGCAATTAAACCACAGCAGATCGAGTTTCAGCGCAAGCAGGTGGACTTCAAATCACCCTCCTTGACTTTCGGGACTTAATGAAGGCGCCTAAGCGAGGCGTGGTTTGCCCTTGGCTCCCTGTGTATTCAACAAAGAAATAAAATCTGAGCAGCCTGCAGGTGGTTCAGGAGCAGAACTGCCCTTGGGATGGATTTCTTCCTCTCTCAAGCCCACAAGAGAGCCCAAGGCAGTTTGGGTGAAGTGGGGGCACACGGAGAGAAGCTGAACAGGAGGCTACTGCAAAGGGACCTCACCTCCTGCCTGCAGTGATGCCCATCCCCAAAGCCCTGTGCCCTGCAGGGTTAGACCAAGCTAAAGGGACAGGCGGTGGCAAAGCCTCTCCTCAGCAAAGCCTCTTGCTCCAGACCCAAGCCAACATTGTGACCACAAAACAGATGAGGACGCTCTGCTCTGCCTGGTGCGGCCTCACCTCGAGCGCTGGGTGCAGGTTTGGGTGCCACAACATCAGAAGGACATAAAGCTGTTAGAGAGTGCCCAGAGGAGGGCTGGGAGATCAGGAAGGGTCTGAGGGCAGGAGGCGTGAGGAGCGGCTGCGGGCCCTTGGTGCGCTGGGCCCAGAGCGGAGCAGGCTGAGGGGAGGCCTCATGGCGGCCTGCAGCTCCCTCCCGGGGAGCGGAGGGGCAGGCGCTGAGCTCTGCGCTCTGAGGACAGAGACAGGGCCCGAGGGCACCGCACGGGGCTGGGTCAGGGGAGGGCCAGGGGTGTTAGGGAAAGGTTCTGCACCAGGGGGTGGGGGGCCATGCCTCTCCACTGGCCACATGGCCACGTTCAGCAGACTCCAGCACAGCCCTTCCATGCGAAGCCTTCTGGATTTCTCACGTGTTCAGAGGAAAGTGCTACAGTAAGCACTGGAAATGCACCAGACTCCAAAGGTTCCAGCTCCTCCTTTGAGCTCTCTTACCCTCTGTATTATCTGGTTATTTCTACTCTGAGTGTTTTCAGTGATTTATCTTATATTGTGATAAAGTAACATATAATTACATAAAAAGAAAAGAAAAATAACATATAATTTATGGTAAATAAGATCAAAGTCACGATTATTATTATAGGTTTTCCTCTGGTTTCCTTTCAATCACTTTTATATGAAAACAACAAAGAATAATTAAAGTATATTACAAAGGTCTTTTTATTCAATTGTACACAGATGTGTCTAAAAAAATGCGAAGGGAAGGATTTTCAAAAGCACTCATGCACTGATCTAACACTATTCTCACTGAAGTCAATGGCAGTTTGACTTCAATGAGAGCACAGACAGACCAATACTGAGTGATTCTGAAAATCCCACCCTAATTGTACAAACAAGTGAAGGCTTTAGAGATTGCTGGCTTGGAGATTGTATATTTGAGAATCATAAAGGGCACACAGCACCTGTTTGTCTTCAAGATATGAAAATAAAGCAAGGCAAATATTTTAAGGATTAGAAATGGCTTTTTTCCCCCCCCCTTTTTTTTTTTTAAAGCAGTATCTGAAAACCCTCTGGCTCTGCAGTTCCCAGCATAGCTATAGATTTGCTTTAATATTTTCTATTTCAAAGAGGATTCTAATCAAAAACGAGATTGATACAAGCCTGAACAATGTTACTTACAGGTAGAGAAGGGCAGCTAAACCCCAAACTGTCATTCCCCAGTGAACCTGAGAAAGGCTGCTAGGTAAAGCAGCTGCCACACTGTGATTGTTTTAAAGACACATTCCTCACCCTAGCCAGTGTTTAGAAGCCCATTGCTATCTAAAGGGAAGAGCACAGGAGGTAATTGCAGAGAAAGTGTTGAGATCTGTCACTTGGGAAACATATTTTCAAGACTGAGAATGCAAAGACTCACAGACTTCAATTAGCGCTTATTTGTCCCGTAAGACTAATGACATGCCATGCAGACTCAGCTTTTAGGTACTCGAGATGACACGCTGCTATTTCCCTGGCCTCTCACAGGCATGAGGCTTCCCGAGGATCCTCACAGACATCTGTCCCCCAGCCTGAGAGACCTTGTAGGTTTTCGTTGTACTTAAACACTGTGTATACAACCGAAACGTGCTCCCAGGTCCTGCTGCACGCTGGGGACTTGTTTTGCTGCCTCCTGGATGACTTCTGATGCCAGCCCAGCCACCCTAGGCACTGTCCTGTGAAACAAAAGGAAACCCCAAGCCCCAAACACACCCAAAGCACTTCCAGAAGTGACACCAATCCTCCACCTGGCTTTCTGGGACCAAGGCAGCTGACGATGCAGCAGGGAGATGCGCCTGCTCTGTGTTTGTCGTCAGCTCATCCAAACCCCATTAGTGACCACCAAAACAAACAGTCATTAAAGGCTTGTGGCTTGATGGTCTCTTCATCAGCCCTTCTGCCAAACAAAGTGCTCTGGTGCTATCCCAAGCACTGTTACAAGGAGCTGGAATAGTGCATGGCTGTGCTAACACTCAGGAGTGTCAAAGCGACACGGTTCAAAGAGCAGCGTGCCCCACTGCCTGTGCTCCATCCACTGCTTCCACCACAACAGTCAAGGATTGAAGTAGGAAAACATAATTAAGGTCTTCAGTTGTATGAAAAACTTCAAATGATGTCATGGGGTGTTTGTATCAAACGTACTTTATCTACTTCACTTCTACTACATCTTTCAATCAAATTTACTAGCACCAATGCATAAAAAAATGAAGCTTGTTCCATCTCATTGTTCTCAACGCACAAGAAGTTCAAGAAAATGGTAGAAAAAGCATGAACCCCCTGCTTTGGTGGGTTTGGGGGATCACCAATGAGCCCAGCTCTTCCCACTAAAACCGTATTTTGCTAAGATTTCCTAGTAAAGAAAATTAAAATATAATAAACCAAAATAAAATACAAGAAAGTACAATACAATAAAAATAAAACCAGGCCCTTACTTTATAGGCTGTGCAACCTTGAGGCAGACAGACATTCACCTGATGGGCTCCGTCCAGGAGAAATACCTTTCCAGGGAAGAAAGGCTGGTTTCTGGCCTGCTGCCAGCAGCTCTGAATGATGTTAAATATTTACCAGCAAGAAGCCCTTTGTATTTAGTACACAAACAAACCTGCAGGAGGGCACTGCACCACCACTTGTCCCTCACCGCCCTGGGGATCCCTGAACCAAAAGCAGCAATTTCCAGGTGCAGCACACGAACACCCTCCCATCCCATCCTTGGGTCACAGACCTTAGCACCACTGTGTTCTTCTTTTTCACCTTAAAACCAAAACTGCCATAAATGTGTCTGACAGCTCTGAGCTCCTGGTTAGACGAACACCTCGTGTCCTTCCCTTGTGCTGCCTCACAGAGTGATCTGATCTGGACAAAAATAACATGTGTCCCCCTGGTTCCTTTCTGCCTGGATCATTTTTTGATACTCTTCAGTGGATCTGGTCACCCTGGGCATGACAACAGGAAAGGGTGAGGGCGAAGCTGTGATTCAGCTCCCACCTGCAGTGGGCAACTGCGTAGCGTCTTGCCTGTAGGGTTAAACTATCCAGTTTCCATCCAGACTTGGGATGAGGCAGTGAAGCACCATTCATCCCTATACACTGTATTTTCCTGTAAAAATAAGGAAAAACTTACCCTGTATGTACAAAATTCAACAACTGCGATCACCCCAAATCAGCTGCCCGCTCCCGCAGGATTTGTGCACGTTCATAAACGATGACCTAGAAGCAGATGTCGGATGCAGAGGTACATAGTTTCCACTCTTCAATAACTATTTTATTCCTATATATTTAGGAACAATTGTTGAAGAAAAACACCACCTTTGTGCCTACAAAAATACACCCTGGATCCCTCTGCAACACCACGCTCTCAAAGAGATTCCTTTGCATTAAATCATATTTGTCACAACGCCAGCATGCCATGAGTACAACATATAATTTAGAAAACAAACAAAACTTCATACAACAATCTCTTCACTGAAGATAGGAATTGCACAAGGTCAGGATCTGGTTTAAGTTACTCTATGTCCTAAAATACACGAGGCCAGGTCCTCTGGACACAGTGCAGCTGCTTTGTGCAATACTGCAGATAAAACCCGATACTGAAGATGGCTTAGTCAAATTCCTGTGGCAGAATAAAGCTGTTACTCAGGAGCTCTTGGGGCAGTATTTCCACTGCCCAGCGCAAGTGGGAGACTTGCAGGAGACTCAGGCGGGAGGCATGAGCCTCCTGCAGATGGCAACTGAGAGTGCACAGGCAGCAGCTCCCCCAGCGCCTGGCCGAGGTGCGATGCCTGAATCGTTCCCTAGGAACCGATGGCTCTGGGATCCTGAGCTCCCAGCTGTGGTGGCAAAAGGGGCAGGTAAGCAGACAGCCCTCCACAATATCGGTATCAGCTGCTTTTTGGCCCCCTAGGACTACTACGGAGAGCTATAAAATAAAGCAGCCTTGCTGCTGCTCTGCTCTTGCTCAGGAGATTAGAGCAAGGAGGTGTAAGGGTGAGGTTTACATCACTTCCACACAGCTCCTGCCTCCTGCCCATGTGTCCAGGATCCAGGTCATTTTAATCAGCTCTTTACAATTTGTCACTGAATACTAATCCAACACAACGCGCTGCCTGCCAGGCACACGAATACTCATCCATGAACTGCGCTCTTACATCACGTGGAGACGTGTTTGTCTTAACTGCCCGTGGCTGGCACGGGCTCTTGCAATGCTTTTTTTCTTACAATACAGACAAAAGTAGCACGGCACATAAGGCGCAGCAGGTTTGCTTTTGGCTATAGAAAGGTTATGTATTTCTTTGCATACACATTTACTTACTGAAAACACTTTAGTTCTGGAAATACAAAGTTGACTTTTTTACTTGCAGTTACTTGTGCCTGAGAAAAAATAATCTGCTTTGGTCCATCTGTATTTGGTAGAAGTCTGCAGCTCTTTCTGGAAAAAAAAATACCTCGAAAGCTCACAAATATGAAAAAAAATAAAAATAAAAAAATCCTACACCAAAAAACAAGGAATAAAATCTGGGCAGAAGATTCTAAGTGTGAACAAGGGTGTAAAACAGCATTAACATTTACTAACATGCCTCAGAAAAACAGCAGAACTGTGCCCAACTGTCGCAGAACCAATCTGCTGGGCTCACCAGCAGCTCAGAACCTTAATATTGATAAAAATCACTCCTCAAGAGTTAAGTCATCAAAGTACTGAGGAGCTGATGTCAGGAAGAGTTGACAAGGGGAAGAGTTTCAAGTCACATTCGTACACACAGCACGTTTAGGGAACTTACTAGTCTACGGGAGACAGCTGAGAACTATCTCCTTCACAAAAACATTTAAAACAACTTTTCCCGTTGTTCAGATGTCTGAAAAAAGAGCAAGAAATATCCGTAGGGGATTTCATGATTTACTTTGGCATCTCATCTCTCCTATTCTGAAGAGCTGTAAATGTTGAAAGACAGCATCAAAGGCACCTTGATGAGTGCGACACTAACTTCATTTCTATGACACTGGTTTTATTCCTTAAAATAGCTTGGCAATGAAGTAAATTAAGACAAATAGCCACCCCTCTCCCATCGGAACAGAACGTAACACAGAGCTACCAATATCCTTATAACACTTATTTTTTCTCACTGCTTTCACAGACCACAGCGTTCCATTGCAAAGCCATCACAGCTCTGCTGATCAGGAGGCATGCAGCGGTTGCCACACGACTGTATGAAGTTTCTGTTCGATCCTAGGGATTTCACCCAGAGTAAATTAGTTTTGGTAAGGGCTCCACCTCCAAAACACCATGTTTTTCTGCAGAATATGTGCACTTGCCAAATACAGTTACAAGGTATAATAAAGTAACAGATACACAAGATACATTTCATCAATTAGCTCCAGCTTTGCAGGTAAAATCCAGTAGTTTTTTCTCTTTATAAAGCCTCCTGCACAAACTGGGACCATTGAATGAGGGTGGCCACCGTTATGCTCTCCTGTTACGGGCTGGAGGACAAACCTCTACTCAGAGAACCCAAGTTACAGAGATCCCAGACCGATAACCAGGTCTCACCTTTTCTTCCCCTTCATTAAGAAGGAAAGCAAAGCAACAGCCCCCCAAGGACCCTTCAGAAAGCACAAACACCCCAACCTGCTGCAGGGGCATCACATCATCCATCTTTCTAAAGCTGTCAAGAGATGTTTGTCATTCCAATACTGCTTGCATCTCCCAAATGCTAAGATAACATGGCCATCAATCTCAGCTGGAGTTAAAAGAGGAGTTGAAAAATAAATAGTCCTGAGTCATGTTACTAAGAGGGATTCCACACACTATTAATTCTAGCTTGGAAACCAATTAAGACACCAAATCAGCATTACCTCCCGTGGTCTTTTAAGGTATAGTGACCTATTTGTTTGCTTAAACTTATTTATTTTATGACAGTGATCCTTTCAAATGCTTCAGGACTTTAAACAAAAATAATTTGAGTCCTGGCTTCTGGCAACAGGAGAATTTTGCCAAAAGGAGGTGGAAGATGTGACCGAGACAGCGCGACCCTCTCTATTTCTATTTCTTAAAACAAAAGAACAACAATAAGGAATGTAACAGCATAGCAGCATCAGTGTGGAGGAATAAACGGGTTTCACCCAAAACCCAGGGCACCCTACAATGCTTGTACAAAGTGGTGACCAAAGGGAGAGCTCCCTGCCCACCCGGTGACCCTGGGCTCCAGCCTGGCCCTGCCGCGCACACCACGGATGTCAGCCCACAGCAGCCCCGGGCCCTATTTAATATTGACACGCAAATGCAGCTCTTGGCAGATTTGTCTTCCAGATGCCTCAAATGTCACACGTGTTTGCTAAGTGTTAGTCCAATATGAAGTTTCCTGAGTGCTACAGAAGGAAGAAATCAGCCCTGCGGCCTCACTGCCCTGGGAGAATCCAGACACAGAATTCACCGCAGGTCTGCATGCGTGGGGTTAAGGCAGGCTCTGCTTCATGCACATTTCTGACGTTGCTTTCATTTTCCATGCAACTAAACCCCGAAACATGGGAAGCCTTTCTGTGAAAATGGAAGTGCATCACAGTGCCTGATCTTTGACCAAAACCTGAATATCTTTATTCAAGAAAGTAGGAACATATGCATGAGAAGACAAAAGATCAGAGTGCAGCATCAAGGTCCAGCTGATCAGAGCATGCTTCCATTGCTGGCAAGCTTAAGATAAAACAAAGAATTTAATTTGCTTGTCACAGAGCCCTGGGTGGTGTATGATGTCATCCACCCCACAGTACCTATGGGCAGGCATAAAAAATTAAAAAATATAGAAAAGTTATCAGGGCTTCTCACGAGAGAACTGTAAAACCAAAATAGTTTGGAAACCCTCAAAATTTAAAATAAAAATCATTACAAACTGGAACTAAAATGAACATTGCAGTATTTCTATGAGAAAAAAAATAAAAAAAAAATCTGTTGAAACATCTACTTTTGGACCAGATTCAAAACTCTTCAGTGAAGAAAGTGACTATGCGTGAGAAACACCAACTTCGCCACTCAAAATCAAGGCTGCATCAAAAAGTTCTTATTCCAAAAGAAAAGCACCGATAAAAACCATTCCTGAGGACAAAATATCTGCTTTAAAATTCACATCATACTAAAAGCCCAACGAATTTCCCTAGGTAGGCCTGTCCTTAAACGTACACCTCCCCTTAATTACACTGCAGTTCCTGTGCAGGCAAGTCCCAAGATGCACTTACATGATAATCATTAAATATGAGGTGCTGAAATGAATTGCAACATTTAGTAATGCCTCTTATGAACGAAGATTTATAGAGGAAGCACGAAACAAAACTCAAAACGCACATGGTTACATTGCCTGCATGTTGTACTGAACAAAAAAGGTCAGATATGAAAACGGCCACTGAAAATCACGAGCTGGGCACACGCATCCTAGCAGGAGTTCTGCTGCAGAAGCTGACCCTCAGCACACCTACTCGTTTAATCCCTGCTGCAGGAGTATTAAAATGAGAACGAAATCTCATTAGGTTTTACAAGTCATTTAAACACATCATGAAAATAATCTGCAGAATTGTGCTGTTTGGTAAATAGCATTTGCCGCTTAGCTCTACGCTTTAGCACTTGTTTAAACAGAGCAGCGGAATGTTCAACTCTCGGTTTCACTATATAAAAAACTGAAAAAAAATCCAATCTTGCAAAACAATCATCCGTTCAGGGCTGCAGGAAGAAGTGCAAAACATACCAAATGTGCTTCCAGACAAAAAAAGAAAAAAGAACAAAGTAACAGTAATCAGGTAAAAGGAACCCTGAATGCAAGTGCCTTGGTGCAGTGAAAAGCAGCTGAGCATCAAACTCCTTCATGCACCTTGGCAATTCCTGTCTAAACATCCACTTGTGCAAATAAAGCTCTGAGATATATTTTCTCCACTGAAACATACACAAAACAGGTTTGGAGAACTGCTCACATGGCTATAAGCACTTCATTTCCACGCAAGCATATGCGCTTACTATATAAATATTTATAGTTTGGCAGTTCATTCTCCAAACCTGCTTAGGTTTTTTCTCTGTTGGGTTGAACCAGCGAGATTCCCTCTGAATTTCCACATTTCCAGATGCTTTGCACAAGCAGCCTTGATGGGGAACAGTTGTGCCTATTAGCAGACAAGCTGCTGACAACTCAGCCCAGCTTCTAAAAGCTGGCAGAGATAATCTGGCACCAGGATCTGACAAGCTACAAAGAAGAGGCACGCTGCCCTGCAAGCACTGCAGAGGCAGGGGAAAAATCTGGTCAGCCCCGAGCCTGTCCTTGGGCACTGCTCGTCCCAGCCCAGGGAGCCGCGCTCACAGCAAGGACAAGCTTTGTCCTCCTTGAGCAGCCTGCTGGCAAGCACCACTCCTTTCTTCACACGCACAAATTAAAAAAAAAAAAAAAAAAAAAAAAAAAAAAAA